>JAJOZX010000706.1:1105000-1244216 GCA_023014485.1 Bathynomus jamesi | reverse complement strand
TGAGTTCTGTCACAAAGTTGGCGAGGGTGTTGTTAGGATGTACAGACAGAGAAGAAGAGGCCAGGAGTGTGACATAGAAGTGGCTAGGCGCCATATTGCATACTAATTAAGCTTCATTATTGTAGCAGCTTTTATATAGGTGTTGAAGCTTTCTGGGTAACCCAGCCATTTCACCAGGTACATTTTTCTCTTTCCTGAACCTTTGCTGCCTAAAAATTTTTCAATTTTAAACAAACTTTTTCCTAAATTAAATGTCAATTTCTGCAACTCCTCCCGGCAAAAGCCTCCAACGATCTCTTCCCCATTCAAATCTTCAACGTAATACATCATTATCTCACCTTTAGGTCTCATAGCACGAACTTTAAAAATCTCACGTGTCCATCCTTGCTCAAATCCCTTCGCGAATTTATTTCCCGAACGTGATAGCCTTACATAATCACTGGCAGCGCACCTCTTTCTAAAACTTCGTTAGGCGTTGTGCCAATCGTACGGTGGTGTGAACGGTTGTATGATGAAGCCAATGACCCGAGAATGTTTATATATCTGTATGTGTTTTTATGTGTAAACTAGCGATGCATGCGCTCCTTTATGGTACGTTGAACTCTTTCAGCTAAAGAGGCCTTATGTATAAAACTGCTAGTGTAGTAACTGATATTAAACTCTGTCAGCATGTTCTGAAAAGTGCGACCTATAAATTCTTTCTCCATATCCGTAAAAAAATAGCCAGGAACCCTTTCTTCTTTTAACATCATCGTTTTGGTCGCGTTAGCAACTGTTTCAGGCGATTTATTTTTCTGGGGAATTAACCACAGATATCTAGAGAATACATCTATTATGAATAGGATGTAGCGGTATCCGTCATTATACACTGAATATCTTTGCATGTCTGTTAAATCCGCTTGCCAAATAGAGTCAATCGAATCCGCAGTTGTCTTGGCCGCTTTAAACCTTTTTCTCACCGGTTTATGAATTGTATAAGCATCCTGTTCCCGCGAAAACCGCTGAACATCTTTTTTCCTTACACTGTAAACACCTCTGTACGGTCTATTAACGCCACCATAGGAGGCGGGGTTAGAAATGTCATAATAGCGTTTACTTAATATGTTGGCCATTTGCGTATTTTAGAGACACGTGGATAAGGTTGGCTGTTTGTTCCCTTCTTTCTCCTCTTCAGAGACGCTGCTGCTGGGGGCGATGGCGTACTCAGTTGTGACACATGCGAGACTTGATCCAGGTCTTTTAACCTATTCAGATTACCTATCAATGTTTTGGGGACATTTATTTGTTGTAGTCTTGCTTTAATGTGCTTCCATCCTGTTGGTGAGGGTCTGTCCCACTTTCTCACCAGATCATGAACAATATCAACGATATTGGATCCTTGCACCCTTGTTCCTTCAACAATGACCTCGCTTGTATCGGCCCACTGTATGATGGGGTCCTCACTCAATAGATTATAAAGATTTAAGCATTTATTCTTCAATGTATGTGGGAGGCTGTTTTTTAACACATGTTCGATGTGTTGTGTTCCGTTGTTCTTTGGTTGGTCATCTCTAACGTCGGGCCCAGGTCCTGTGTCGCCATGCTCAGCACTACTCGCGCTGTGCCTAATAACCACAGGGAGCTCTGTAGGATTCTTATAATCTTCGTATTCATGAATAAATTTCTGAAAAGCCTCTTCGTACAAGATCCTTTTCTCATCAGGTGACTTTTCACTGTTTAATAGGGTTAGCAACTCGCTTTCCATTCTTTTAAGCCTGCTTTTACGGGGTTCTAAAGCCATGTCTGGAATCTTTGAACTTTGCAATGAAGCATACACCTCGTGCGGAATCACAACCACCTTCTTCATTATATTAATCTAGTCAGTAAAGGACCCAAAACTGAAAATAAGATGGGAGGCAATGATCCTCCTCTTTGTACAATAACTCGCTTTTTCTTACCCACAGTTTGACTTTTATGAGCGAGCGCTCTTATTATGTTCTTGTAACGACCCTTCTGAGAGGGTTTCATTGGCACATTACATTTTATAACATTAAGACATAATATTTCACAGATGCATTTTAAAAAGTCAGAGTCGATATTTTTAACAAACATCTGTTGCAGTGCCCGGGGCAATCGTTGATAGATTTTTATTAATTCACGATATTTCTTCAGCTTATTTGTCATTCTGGAATATACAGGGTGTCCCAGAATTAACTATCTATTTCAATGAAATCGGACAAATTTTTTAAAAACACACTTTTATTTATGTTTATCATGTTTAATATGTGTTAAAATGTATAAATTTCTAAATTTTTTTCATAATTTTATTTCATAATTTTTTCATAGTTTTTCATAGTTTTTATTTTCATTCTCTTTCAGAACCCTATTAATAATGAATACACAAGAACGCATCTTTGTTGTAACACCCGTATCAAAGCCTTTTCATCAGTGTCGAACGCAAGATTCTATGAACTGTTGTCTTGGATATGTTGAGTCTTCGACCGGCCACCCTAACCGAAGTTAGGACCGGTTCTGTGGAATCTTCTTGTAAATTTTTCTCTGATTTCATTACATTGCATTCTTTTGATACGGGATGTTACAACAAAGATGCGTTCTTGTGTATTCATTATTAATAGGGTTCTGAAAGAGAATGAAAATAAAACTATGAAAAACTATGAAAAAATTGTGAAAATAAAATTATGAAAAAAATTTAGAAATTTATACATTTTTAACACATATTAAACATGATAAACATAAATAAAAGTGTGTTTTTAAAAAATTTGTCCGATTTCATTGAAATAGATAGTTAATTCTGGGACACCCTGTACATCGTTTCAGGTTCGCTTGGGAATATATTCGTTCTTAGAAGCACCCTAAACGTGTTTCGCGGGTGAAGGTCACAAAGCAAATATCCATAACGCTGGTTTGTGGCCTCTTTATAAACCTCGAAAAACTCCTTACGCTGATTCGGGAACATTTGATTGGCTAATACCCCAATTTGTGACACATCTCTACGTTGTGCGAATAAGACTAGACATCGTGTATTTAGCAACACATCGCGCATGTATCTATTTTAGAAAAATAGATTCTGGTTGATTAAGAATACGCTTAAATTAAGATGGTGGGAGAACACTGTAAATGTCTCGGCAAACGTTTTATCCATTTTCAACATGAGATCGTCAATTACAATAACTGTATGCTCATTACCTTTTAACGAATTAACGTCACAGACACCCTTGTGGAACAAAATTTCATCTTGGAACTCGTTGAACACTGACTGATACGTCGAATAGCACCATATTACTTTATGCACAAATTTTGAGAAAATCTCCCCCTTATCTTTAATGATTTTAAGCATAAATACAGTTTTTCCACATCCTGTAGGGCCAGATATAATACATATGGAGGGGCTTGTGAACCTGAATTTTTCTACAGATTCCATCTCTAACACGTCACACCCCTAAGTGGGTCATTTACAAAATATTACAAATTTTGAGTGCTGTTCCTTATATTTTGTTTTCTTCTTCCACAGAACTGTGAATGACGACGTTGTACAGCACATCATCGATATCACAGACGAACCCGTTGACCGTGCAGCTACAGAACCCTTCCCCGCCGACGAGCCCTCACCAGCGACACCTGTAGCATGCGACAGTTCAAAGCGGAAGCATGATAAAGAACCCTCCACGTCAGGTATAAAGCGTGCCAGGATTGTTCCGGTTGTTAGATCCCCAACCCTCAACGTCTTACGACACAACCCCCACAATAGTACCTTCCTCAAATATGCCCCATTGTTCAGATCCGGGTACTTCCTCCACAACAGCTTCTCATACTGTCATGGATGGTATAACACTCGAGTTGGTGAACACCGCTACTCCCACCCCTGCCCTGACTAGAAATCGGTACGTGGTCAGGGTTGGCCCTGGGTTCCTGTATACCAACGGACTGCGGCGCGTAGTTGAACGTATTGTGGAGTTTGCCATTCAGAGCCGCGACGAACGTAAAGTCCGGACGAGGTAATCCTTCAGGTTCGGGTCAGATGAGGGGGACGATTTTTGGGTTGTAATACCGTTCAGAAGTTTGGCGGCTGTAGATATAGACTATATCTTGAGGCGTATAATCCAAGCCTCTCAAAGTGGTACATCCTTCAATATGGACAACTTCATGGTAGATATTGACAGAGTATTCCGGGTTGCGGGTCATAGTGCCACACCTTATATTCTTAATTTCAATTCTCCGGTTATTTACAGAAAGCATTTAAACGTCGATCGTGATTGTGGTTTTATAGCAATAATTTTAGCTCATATGATCACTGTGCTAAATACTTGGACGCGAAAAATTTGGTTGTCCACGGTTGTGCAGCGTGCCCGTAAACTAGCTGTAGATTGTAAGCTTGAGTTTGAGTGTAATATGGGTCCTGAAGAACTGAGAAGGGCCGAGCAGGAAATGAATGCACGTATAGTCGTATTTGGAATGGATGATCGTCGTAGGACTGTGTATGTTTTTAAAAGCAACGTGAGAGATCGTACAAGACCTCTACTTATTTTAGGATTGTCAGGAACATCGTATCTCCCCATCCGTAACATAAGGACTCTCTATGCCTGTTATGATAAAAGTCGAAAATATGGAAGGCATCATGATTTGTGTAAGGGTTGTCTCGAGTTTGCTGATGATATGGTGAAACATTGTAAGGATTGCTACATGGTATGTGATCAGTGTAAAAGCCCCAAATGTGAAAGTCATGTAGTTGAAATCGAGAAGAGGGAATGTAATGTGTGTAGACATACATTTTTCAATAATAAATGCTTTGAGCTCCATAAATCAAATGGCACTTGCAGGAAATTCAGGATTTGTAAGTGCCAGGGGCGCATTTACAGTGTGCGGGGCCTTGGGCAAACTATTTCTCGGGATGTATTATTTTACTGTGTTAATGAATGACAATATTTTGTAATGCACATAACATATATTTTTTTAACACACACAAAACACACATGCGGAAGCCATTCGGCTTATTAATGTGATATTAAAGACTATAACTTAACTATGTACACATACAGTGTATACAGCTACACTAGTAGGCTACACAGTTGTAATGCACTTAATAAACATCTACACAGCTATTGTAATGCACTTAATAAACAGCTACACAGTTGTAATGCACTTAATAAACAGCTAAACTGTACAGCTTACTGTACTGTAGATAGAGTGTAGATTTGTAATGAATATTACATAGGACGCTTCCTGGCTTTCTGTTTGGAAAACTGCGTGATTGTGTCCTCGAAACTCACCGACTGCAACACCTCATGCTCTATACTCAACAGCGCCAGGGACGAAAGGCGCTCCTGGTCCATTGTGGAGCGAAGGTAATTTTTGATTAGTTTGAGTTTCGAGAATGAACGTTCACCAGAACAGTTCGTGACAAACATACACAGGTATATTCTCATTGCTATTTCCATGTTTGGGAATGTTCCTTTTAGTTCGTTTGTGTTCATATGTCGATAAAATCTGTTGCACATGTCTTCACGTTCCGTCTGGGATTCTGTTTCACTTTCGGTGAGTTTCATTAGGGCAGCGAACTGCACAACTTCTGTTACCAGCTCTTTCTCCAGATCAGCCGGATAGCATTCTACTAGATGTTCAGCTGACCGTCGAAGACTGTCGATGTCCAGGACTAGAAGGAAATACAAAAATCCATCTTTTCTGCAGGACAGCGTACGCTTCTAGACGAGTGTTCAGAGTGGTACACAGTTTATCAATTATCGGTAGAATTGCAGTGCTCCGAAATGAATCTCTTGGTGTCAGGTTCGTATCTTCGGCAGTTCCGATTTCGTCATGATGGCGCTTTCTCTTCTTTATGCGTTGAGTCGATTCCTTGTATACTCGATGACCACACTTTCCGATGCCCTGGTCTTCGAATTCGTCAAATCTTGATCTGAGATCTTCAACAAATTGCAGTAGTGATTTCAGCAAGAGGATGGCTGAGTCTAACGACATTCCTTGTTTTTGCAGAGATGCATTCGTTTTTTGAAATCGTTCGAGAATAGTGTTCCATAAAACCAATAAAATGGCTGTTTCGAGTTGTTGAAGCTGTTTAGACAATCCCCTGGCTTCGATCCTGGCTTCCGCAGTTTGGCTGTATCTGCTGCTAGCTCATCCAGTACCACGATATTCTCGGCGTAGCCTTCGGTTAAAGATTGGACGGCATCTGATCTGGCTGACCAGCGGGTATCGGAGAGACCTTTGTCGACCTTTAGTTTCTCACTACGGGAACTACTATCGAGAACCTCTACATGTTGACGCCATCGGTATGTCGAGGAGACGAGAAACGTGTAGACATTCTGAATGAGCTTAAACAAGTCAACGGCTGCTGTGCAACTGTCCACTGCTGATTTACCCACAAGATTTAGTGAGTGGCACATGCATGGCAAAAACTCAGCATACGGAGATTTTGACTTGATGTGGCTCTTTACGCCGTTGTATTTCCCTGCCATATTGCTTGCGTTATCATAAGACTGTCCTCTGTAGTCTCCAATTCGAATGCCATACGTCTCCAGAAAATTGAGAACCACGTCGGCGATTCCTTTCCCTGTATGTGTGTTCATAGGTATGACCTGTAGAAATCGCTCGACGGACCCAGACTCAACCACATATCGGACGGTGAAGCACAGTTGATCGGTGTGGGAAACATCAGGCGTAGAGTCGACGGATAGAGAGTAGTATTTTGACTGCTGGATTTCTCGGATAATCGTCTGAAGTACTTTATCGGCCATCAACAGTATGAATTCCTCGCAAATGAAATGAGAGAGATACGAGATATGTCCGTTACCTTTGTTGGCATGCTCGCTTATATGCGCAGCTAGAAAACTGTCATACTTACTTAAAAGTTCCAAAATTCCGTAATAGTTGCCATTGTTTGGTAAACCGAAACGGGAGTCGTGTCCACGAATTGCTAGTCCTCGTGACGTGATATACTTGATAACGTCGACACAGCGCCGCAAAACTTCCTGTCAGTAGTTGCACTCCTTTTCAAACTGGTTCACCAGTTTCGAATCAACACGGCCGGAGACAGACTTTCTAACCAACAAATATCTCATCGACTCCATATGTTGCTCACATTTTCCGTGTGCTTCGACCGATTGACTACCATGCTTCCAGTCGTTGAACCCGATTGTGAACTTGCTGTCCGCCCTCGACATTAATTTACAGACAAAACAGTAAACACAGCCTGTGGACTCAGAATAGCACAGCCATGACACCTCAATCTTCTCATTCGTCAGGCTATGTTTCTTAACAAATAATGTCTTCGTACATCGGCGTGTTGTACCACTTTCAGTAGTTGAAGAGTTACTGAAGTCGCTGTCATAATTTTGGCAATCTGATGTTTCCCGCTCTATCCAGAACTCTCTAAAGTCATCGGTCAGCACTTGTGGCCACAAACCAACAGTGCTGTGCTCGTTACTTTATAAATGTAATGCCGTTACCGTTACCTTTACTACAGTCTAAATGTAACGCCGTTATCGTTACAGTTACCATTTTTAAAGAGTAATGAGTAACGGCACCGTTACTCGTTACCGTTACTTTTAATGAAATGTTAATATATATATATATATATATATATATATATATATATATATATATATATAAAACCCTCCGTCTATGGCCCTGGGTGGTTCGAATCGACGGGGGTTCTGGTTGGGAGGCAGCAACGGATATTTCTTCTATAACATTCTAATTCTTTTCTCTCGCTATAGGGTCGACAGTTGTTAATTCTTCTCTTTCTATAATACTCTGATACTTTCTCTGATACTAAAATTATCGACTTTTCTTTTATAACTTATCGACTTTACTTCTTCTGAAGAGAGCCCAACTCGAAGGGGAAAATAAAGTTTCTCTTACTGTAATTTACTTCTAAAAAATGTACAGGTAGTGCTCTGAATTTACAGGGGTAGAGGTTCAACCTCTTTCGACCATAGCTCAGGCCGGAATCTAAAAAGTTAAGGAGGCAAGGGGCCTCTGCCCCTCCTCGCAGCGAGGCTGCTAACAAGGGAGTCTCGTAGTAGTGACCAAAGAAGAGTGCCGTAATGAAGTGAAGTTAATTTTACATTACATGTATCATATAAGTCTAAATGTTGGGGGAATGCAGTTCAAGGTTAAGTTTCCCCCCTTTTAAACACATGATCAGATGTTTGAAAGATTCCAAATAAAAATTTAAAAAATAAAAATAAAAAATAATCGTATTTTTCGCCGAGTCTACATTTCTGAAGGCGATATCATTTCGTAGTAGTACATAAGTACAATTTAAGTACACTACTAACTACATTTTGGTTTTGGTTTATTACAATTATGATTGCGATTATGGATTACTTCACATTCGCTTATGATTGTCCATTACAGTCCTATTAAAGTACATTCTTACGTTTATATTAAATCATTACATTTAATTACAGTTTCATTGAAGTACATTACGTCGTTTACAATTCTTACAGTGTTTTTATGTTTATATATGGTTATAATATATGGTTATTATATATGGTTATTAGTACAACACAAGTACATGGGCACATACGAGATAATTTATATACAAGATAATATGTTATAATATGCTATAATATGTTATAACATGTTATAAATTTGAAATCAGAGGGACAGGAGGTTTCACGTTTTCAGATGTTCGATTTATGCCGATTTGCGAATTGCGTACACTTGCATAAGCATTTATGAATATCTTGCGAGGGGTGAACGCACTTGAAAAAAAAAAATAATAATAATACGAGAACGTATTTGCGCGTTTTCGAACGAATGCATAAAGTTTTGCATTTCACGAGGAAAATGAATATTTAATAAAATTGACATAGGATAATGGTCAAGATAAGATATGGACGTATGGGGGGGGGATATGGTCGAATAATAGTTATATTTATATTACATAACATATAAATAATGACTTCTATAGAGTGTACAGTTTTTATTATGATGTTAAAGAATTTTCATACATTGAATACTAGAGATATGATGAAGGGAAATTAATGACGGGAAAATGTGACGTCATAGTAATTGAATTTGTACGTATAGTACAAATCATTACACTGGCCAACAAAATGAAACTTTTTTTTCTCATCACAAACATAATCACTTTTCTTAATGCATTTTTCGCGCTGATTCCGAATCTGGTTTATTTTTTTTCTAGCACGTAGAGTTATATAGATACACTGATTTTGATATTTTTAAGTTTTTGATATTGCTATAAGAAAATTTATGGATGTATAGATCACACTTAGGAATGCTAAACAACAAATACATCATATACTTTATTCAATGTACTTATAAATAAAGAATATATGCATTATTTTATTAAAAGCGTTGTGAGTGTGATTTCCTTTTGTAAATTTGGCCTGGATTGTCACGATACAGCATCCAACAATGGTCCGCCATCATGCTTTCATTCCAATATCCTTGGTAGCGCTTCTCCATCATCTGAATATCTTGATGGAAGCGCTCTCCTTGCTCGTCACTCACTGCACCAAGGTTTTCAGGAAAGAAATCTAAGTGGGAATGCAGGAAGTGAATATTTAACGACATTCGACACTCCATTTCTTTGAAGGCATCAAGGAGGTTCTTGACTCCATCCTTATACGCAGGTGACATGTTGCTTCCAAGAAAGTTTTCACATATCCATTTGTGAATCCTGACTGCATACCCATAAGCATTCCTATAACTTTTAGATCTCCACAAACATTCCATTGATGACTGTCGTATTTGATTGCCTTAAGTATAGGCTGACCATACGTACCGTTTTGAACGGGTCAGTACCGTTTTGTATGGGTTTTTGTATGGGTTCTGTCACTGAAGAATAATTGTAAGCTCAATATGTTTATGTACTTACTTTTTCATGAATACAGAATATTACATAACCCCCGTCCCTTTTTTGCCATCCCAATGTCCCGTTTTTGTCTCAAGGAAATATGGTCAGCCTACTTAAGTAGTATATCCATATTGTCATATGTCTCTTTTAGGTGGACGGAATGGGCAATGGGGATGGATGGCATTATATTACCATTATGCAAAAGAACTGCTTTCAGGCTTCTCTGCGACGAATCAATAAAGAGGCGCCACTCAGATGCCACATACGTCTGAGATATGGCTGTAAATAGTCCACTGATGTCATGGCAATAACAGAGAGGACCGTCTACTGAAAAGAATGCTGTTAATTCAAAATTCCGCTTTCGGTAGTAACTAATACGAACATTGTTCTCAAGTAAATTGTTCTCCTTTAGTCTTGAGGCGAGAAGCTCTGATTTCTCTTTAGACAGCGATAAGTCTCTAACAAGATCATTCAACTGTCCTTGGGTTAACTTTTTAGGCTCTAAATGTCTACCTTCAAAAGTGTACTCTGGTTCTGTAGATGGTCCGGAAACGCCAGTTGCACCTTCATCACTTCCATGTCATCTATGATAGAATCTAGCCAATCACTTGGGGGAATTGGAATGGGCAATGTTTCATCATGTTTTACTGGTCTACGTGCTGAATCCAAGTTTGGATATACAATCTGGTGTTTGTTCTTGGCAGAAAACCCCATTAAGTTCACACTACAAAAATAACAGTCTTCATGATGATCTCTCGGCTCCCTCCATATCATGGGTGTGGCAAATGGCATTGAAGCTTTCTTTTTGTTAAGCCAATCACGTAATCCATTTGAACAGCCAGAACAGATTTGATGTGGCGCCCATGGTTTATCTTGGTCACCTAGATGGCAACCAAAGTATAGCTTGTATATTTTCTTAATGTCGGTTGTAATACTTCGTCGCTGTGTTTTAGTTGTGAACTGGCCGCATACGAAACAGAACTTGTCGGGGTCATTCTTACATTGTCGAGGGATGTTGACTGACCTGAGCAAACTATAAATTAAAAAAAAATGTACACCAACTTGACACAACAAGTTCTTGGACTGGACTGATCTTTTGACACACAAAGCACGGCGTTGTTGCCTGAATCACAATGCTGCTAGACGTAAAAGCTCACACCTGAAATACATAAGATGTATAATTAAGATAATTGAAATAAATAAGATGAGTAAACTAAAAAAACACAATAAAATAAACACAATCAAATGTTGAAATATTAGTATTTTGCCTATTTAAAATGGTTAAATCTGTGTAGTTATATATATGCCTTCATCTTGAAAACTATACGTGCTAGAAAAAATCTGAATGCAGTTTTGGAATCAGCGTGAAAAATGCTATCCAGCCAACACAGATTTTACTCTGATGAAAAATCTTTGTTGACCAGTGTTATTAGGAAGATTTACAAGAACGAATTAGAGACAAAGAGTGGGTATTAATGACTAAGAAGTACAACTACGGGTTCCAATCCTGTTATATGCAATGTGTATGCATAATCTAGGGACGAGGGTGAGATGCAAGACAACCATAATTAATTATAATAAATTCTATAACAAATGAAAAATGGAAAATGGATACGACTAAACCATAGAAATGGTAGATCGTAGGGTTGTGACACAAACAAAAATAGAAAGCAACAAATAAAATTTTTATCCAAACTCGCGTTAAGCGATTTTGGTTCTTATGTAAAAATTAATATTGATTATTCATTGTTCATTTTTACACACACACATATATATATATATATATATCTATATATATATATATATATATAAATATATATATATATATGCATAGGTATATTATGATTTATATATATATAAATATTATATTATACAAACATTCGCTTGTGCGAGTATGTGTTGGTTTGTATCCACTGGTTAATGCATAGGCTATGAAGTCTGTGCATGCCTTCATTGCGTTATGACTTATAAGGCATAATATTTTAAAAAAGTGAAACAAAATTACTGCAAGATTTATCACTAGGAATTGCAACATAATAGAGGATGTAGCATACTGTTGATACTAATTTACTAATGCTAGAATATACCAGGAAAGTTTAGTTTTACAAAACAATAATATGAAATACTAAAGAAATGAATCAAATGAGTTATTGTGCATGGCAATGATAATTGAAATTTATTAGCTAAATATACAAACTTAAGAACTATTATTCAAAAGATCTTTATTGGCCTTTAAGAAAACAAGCTTCTCAAAAGTTGCATCTAAGAGCGAGCCTCGTTTCGGACGCAGTATATCCTTCCCTACTAAAAAAATCCGCTCAACAGCGGCACTAGATGGTATAGGAGTGTTAAGTTTAATAAACATATTTTTAAAGTTAATGGATGGGAAGGATGCAGAACTAACGTGCCGTGAAGGCCCACATGAGAGGAATGACGAAACCTCTGTTGAACTTAGGTCCCTCCCTACTCCAGGGTTCTTCGCCTTTTTACTTTGACAGTGCTGTCAGTGTAGGGGGAGAAGGTGGATGGGGCTAGGCTGCCATCATGCCAACGGCCAACCTGCACACCTCGCTCATAGTGAAGGGACAAATTTTTAACGGTTAATGAATAATGAGTGAAGATCGAAAGAAACTAATTGCGAGCTACGATAAAAAAGTAACGACTAACGAATGTATTTCCCTAAAAATGTAACGTCGTCACTGAAAGAGTTACTTGATTTGAAATGTAACGCCGTTACCACTACCGTTACTAAAAAAAAGTACCGCGTTACCTAACGGCCGTTACTTGTAACGCGTTACTGCCCAGCTCTGCAAACCAATGTCATTAATTGCAAGTCCTGAAGCTGGTGGGCCTGCTGAACGCACTGATGTAGACGGGTCTTCTGAAGACGCAGCTGCTGATGTAGCGGAGGCAACTGGTGGGCCTGCTGAAGGGGTTGACGTAGACGAGTCTCCTGAAAATGCTGCTGCTGAAGTAGTGGAGGCAGCTGCTGGGCTTCTTAACGCACTGACTTAGACGCGTCTTCCGAAAACGCAGCTGCTGAAGTAGCGGAGGCAGCTGGTGGGCCTGCTGAAGGGGCTGACTTAGTTGCTGATGATTTAATCCAATTAGTCAGTTTCGGCACCGTCGCAAGAAACTTTTCTCTGCGCTTCTTGTCCTTACGCTTTTCACTACTGCGTTTATATTTCCTCCTTCGATCCCGGTCACGGCTCGTTTCCATGTTGTACGTATTACAATGCCAACAATAAGAACATAAATCATGAATCTGCAACAGAAACAAGAAGTAAGTTAGTAACAACATTAGAAATGAGTAACACTAACAAGAACAAAAAATTAAACGCCATCAAAGCGGATATTAGAATGCCTGATGCCATGCCGCCTGCCGGAAAAAGTAAAAATCGTCGCAGATGGCAAATACGTGACGTTTAATTTTTTCAATTGAAATTTGCGGGGCCCATTGGGCGCGGGTCCTTGGACATTTGCCCGGTGCGCCACCCCCTAAATATGGCCCTGGTAAGTGCGGTATGTTTTCACACGATGGATAATTGGGGGAATTTCAAACATAAATGCGATGAAATTCACTGTTCTACGGGGCTCCAATAAACCTTAGCCCCCCGCCCATGGCCTAAACCATTAGAGGTACAGTAAAACTAAACATACCTTACAAAAGAGAATTTAATCCTGCATTTAATGAGAGACAATTAAAACTTGATGTTCCCGCTATTGGCTTCCAAGACAGCCTGAATTCGCTTTGGGTAGCTTGCCAAAAGTGACGTGAACAGATCTTGATCGTTACGCAAATTTGCTAAAACAGTTTCAATGTGTTGCGTCATTGTATCCTTCGAAAATCGATTTGTTGCAGGTTCTTGAAACAAGAGACATTCAACCTTGTCCTTTATAACTGATCCAATGTGTTCACAGATGTTCAGGTCAGGAGAAAGATCTTGATCGTTACGCAAATTTTCTAAAACAGTTTCAATGTGTTGCGTCATTGTATCCTTCGAAAATCGATTTGCTGCAGGTTCTTGAAACAAGAGACATTTAACTTTGTCCTTTATAACTCATCCAATGCATTCACAGACGTTCAGGTCAGGAGAATTTCCTGGCCATTCTTCATTTCCAAAGAAATCGATCTCATGGTTCCGCAACAACTGTTGAGTGGCTAATGCCTTAAAGCAGGGGGCCTTATCGTGCAGAAGTGTGACCTGATCGACATCCATAACATTGTTTGGGTTTCTTAGAAAAGGAATGACATGCTGGGATAGAATAATATCACGAAAATACTGTCCATCCCAACTCTGATCATTTGGCTTCAGCACCCACATGAGCTTCTTTGCAGTGAACAAAACAAACACACCAACACAGTCTGGACTTTTAATAATTCGCGATAATGTTCATTGTCATCGATTTCATCTGGTGTTGTGGCCCACACTCGATCATTTTGGTAGTTAGGCCGACGTGTTACGTAAACAAAAATTCATCGGAGACAGCTAAATGCATGAAATCATCCACATCCCAATCTTCAAGATAATGGGCAAACCACATTCTGTCATCGACGTTAAGTTGAGTTTTTCTTGGCTTTGGAAGTTCATGCCAAGGCTTTAAACCTTGCCTATGACGGTACAGTCGAATGATCTCACCACTAACGATCTTTCCTCTCAACACTTCGATCTCTCTAGAAAGTTTAGCACAGCTGTTTTTCCGCTTACGCGTACCGCTTTCAATGATGTCGATTGTTTCCTGAGAGAGTGGCAAATTTGGGCGCCCAGATTTGGTTGTATCCATTTCACATTCATCCAAAGTTTTATTCCAATTTCTTTTGACGAAGTCCTCACTTCTTCGCAACTTTTTGGCAACCCAAGAACGTGTTATAAAGGTGGCTCCAGCATCATGAGCTTCCCGAAATGTTATTGCTCGTATGCGATCTATCACACGTTGCCTCTCCGAATCATCAATTAATTGAGAAACCATTATATTATCACTTTATCAGCTAGATTAATTTTTAATACCTGCAATAAATAAAGAATTTTATATATTTTTATAATCACTAAAAACTATTTCGATATAAGTAAACGTGTAAGCTGCAAATGGGGGGACTAAGGTTTTTAGGAACCCCTTACATGTCATGAAAAATATAAGGCGGATGGAATGAAGCATGTATGTTATATGAAAGATGCTAAACCTAAAAACAGCTCTTGTATAACCATGTACTACGATATAGAAACTTACACGAACGCTGAAACCAAAGAGGTCATTCCACATTTACTCGTAAGTCAGACTATCTGTGATGAGTGCATGGAGTTCGAGTGTGATGAGTGCGACAAATGTGGAAAACGGACAAACGTATTTAAAACGAATGCACACGACAGCCCTGTGAAACTCTTTGTGTCCTACATTGTCAAATTAGCGGACAAGTTAAAAAAAATGACTGTATATTCTTGCCCATAACAGGGCGAACTTTGACACACAGTTCCTTTATAAGGAGCTGCTTGAACACGAGTCGTCTGCGATATTTACAGGTGATCCCTTGAAAAGAGGCAACAAATTAATACAGATGCAGATAAGAGGTAATGTACAGTTTAAAGACACCCTACTCTTCACACCTTGTAAATTAGCAAAGCTGCCCAAGGTCATGGGCGTAGCTGCTGAAGTTTCAAAAGGGTATTTCCTTTACACATTCCTCACTAACGAAACTTTAAATTACGTCGGACTACCTCCACCCAAACATTACTTTAACTACACCAAGATGAGTGATAGTGAGCGTGAAGATTTTGACCGCTACTACAACATTTTGATGAAGCTAATCCATACAATATAGCCGATGAATATGACCGTTATTGCGTGAATGACGTACGTGTACTTAGAGTATGCTTTCAAGCCTTTAGAAGGATGTACATAACCCGTTTCAAATGCGATCCGCTGCAAGTCGCAACCACGATCGCCTCATTGTGTTCTACAGTGTTCAAGAATAACTTCATGCCTAAAGACACCTTAGCAATGATTCACAGAAACAACCCCCGCAGTTATGGGCACAAGGCTATTTACTGGCTCACACACCTACAGCAACAGACCGGGGTATACATTAAACATGCCCGCAACACGGGTGAAGTACCCATTAAGGTCAATTGTCGTGTTTTTTGGGTTCACGGCCTAAGTGAGGATTCAGCCACTGGTGAGAAGACCGTGTATTTCTTTAACGGCTACTGGTGGCATGGATGCCCGCACGCTGAATGTGCCGTCACAGGGGACCTTTATGGAAGGTCCCCCGCCGACAGCCTCGCATGGACCCGTAACCGTGATGAACTTATAGGCTCCCAGTTCACTCACAAAATCGTGTGGGAGCATGAGTATGATGCACGGTTGGAAACAGATGCCCAGTACCGTGAAGAAATAAGGACCATCAAACGTTCAATGGTGTTGGACCCCTCAAATGCGGTGACAGCTTGTTTGGAGGGCGCACAAACCCATTGACGCTATACTTTCCGCCTACGGAGGGCGTGAAACTCCACGACTACGACTTCTGCTCTTTATACCCCTACGTGATGAAGAACAATTCGTACCCCGTAGGTGCACCTGAAAAAATGGTGGGTCCCACCATACCAACCATTGAGGAGTTTTCAGCTAACTTGAATGAGCGCTACTTTGGACTCTCTTTCGTGGACGTGCTCCCCCTTCGCGATTTATGGATGCCGATCTTACCCGTCGTTATAAATCACAAGCTCATGTTTCCCCTGTGCGTGAAGTGCGCAGAAGAGAACAACGGTGATTGTGACCATACAGCCAAACAGCGTAAGATCAGAGGTGTATATACAAGCTCTGAGCTGGCCTTAGCCGTTCGCCATGGGTATAGAATATTGAAGATACATGAGTTGTGGAGGTTTCAGAAGCTGCCCAACCTTTTCACACCATAAACGCTTTTTTGAAGGATAAGGTTGAGGCGTCAGGATATCCGTGAGTTGATACCGAAGATGAAAAAACGGCTTATATTCAGCGTTACCGTGCCCATGATGGTATACAGTTTGACCGATCCCAAATTGTTAAGAATCCTGGCAAGCGCTTTAGTGCAAAATTGTGTCTAAACAGTCTTTGGGGGAAGTTTGCACAGAATACCGGCAAAGGGAAAGTCCATTTGGCACAAAGAGGTTATGGGGATCGTGAATGTAGGTAATACTTACATAATAAAGTACATCACCGAACTGGCCACAGATACCTCACGGGTTACAAACATACCTGTAGCCAGCTTCACAACGGCCTACGCCCGCATCAAACTTTGGGGTCTACTACACTCTCTTGGACGGAGGGTGTTGTACGCTGACACAGATAGCGTGATATTCACAGCGACGGAGGGTGAATAGATGCCTGCTATTGGGGAATTCCTCGGAGAGCTAACTGATGAGATCAAGGACGAGTATGGTGATGGTGCATACGCAGACTCGTTTGTATCAACAGGGCCAAAAACCTATGGGGTACGGGTGAGGGTGGGGGATGATATGAAGTATATCGTGAAGTTGGAAGATGAGGGTGACCAGCCACCCCAACTGACTGTGGGGACGCACAATTTTCGGGCGCAGAAACTGGGGTGTGTGAAGGAACTTAGGGGCACGAAGGTATGCCGTAACACCTATAGGAAACGTTACCAGGTGCCTGGTACCTATGATATCGTACCCTTTGGCTACCTTAATCCTTGATTGTATTTATATATATATATGTGTATTGATATGTTTATTTATCAAGTATATTTGTTTCAATTAAGGTTTCATTTTCTCCTTTGCGTGCGTGCGTCTGCGTGTGTGTACAGTTAAAAGCTAAGCTCCGCCCACTGTAAGATCAGCAACGTGAGTCGGGCCACTACCTGAGCATATCTTTATCCCTGCGTGCTCAGTTGACCTCTGCATACCCTTGATCTCAGACGTGTATTCTCCAGCGTAGAAGAAAAATAGTAATGGCTACCTTTAATACTGCGTGTTCAACGTTTACGAAGTGGTATTCGGCAAAGTGCCAAGATGTGGTGGATACTGAAAAACTCCCTATCCCCCCTCCTTTGATACTTTTAAGGCTACATTGAGCCGCGCGAAGGATCAAGATGTTCAAATACTCTACGGGTATTCTGGCGAGGGCATTGTAGGATTTCGCAGTACAAACGATGTATTGAAGTATGTTGTAGACGTAACCTTTATAAGGCTCACATATACCGCGAAGTAGAAGAAGCAACACGTTCAGAGGATAAGCAACGGTTATGGATAGTGAGTCTTGTTGATGAGTGGTGTGACAAGCGATATTATGTCATGTTACACCATACCGACTACTCGTACCCTACGGTTGAGAATGTAAATCTTGTCATCATGGAGAATCTTAAGTATTTTTACCACTATATTAATATATATCATGACGAGGTTTGTAGTGAGGTTGTGGCTAATGGGTTGTGTGAGATTTTAACAGACTTTAGAGACGAGTATCGCTTGTTAAACAAAAAGGATAAATATGAGCATATGTTTCTTTCAAATATTGCACCGGATTGTGAAGATATTATATTTAGTTTGTAGAAATGAACGTCTGGTGAGTGATAAAACATTAAAGCCGGTATTGTTTCATGTAGCGGAAAATTCTGTTTGTCCAAGGGCACAAGTGTTCGAAAAAGCCTGTACACGCTTCAGCAGTTTATGGTGTGACTCGCTCCCCCAAGCGAGCCGCCCACCCGTGTACCTCACGAAACACACGAGTTCGAACAAACCCGTACACGTTTCATCAGCGTGACTCACTCCGCCCGTCGAGCCGATCCGTCCACCTGTGGCTCATAGTCATCTCAGAGCTTGAATCGAGTGGACGTGCGAATACGATGGAACTTCCTTTGAGAAGCATTCTCAACGCCTCGTACGATGTCTCCGTGACGAAGTCATTGCGCGTGTTCAGGCGTGAAACTGGCACCATTAACTATGTACTTGAAACGATTTCCAGTCAAGCAAACTCTGGTAAACGTAATGTTATTTATTTAAGTGTTGAGGAGATGAATAGAGTCTTCGTGATAGTTGAGAAGAGGGGAGAGGACAGTTATAAAATACCTGCAGGTATAGGTACAAGAAGAGAGCAGAGTAGTGACGCCCCCTCATATGCCGTTGTTTGCACGTTGTGTATAAATAACGAACAGCCATGCATTGATATATGACTGATGTGGAAGAATGCATCTGATAATGACGTTCTTGTCCTTACGCGAAACCGTTTCCTCCTCGACAGAATGTTTGAAATCGACGGATTCCGCAAGCTGAAGCCTATATTAGACCCTCGTGTTACGGATATGATTTATTTTGACACGGTTGTTGAATACGCATACACCGCTCTGCTCGACGGATTTATCGAATGTAGTAATGAATAAGGCGAGAATGGTCTAGAGCTGGATGCATATTTAAAAGGTTTAGATTCTTCGAAATATCCTGAACTTTGGTACAAAGCACTTGGCGGTACAGGGTTAGAGCTTACCTACACTGTTCACCCTGAAGAGCTGTACCTCTATATAATGAATAGCTGTCGTTACGACTTGGAAGATTATTTTAATTGCCGCTACGCAGAGTGAAGAGTTCACGATTGAAAAGCTCGGGACGGTAAGAAAAACCCTCGATTGGAAAGGCGTGTTTATAAACTTGTATTTAATAATGATGTTGTGGTTAACGATGACCTCTTTGTGCGTGCTTTTGATTGTATGCTAGCCGTGTATAAAGATAACTTGCCAACCGAATGTAAAGTGGGCACAAAAATAGTGTTGAACGATATGAAAGCCATTTATGCCGAGCATAGGCATTCGTATAAGTTAAACGGTGAAGTGTTGCTTGGACGGTTTTACCGTGTAGTATAAAGTAATAACGATGTGAATGTAGACTTGATTACGTGTGAGTTTAGCGTTTTGCACCATATAACATAAAGGATGTATATTTAATTATTTAATTGTGTGTATATATACTAGCTGAGGTACCCGGCGTTGCCCGGGATAAATTTCACATTGCTGTTGCATGTCGTTCACGGTCAGCTTCAAGGCGTGATTGTCTTTCTTGGGGTGTTTCTCTTGCTTTGGTAGCTGCTACACTTTCTCGGACAGCTTCAAGACGTGATTGTCTTTCTTGGAGGTTTTCTCCTGCTCTGGCTGTTGCATGTCGTTCACAGTCAACTTGAAGGCGTGATTGTTCAAAAACTGCAAAAAAACTGCCACATTAACTTCCTGTACGCATAAGAGGTTCCCGTGCCAAATTTGGCAGCTCTAGGTCAAACGGTTTGCGCTTGCATAAAGGACAAACAAACAAACAGACAGGCGAAAATATATAATAGATCAAAATTTTCATGGCTGTAATTATTTAATTTATTAACATTCTTCATCCCATAAGAGGTTCCCGTGCCAAATTTGGTAGCTCTAGGTCAAACGGTTTGCGCTAATAGAATATATATATATATATATATATATATATATATATATATTTCCTGTACTAATATGCAGTTGATTATACGTTTCGTATATTATTATTTTCAATATATTTAATTATTTAATATAACTGTATATATATTTTTCCTGTACTAATATATTGATGGTTATACGTTTTGTACATTTTTTATTATATATTTCTCGTTCGTATTTCTTATGCTATTATTATTTTTTGATCATATATACACACACACCATTGTATTTTGATTATATATTCATCGTTCGTATGCTATTATTATTTTTGATCATATAAGGGGTTCCAAAAAACCTTAGCCCCCCCATTTGCAGCTTACACGTTTACTTATATCGAAATATTTTTAGTGATTATAAAAATATATAACATTCTTTATTTATTGCAGGTATTAAAATTACTCTAGCTGATAAAGTGATAATATAATGGCTTCTCAATTAATTGGTGATTCGGAGAGGCAACGTGTGATAGATCGCATACGAGCAATAACATTTCGGGAAGCTCGTGATGCTGGAGCCACCTTTATAACACGTTCATGGGTTGCCAAAAAGTTGCGAAGAAGTGAGGACTTCGTCAAAAGAAATTGGAATAAAACTTTGGATGAATGTGAAATGGATACAACCAAATCTGGGCGCCCAAATTTGCCACTCTCTCAGGAAACAATGGACATCATTGAAAGCGGTGCGCGTAAGCGGAAAAACAGCTGTGCTAAACTTTCTAGAGAGATCGAAGTGTTGAGAGGAAAGATCGTTAGTGGTGAGATCATTCGACTGTACCGTCATAGGCAACGTTTAAAGCCTTGGCATGAACTTCCAAAGCCAAGAAAAACTCAACTTAACATCGATGACAGAATGTGGTTTGCCCATTATCTTGAAGATTGGGATGTGGATGATTTCAGCATTTAGCTGTCTCCGATGAATTTTTTGTTTACGTAACACGTCGGCCTAACTACCAAAATGATCGAGTGTGGGCCACAACACCAGATGAAATCGATGACAATGAACATTATCGTGAATTATTAAAAAGTCCAGACTGTGTTGGTGTGTTTGTTTTGTTCACTGCAAAGAAGCTCATGTGGGTGCTGAAGCCAAATGATCAGAGTTGGGATGGACAGTATTTTCGTGATATTATTCTATCCCAGCATGTCATTCCTTTTCTAAGAAACCCAAACAATGTTATGGATGTCGATCAGGTCACACTTCTGCACGATAAGGCCCCCTGCTTTAAGGCATTAGCCACTCAACAGTTGTTGCGGAACCATGAGATCGATTTCTTTGGAAATGAAGAATGGCCAGGAAATTCTCCTGACCTGAACCTCTGTGAACACATTGGATCAGTTATAAAGGACAAGGTTGAATGTCTCTTGTTTCAAGAACCTGCAGCAAATCGATTTTCGAAGGAAACAATGACGCAACACATTGAAACTGTTTTAGCAAATTTGCGTAACGATCAAGATCTATTCACGCGACTTTTGGCAAGCTACCCAAAGCGAATTCAGGCTGTCTTGGAAGCGAATGGCGGGAACACCAAGTTTTAATTGTTTCTCATTAAATGCAGGATTAAATTCTCTTTTGTAAGGTATGTTTAGTTTTACTGTACCTCTAATGGTTTAGGCCATGGGCGGGGGGCTAAGGTTTATTGGAGCACCGTATATTCCATTGTTTATTTATTTTCTATATATTTCCATTAATTCGTCTAAATAAACAGAATGATGTAATGGTGTTTTATTTAATTCTTTTGGTTGTACACGGTATTTAATTATATCAATTGGCTGGCTTCTAAAGCCGATTTCTAAACCAATTGCAAAGAATATATGCATTAATTAAATAAATAGCGCTATCTGGCAACTCAACCTGTACACCTGAACAGGCCATTTACGCCTTCTAAGTCAGCTGCCTGCTTAAATCAGAATATATGCTTTAATTAAATAAATAGCGCAATCTGGCAATTCAGCCAGACACGCCAACTGGTGGGTTAAGCCAGAATATATGCTTTAATTAAATAAATAGTACAATCTGGTAGCTCAGCCAGCTAAGCCAACTGGCGGATTAAGCCAGCTGGCTGATAAGGAACATATTAAGACAACGGCCGCTCGGCTGAAGTCTTACTATGCGCTTGGCTCCTGCCAGGCGAACACTTCTCCTCCTCTCTCTTTCTCTTGGGGGATAACTCCGCCTCCAAGTTGCATAACCCCTTGTTGCTCTTGCAACATTCCCCCCCTCTGTTGTATAATAACTTGCAACATCCCCCTCCCCTTGTTACATAACTTGCAACATTCCCCCTTGTTGCATAACTTATGCAACATTGATCAACATTTGCATTGCACTCTCCCCTTTTGCGCCCATTCTACTGGCATCTTCACATGACCGTAAATTTCCCTCAATCGGCGCGCTCGGAAACTTTAAATACCAGAAGCCCCATACGACAAATCAGCAATCTAGGATTAATCGAACATGAGCTTCAGCACCCACTAAAAGTTTTGCTACCAAGTAGAAATTTGCCATGAAGGTTTTTGTAAACAAGTTGAATTAAAAAATCCACATGCTGACTGACTTACCTGCAATAAAATTTTTCACCCCTATTACATGAACCGCCCTAATATATATATATATATATATATATATATATATATATATATATATATACATTCAACTGCAAAGAACACGCAGTATAAATAACGTAAAGAACGACGCTTGTAAGGAGATATTCCGCGCAAGACGAGAGAGAGAAAACGGAACAAATGAAAAATGAAGTACCACCTGGGAATCGAACCCGGGATCTTCCGATTGCCGGTCAGACGCGATACCATTACACCATGGACTTCACTCTTCCAAATGCCGTAATTCTTCTACATACTCGCAGAAACCAATGCCCCAAGGGGGCACCTCCCGCATGCCGTAACATTATATACATTCAACTGCAAAGAACACGCAGTATAAATAACGTAAAGAACGACGCTTGTATAGGAGATATTCCGCGCAAGACGAGAGAGAGAAAACGGAACAAATGAAAAAATGAAGTACCCCTGGGAATCGAACCCGGGATCTTCCGATTGCCGGTCAGACGCGATACCATTACACCATGGACTTCACTCTTCCAAATGCCGTAATTCTTCTACATACTCGCAGAAACCAATGCCCCAAGGGGGCACCTCCCGCATGCCGTAACATTATATACATTCAACTGCAAAGAACACGCAGTATAAATAACGTAAAGAACGACGCTTGTATAGGAGATATTCCGCGCAAGACGAGAGAGAGAAAACGGAACAAATGAAAAAATGAAGTACCACCTGGGAATCGAACCCGGGATCTTCCGATTGCCGGTCAGACGCGATACCATTACACCATGGACTTCACTCTTCCAAATGCCGTAATTCTTCTACATACTCGCAGAAACCAATGCCCCAAGGGGGCACCTCCCGCATGCCGTAACATTATATACATTCAACTGCAAAGAACACGCAGTATAAATAACGTAAAGAACGACGCTTGTATAGGAGATATTCCGCGCAAGACGAGAGAGAGAAAACGGAACAAATGAAAAAATGAAGTACCACCTGGGAATCGAACCCGGGATCTTCCGATTGCCGGTCAGACGCGATACCATTACACCATGGACTTCACTCTTCCAAATGCCGTAATTCTTCTACATACTCGCAGAAACCAATGCCCCAAGGGGGCACCTCCCGCATGCCGTAACATTATATACATTCAACTGCAAAGAACACGCAGTATAAAAACGTAAAGAACGACGCTTGTATAGGAGATATTCCGCGCAAGACGAGAGAGAGAAAACGGAACAAATGAAAAAATGAAGTACCACCTGGGAATCGAACCCGGGATCTTCCGATTGCCGGTCAGACGAGATACCATTACACCATGGACTTCACTCTTCCAAATGCCGTAATTCTTCTACATACTCGCCCCCTTGGGCATTGGTTTCTGCGAGTATGTAGAAGAATTACGGCATTTGGAAGAGTGAAGTCCATGGTGTAATGGTATCGCGTCTGACCGGCAATCGGAAGATCCCGGTTCGATTCCCAGGTGGTACTTCATTTTTTCATTTGTTCCGTTTTCTCTCTCTCGTCTTGCGCGGAATATCTCCTATACAAGCGTCGTTCTTTACGTTATTTATACTGCGTGTTCTTTGCAGTTGAATGTATATAATGTTACGGCATGCGGGAGGTGCCCCCTTGGGGCATTGGTTTCTGCGAGTATGTAGAAGAATTACGGCATTTGGAAGATGAAGTCCATGGTGTAATGGTATCGCGTCTGACCGGCAATCGGAAGATCCCGGGTTCGATTCCCAGGTGGTACTTCATTTTTTCATTTGTTCCGTTTTCTCTCTCTCGTCTTGCGCGGAATATCTCCTATACAAGCGTCGTTCTTTACGTTATTTATACTGCGTGTTCTTTGCAGTTGAATGTATATAATGTTACGGCATGCGGGAGGTGCCCCCTTGGGGCATTGGTTTCTGCGAGTATGTAGAAGAATTACGGCATTTGGAAGAGTGAAGTCCATGGTGTAATGGTATCGCGTCTGACCGGCAATCGGAAGATCCCGGGTTCGATTCCCAGGTGGTACTTCATTTTTTTCATTTGTTCCGTTTTCTCTCTCTCGTCTTGCGTGGAATATCTCCTATACAAGCGTCGTTCTTTACGATATATATATATATATATATATATATATATATAATATATAAGTTGACGATTGGTTGGTTAAGTAATATTTTCGTTAGTTTTAACGTTTTATTTGATTAGGTAATACGCGGACAAAGTTGGGGAACACAAACTACACAAGGATAATGTAGGGGAACGTAAACTACACAGGCACCACAGGGGGACGTAAACTACACTGGCTCCATAAGTATTATCAATACCCTAACTTAACCTAAATTTGAACTTACAATATTAAATAACATTTCCCCAATAATAAAAATATTAAATACATACATACAAAATATATACATAGAAACCAATTTATAACATGAACAGCCTACCTCTTTTGCAGAGGGCAACTCTTAGAAATTATTGATGTTTACAGTGTGCCGTTTCTATCCGACCAAATCCAGATGAAAACACTTATGCATTACTCTCAAAGATATCTGAAAATATCATAATTCAATATACACAATATTTCAGGATTTACAATCATGTACATTATTGTACAGCATCAATGACTCGCCTAATTTTGCTAATACAAAAATTTCTTTACAGGGAAACCTGTGATGATAATTAATGTAAAAAACTTCACTTTTTCTACGTGAAGGTCAAAATATGATAATTAAAACCCACTCTAATAGACAGAGTTTATTTCCACAACAGTTTCGATGCCCAGTGGGCATCGAAACTGTTGTGGAAATAAACTCTCTCTATTAGAGTGGGTTTTAATTATCATACTGTGATGATAATTATTTCTTCTTATTTTAAATTTTACACACTTTAATCGCAGAAATTCCCTCAATTCAAGACCAGCTGTCCGCTTTTAAAGCAACCAAAATTCAAAAGTCCAAGCACGCACGATATTCAGCCACGTATCACATATACAACCAACCACCCAACGGATCATCCAAAAATCACTACATACCCCTGTTACAATCTCAAGACACTGGAGAAATACTGAGTATCCTGAAAAGGGAAAACATTCTCCCTATATATAAGGGAGAGGATAGATCTCAAGCAAAGAACTGTAGACCAGTGTCATTGACGTCCCATCTCACTAAAGTATTTGAAAGAATAGTTAGAGAGAAAATCCTTATAGAGCACTATAAGTTTATAACAATATCCTAGATGCACTGGCAGGCAATGAAAACTACGATGTCATATACACGGATTTTTCTAAGGCGTTCGACAAATGTGATCATGGTATAATAGCATATAAAACGAAACATATGAGAATAACAGGCAAAGTGGGAAAATGGATCTACAACTTCCTCAGAGAACGTTTTCAGGCCGTAAAAATTCAAGGTATATCAGAATCGGAAGTATGCAGCTCAGTACCACATTGGACAGTTTTGGCCCCACTCCTTTTTATTATTAGATTTATTTTCCTCCTTACTTAATTATTTATTATTTTCGTCATTATTATATTCAATCCTTTCATTAATTATTTAACAAACGGTTGGTTCAAGTTTTGTACGGATATATTTTCCGTATTTTCAAACCACTACAACCTAAACCTTTTTAGAAAGCGACTTGAGAGTGAAGTTGTTGGACGGTTTAATCCTTTTCAAAGCTCTGAATAGTGAGGCTATAGGATTATGATTGTGTTTCAAATCTGTTTAGCTAGCTGTGTTGCTAATTTCTCTTCAGGTTTGATCAGTGTTTCAGAGTAAAGTGCATTAAATTGCATTCCTTTTTCAAGTTCAATCATCTATTTCAAATTAGGCTGTTATAAGGCAGTTAGGTATAACATTTCCTTTTCAGAAAACAGGTAATCAATCTTCTATATATTCAAGTGTTATCGAGGTAAAGTGTTTACAGTTAAAATTACTAAGGTAATGGTGTATTTTGTTTTCTTAGAATAGGACAGTTACTATCAACTAAAGAGGGTGTTTAACTATAATCAAGTTTAACTCTCTGATAGCATAAAATTTCTATCAGCGGGAATCAATAATATTAGTCAGGATTTAATTTATTATTCGGGAAATAATTCATAGTCGTAATTTAGTGTTAATAAATTAATAGTTTAGTATTCAAATACTGTGTTGGGTTAAAACAAAATTTGAATTCTGACATTATTATCATGCAACAGACATAGACAGTGAAGTAACCAACAGCAGTATAGTAACATCCTTTGCGGACGATACAAAAAACCAGTGATGCAAAAGTGGTGGAGCCCTTACAGAGGGATACGAACAGAATATACAAATGGTCAAAAGACAACATGAAATTTAACAGCGACAAATTTCAGCTCTTGAGATATGGAAGAAATGAGGAACTTAAACGAACAGTATATTATGGCCCAGATAGACAGGAAATTCAGAGCAGCAAGAAAGCGATAGATTTGGGGGTAATAATGACCGAAGATGCCAAATTCGAGACACAAAATCAGATAGCGATAAACAAAGCAAAAGAAGTCGCGGGACAGGTAATGAAAACATTTAAAAGAAGGGACAAGAAAGTAACAATTCCTCCTGCTGAAAACACTGATCATACCAAAACTTGAATACGGCTCAGTCTTGACGTCCCTATGTAAAAAGGAAGGAATTAATAAAGAAATTTAGAGAAATTTCACATCCAAGATTGATGGTTGCAAAGAACTCAACTACTTTACTGGGAAAGACTACGAGTACGTAAACTATGATAAATCTGTATTCCTTAGAAAGAAGAGAGGTACACCATAATTTATATATGGATCGAAAAACTGGTACCAAACCTGAAACTAAACCCAATTACCACCCAAACAACACTGGAGAATAGGAAAGGCAGAATGTGTAGTGTTCCCAAACTAAAGGCCCCGACAAGAGACCTCTTCAACACTGAAGAAAAATAGCTTGGTTGTCAGTGGGCCCAAGACTTTTTAACCAACTTCCAAAGGACCTCAGAAACGTCACAGGAGTCAAAGTTGAAGTCTTCAAAAGAAGACTAGATGCCTGGCTCAGAAAGGTACCAGATAAGCCGGGTGTACCTCGCTATGTGCGATGGAGAGCGCAAGAGAGCAACTCGTTCCTCCACCAAGCCAGGCCAAGAGGCGGGGCCACCAGCTTGACCTTCGTGTGAAGAGACCAACGCACGGAACTGCTACGAGGTTACGAGTGTATATATATATATATATATATATTATATACGAGGGCCACTCAATGTATTTTGCGCCACCTTTTTTCTTTCTTTCCAAGTTTCCTTGTAAGTTCCAAAAATTTTGTACAGAAGTAGTTACATACCTTTTTTAAAAGGTTTTATTTTTCCACATAGTCTCCGTCCTTTTCTACGGCTTTACTCCACCCCGAAACAAGAGCCTTCATTCCTTGCTGGTAAAAGTCCGCTGCGTTCCGCTGGAGCCACCTCTTAACCTCCTCAACAACCTCATCGTCACTCAGCGAGGCAGTGGGTGAGTGGTGTTACTGAGTTGGGGATGATAGACCAGGGGGGGGGATGTAATGTTCAGTTACTGGGTAGTGGGTCTGGGGGGCCTGGTCTCAGACCCGTTGAAGCAGGTGGGAATAAGTGAGGAAACGGGAAATCGCTTCCTCCGAAAAATGGGGGCCCTCAGCGAGCATGAATTGTAGACGCTCGGGTATGGGAATTTCGGCCAAGTGAAGGAAACATCTACAACGAAGAGCGGACAAGTTTGGACATTCGACCAGGAGATGCACGACAGTGATGGGAGTATGACAGGTAGGGCAGAGCGGGGCTGGCGATTTAGCCATAAAGTGACCATGAGTAATGCGTGTGTGTGCTATGCGGAGACGGGCTATAATCACTTCTTTATGTCGGGACCGGTGGAAGGAGGAGGCCCAGTATCCTACTTTCGGTTTGATCTTGTGAAGTTTGTTTTGTGTGGCCTGGTCCCATTCCCGTTGCCAGATGGAACGGAAGTGGGAGCGGAGAGTCGGGAAGAAGTCGTTGAAAGGGAGGGACCGGGAGGAGGCCGGCAGTAAGCAGGCCGACTTTGCCGTGCGGTCCGCCTCCTCGTTACCCTGGATGCCGACATGTGCCGGGACCCAGCAGAAGGCGATTGTCTTGTGTCGGAAGGCTGTTAAAAATGGAAGATTTGCTGGATGGTACAGACGAGCGGATGAGGGGGATTAAATCTCTCTAGGGAGAGAAGTGCGCTTTGGGAATCTGAATAAATGACGAAAGAGCTGGCAGAGTGAGTGCGCACTATGTCGAGGGCCTCCTTAATCGCGAAGAGTTCTGCCGAGAAAACGGAAGTCTCGCGGGGCAGGCTGACACCTCGAGAAAGTGGCTGGGCCAGTATCACCGCTGAGGCGGCCGCACCAGTCTCCGAACGGGAACCATCTGTATAAATGGGGACTGTGTCCGGATGTTGGGTTGCATGTTCACGAAAGAGTGACCTGTATACCGTAGCACTCGTGGTATTCTTCGGTAGAGCACACAGGTCCCTGCAAAACTTGATAGGGGTGAGGAGCCAGGGGGGGATGTTGTATGAAATGGGGATAATTGAGGGGACGGTGCATGTTAGAAAGTGAAGTGCCAGCTCCGTCCCTGGGGTGGGAGTTCAGAAATCGCCGCGCATAGAAGCGAAGAGAGTAGTCTCTGTGCACGGAGGTATGTCCTCATGAGGAGCAGACCCCGTCGAAGGGCGAGAGGGAGGTAATCGCAATCCACTTGAAGGCTGGAGGCTAGGGAAGAGCGGAAAGCACCAGTGGCGAGGCGGAGGCCCTTATTAAGGACCGGGTCCAATTTACGGAGGCAGGTGTTGGAGGCTGAACCATATACTACACTGCCATAGTCCAGCTTCGACTGGACCATGGAAGTGTAAAGAAGAAGGAGAGAGCGTCGGTCTGCGTCCCATGTGGTGTGGGAGAGGTGATCTACTGGAGCGAGGGGACGCTGGAGGGACTGCTTCAGTTGTTTGATATGAGGAACCCAGTTGAGCCGTCGGTCTAGAATCACGCCCAAAATTCGCGTGGAGGGTACCACCTCAAGAGGATTGCCGTATAGCGTGATAGAAGGAACAGGAAGGGTTGCGGGTCTTCTTCTGCTGAAGAGCATACACCTGGACTTCAGGGTGGAGAGGCGGAAACCCACCGACGTCGCCCACCTTTCCACCCGGTAGATGGCGAGCTGAATTTGCCGTTGAACTACGGACGGCTCCCGCCCTGCAAAGTAGATCGCAAGGTCATCCGCGTAGATGGAAGAAAGGATGTTGGGTGGAAGGCATTTTGAGACTGTGTTCATGACGATGGAAAAGCATAGAACACTGAGGATGCTTCTCTGTGGGACCCCGTCCATCTGCACAAAAGTGTCTGAGAGGACTGAGCCCACCCGAACTTTAAAGGTTCGGGAGAATAGGAAGCCCCTGATGAAGGTCGGCATGGCTCCGACGAGCCATATATATATATACAGGGTGGGCCGTAAGTTTCCATACATAGGAAAAATAAACATTTTTTTATGGACAACCATTTTTATTTATATAATATGCTCTACATGGTTGCCATTGTTTTGAAAACACATTTCAATACGTGTTCCCCACTGTTGATGAACACGCATTAGCACAGTTGACGTTATGCTTGTAATGGCGTTGGTGATACGTTCCTTTAGATGATTTATGTCTCGTATCTTTTCCTGATACACCATGGCCTTCAAGTGCCCCCAAAGATAGAAATCAAGGGGGGTGAGATCTGGGGATCTGGGAGGCCACTCCACAGGACCACGCCGACCAATCCAAGCATCCGGAAACTGCTGATCCAAATACCGACGCACGTGAAGACCATAATGAGGTGGAGCTCCATCTTGCTGGAAGTAAACTGGGAAGTTACCTTCCTCGTTTAGCAGGGATGGGAAAATCTCTTCTTGCAACATGTTAAGATACCTTTCGGCATTAAGATTTCCACTGACAAAAATTGGTCCAATAATTCTGTCACCCCATATCCCGGCCCACACCATCACTTTACCGGCACCTTGCATCTTCGTCGGACTCAGCCAGTTAGGGTTAGCATTACTCCAATAACGTATGTTTTGCCGATTAACCTCTCCATTGACGTAAAAATTTGCTTCATCAGTAAACAAGATCTTACGTCAAACGCATATTCTTAGGGTATCTGAAACATAAAAACAAACGTTTAATTTTTCCTATGTATGGAAACTTACGGCCCACCCTGTATATATATATATATATATATATATATATATGTGATGAATAAAACCACGGAGGAAAGGAAACACAGAATGAGCACCATTCTGTTTCCTTTCCTTCGTGGTTTTATTCATCATAAATATTTTTCACGTGTTACTTTCGTGAAATAATTTTCATATATACAGGGTCTATCAAAAAAAACTAAGCCAATTTGAAATCTATATAAAATGCACAATTTGATAGAGATTTCAAATATTTTTTTACACTAAATAAATAAAAGGCTCATAAATAATCTGTGATAATTTTAACTTTATTTTAAATATTTTAGGAGTTATGCGGTTATTTCTACAGATTGCGAAAATTTCAGTTTTTCTCATTATGTAATATCTTCTTTTTTCTCTTTTTCAGAATTTGTTTAGATTTAAAATTTTTCGTGAATACCTCTAAATATGCCATTCTCACATGAAGATAAAATAATTATAAATCATTATAGAGTTGAAAAAGGTTATAGTGCAAGGAAATTACTTTCTGAATTCGATTATAAAGGATGGACTAGATCAGGTTTAGATTACTTATTGAGAACTATCGATGAAACAGGAAGCATTGAAAGGAAGGTTGGTAGTGGGCGACCAAAATCAGTTAGAGTAGATGAAAATATTCAGAAAGTGGAGGAACGCATCCTTAGTCAAGAGGATCGACCTGGTAGCCACATGACACCTGCTCAAATATCAAAAGAACTAGAAATATCAGAATCAAGCGTAAGAAGGATTATTAAATCTGAGCTGCAATTTAAACCATTTAAAAGAGTGCATGGACAAAGTGATAGAAATGCAAGGGAATCATATTGAACAGTTCTTTTAATTTTATTAAACTAAAAATTATCTACAGTATATCGTAAAAAAAAATTTTTTCATGTTAAGTAGGAGAATCTCACTTTTTAGTTAATTATTAATAAAATTAACAATTCTGAAGATATCGTCATAAAAATTTAAAGGATAATAGGTGATTACCTATACTTTATTGTGTAAAACATTCAACTTAATTAGATAAATGGTTTTGTTTTAATAAAGGTTTGAATTTGGTCGACCCTAGAAATCTGAAATTGGCAGAATTTGTAGTTTGTATTTGGTATTTGAAGTTGCACCTGCAATAAAAAGAAACACACTTCATATTAATTACGGAATTACTATGACAAACTTCAAATACCAAAGAATACAAACTACCAATTCCGCCGTCAAACACCCTGTATGTATATATATTCACAACCTCATATATATATATATATATTCACAACCTCATATATATAGTATATGAGGTTGTGAATTCTTTCGTGGTATACGAAAAGAAGATATGATTGTAGAAGAAATAAAAGAAACAAACACAAACGTTGATGTGAAATTACCAAATTAAGATAATGCCAAAAAGACGATAAAAACTAAAAACGTAGATGGAAATACGCAAAATGGTATTGCAGATACACGTACGAGCAATGCATCTATGCACATTCGACTTTATGCAACTTTCACTACAAAACTGGAAATTACAAAATTGAAAAAAAATGCAAGTTCCACCACCTTAGTTTCTGCAAAACGTAACAAGATATCGGCAAAAGTGCCGTTACCATCACCCTGAAAGGGAGGCGACAGTTCAGCAGCCAAAACCATCAGCAAACAGGGTAACCAATTTTTTAAACATATCCAACACGATTCAGTTACTAAATATCATTCAACAAATACAAATACAAAGAGAGTCGACAAATACGGGGATCCGAGAGCCGTACAGAATAAATGCAGGAAGAAATTATTTACGATATCGGGACAGCATTTATCAAAACAAATAAAAAAGAAGGGAAAATTCTTGGAGGATCACAGGGCAACGAAATAAGCTCTACCAAGGGATAATGAATCTGAACTTCTTAAAGAAGAGATTGAAAAAAATAAAATAGAAATTATCCTAGCCAACTTACAAGGCTTAAAACCAAACCATTCCCTGGACAAAGTCACATGCCTGAAAGGCATAGGCGTATGAGGCTGGGGGGGGGGGACCTCCCTCCCCCCAGGACTAGAGAATTGAGTATTTTCAGGGCAAATATTGAGCATTTTCAGGGCAAATACTGAAATTTTCGGGGCAGATTTTTCCTGACATTCCTTTGGTTTTTTTTACTTGAGGTGAATTAATTACTTGCTACTATACTTGTAGTTAATAATTAAAACGTAAGTTGAGGACTTACTTAATTCTACATCAACTGCAATGTCGTAGTTTTGCTTGTCATTTAGAAATGTAGCAAAATCTTATCTAATTTTTTTAAATTGTAATGTTTTTTATATAAAGAAGACTTTAATATATGCTACTCATACTCTAACATTTGTGTTATTTTATGCTACACATAGTGCTTATGCGGAAATCAGGGCACCCTGAAAATTTTCAGGGCAAATTTTTTCCGGACCCTCGCCCCCAGTAAAGTGCCATCCCATACGCCTATGCTGAAAGGAGTCATGCGAGAACAAGAGCAGACTTTACATGCCTCACGGAAACTCATCTGAAGGACTGCCAGGAGAACTGTGAAAATTGTGTTTTGCACCGACAATAAAAGAAATACAAATTGAGAGCTATAACATACTTCGAGCCGACAGAACAGTAAAATGAAAAGGAGTATATGATATTCATCTTCTCGTACATTAGAAATGTATGGCAGAAATTACTATAAGTACTTCAGACAACTACCTAGAATTAGTAGGAGCAAAAGTTGAAAATTTAAACAGGGTACTAATTGTAATATACAGTATAGACCTCCGAACACTCTAATTAAGAAATTCTCAGATATCATTACAGAGGTCAAAAACCTAATAAAAGCTCTACATTCCCAACCCCAAATATTGTTCTCTGCGGTGATTTTTAATTTCCCATTTATGAAATATAAAAGAATAAAAGAATAGGAAGACACGCGGGAAGACCAGGAGCAGGCAAACATGCTGCAAGCTCTAGCCGATGAATTTTTAGCACAAGAAATAACTGAAAAAACAAATGCCTAGAATTGGTATTCATAAACAGCAGCAGCCTAATTCAGAAAATAAAAATCATCTTTAAGATAAGACAACGGAAGAAATGCTAATAACATTCGAAAAGACGCTAGAAATTGTGGAAAAACATGTCCCAAGAAAACAACAGAGGAAAAAAAAAATAGGTTTGAGAATCAAAAGAGGTCAATGTTCCGCAAGAGGAAGAGAGTGACTGAAAAATTAAGAAACTACAAAGACAACATCAGAAAAATAATAAATGACAAACGGGAGAGCATAGATTGTATCATACAGGGTCTAATTGAGAACCATACTGAGAAAGAAGACGCCACAGAAGTGATAAAAGCCGATTCAAAATATTTCTATAATTTGGCAAAATGGAAGGCGAAAAATCATGTGTCTATCGGACCTTTGAATAATGAAAACAATGCATTAACCGATGATCTAAAAGTATGAATCAGCTTTCAATATCCCCAAAACTGATAAACAAATATGCGATGGAAATTCGATCTTTGAAGAAGAATTACAAGAAAAGTATAACGGACTTTGACTTCATAACAGAAGATATCACACGAACTATCGGGAAACTAAAAACGCACAACAGCAGGCCAGGACAAATGGAACGCTGCACTGATTAAATACTGCAAGAATGAAATTGCTAAGCCCATATACAGTATTTGATAGGGAAACGATCACTGGCCACGGGAGAAATAACGAACATCCTGAAGAGTGCGAACATAGTTCCAATTTATAAAGGAGAGGATCGATCTGAGGCAAAAAAAACTATAGGCCAGTGTCGCTGACATCTCATCTCAACAAAATATTTGAAAGAATAGTTAAAGAAAAAATCTATGACCCTTTAGAAAGTCCGAGGAAAAAAATCAAATGATAACCAATATGGATTCCGGTAAAGAAGAGCGTGCCTATCACAACTACTAGAACACTATAACGACATTAATGATGTACTTCAAAACAATGAAAAGTATGATGTGATATCACAGACTTTGCCAAGGTGTTCAACAAGTGTGACCATGAAATCATAGCACATAAATTGAAATACATGGAAATAACAGAAAAAGTTGGAAAATAAATATATAATTTCCTTAGTGAGCGGTAGCAAGTCGTCACGGTTCAAGAAATATCCTCATCAGAGTCAGAGGTCCGTAGCTCAGTATCACAAGGAACAGTATTAGCTCCACTGCTATTCATAATCATGTTAACTGATATAGATGAAGAAGTTACCAGTAACAGCAGAGTAACATCCTTTGATGATGATACAAACATTAGTAGAAAAATAAGAAGCCCAAATGATGTAGAATCTCAACAGACATGAACAGAATCTACAATTGGTTTGAGGGCAACAATATGAAATTTATCACTGAGAAATTTCACCTATTAAGATACGGAAGAAGGGAGGACCTAAAATCCATGGAATACTGTTCCCCATATGGACAGAAAACTCAGAGAAACTCTCAGGCAAAAAATTTAGAAGTTATAATGACTGATGTCGCGAAATTGAAACACAAAATAAGATAGCAGTAAACAAAGCATAAAGAATAACGGTAAATACTGCGAACCTTTAAACGAAAGGACAGGAATATAATGATTCTTCTATTGAAGACACAAATCATACCCAAGTTAGAGTATTGCTCAGTCTTAACATCCCCATATAAAAAAGAAGACATTAGTCAACTAGAATGGATCCAGAGAAGTTTCACAGCCAAGATCAATGGGTGCAAAGGACTAAATTACTGGGAAAGGTTGCGTAAATTAAATTTATATTCACTGAAAAAAAGAGAGAGATACACCATTATTTACACTTGGAAAAATAATGGAAGAATTAGTTCCCAATCTCACTCTGAATCCTATAACCACTCAAACAACAGTGGAAAGTTGGGAAGGAAGAATGTGTCGTGTTCCCAAACTAAAAGCTAGACAGAAAACATCCTCAACCCTGAAGGAAAATAGCTTTGTTGTGAGAGGGCCAAGACTGTTCAGCCAGCTGCCCAATGAAGTACGAAACACGACTAGTATTGTGGTGGAAATCTTCAAAAGAAGATTAGACACGTGGCTCAGAACAATACCAGATGAGCCGGGGGTACCTGGCTATATGAAGTGTTGAGCGCAAGAAACAACTTTATACTTCACCAGGCCAACTCAAGAAGAGCGGCAACAAGCCTGACCTCCATAAAATGGAGAATCATCGTACGAAACACTTGAGAGGTTGAAAGGAAAGGTATTTATGAAATGAAATGAAAAGGTTTATTGGCAGACTATAGTCCATATGACAAATATTATTAGTACAATGACAGTTCACATACTAAGGATGGAAATATATACAGTTGATTAGAAATAATACAGTAATGTCGGAGTTAAGTGGAGCTACAGACAGACGTTTTCGTACCAAGAATTCCATAGCTTAGAGGATAAAGGCGGGACTCATGGATAGCTTGGATAATCGAGTTGGTTGATTTTTTAATTCTTTGCATTAGACTGTATTGAGCATGTCTTGTTATCTCCGGGAAGCTTTGGAAATTGCGGGTAGCAAATATTTGCGAAGCTGAGTATCTCGGGGGTAATTTATGTAAGAGTAAAAGATAAGAGTCTAAAACAGTGCTTCTTAAACTTTTACAATGTCATTCACCCTTGAGTCATTGTTACAAAATTTCATTCATCCCCGACTTCACCTTATACTTTGTTTATGTTCCATTTTCCTTTCTCTCTATATATACAATTAAATATGGATCATGTCAACACTTCGTTAGGAAAGGAATAATGATTAATTACTAAAAATATATCGTTTATTTTACCACCTGGACAAAACTGAAAAAAATGAGTGACTAGCATTCTTAGTAACAAAACAATCCGTTTTTTGTATATTTACATTAATAAAACATAAAAAATTAATGACTAATGAAAACTAATGAAAAAATGAAAACAAAGCTATTATTGGCAAGCATCATACATACCACTGCATATTTTTAAACGGGTTTGCAACATCAATGACTCGGGTGTTCGTGCATTCCTGTGATAAGCTTCCGAAATCGAGGCTCAATTTCCTTCTCCACAGCACCCCGCATCACAGAATCAACATCTAGAAGAGAATTTCGTTTCTTGGTTTTCAATTCTACCAAAGTCGAAAATCCTTGTTCACACATAAAAGTAGTTGACATTATCACTAGTACTTCAAGGACCTTCAATGCAACTGATTTGTATTCAGGAAATTTAAGTAATCCAACCCAATAGTCTCCATAGTAGTACGTCTCAAAACACGTTTTTTGGGAGAAGTCATGATGGAGTTCCATTAACACCTCCGTGATCTCGACATCTGCTCGCTTGATGTGGCTGGTAATGAACGGATTGACTATCCACATCTGACTATCCAAGGCCTGTGCATCCTTCTGAGGAAAATATACCTCAAAATTGCTAGACAGCAACTGCAGATGGTCGCAAAAACATCACACCAAAACAAAGCTTCTTCACAATGGCTTCTTATGCATAATACTATGAAAAAATATTTTTACATGAATACTTTTAAAGAAGTGTGTATAAACCAGCATCACCATATTGAAAAGTCTGAATCTCTCAAACATTTGGACTTTATAGTAGTAAATACAATATTTTTTCCAAAATCATTAAATTCTTATATTTTACTTACCTTATAAGCAATCTTTGTTACTCCAAATCTGATGATTATTATTAATGACTAAATCAATTTGATAATAAAACCTTAAATAATATATCTATTTTCTTTATTCGCTTCATTAATATCTTTGGCCTACTAATATATCATTTCCGCCTCAGTTTATGCTTTATTTAATTATAAACTTTTTGAAATGCTTTGTCCAATATATGGAAAGTAAATGAAATAATAAAGTTAAGCTAAATTACTACTTGAAACTCTTACAAATGTATCGCTATATTTCTGATTATTTATTAACAGCATAACATAACTTAACACGATCACAAATTACCAGTTCTATTTTATAATTAGATACAATTTAATAACTTACCATCACTGGCAATAAGCGAGTCTGCACAGCTGCCAACTAGTCTATGTTTACCCAGTCAGGTAGTTACCAGTTTCAAACCTGAGCAAAAATTATAATAATTCAGTCTAGTTTAACTCATAAACCCTTATTACTTCATTCACCTTTCATTCACCCCTAAGATTCCATTCACCCTAACAAAATTTTTATTCACCCTTGGGTGAACCATTCACCACTTTAAGAAGCACTGGTCTAAAAGACCTGTTCTACAGCAAATTTAGGGTTCTGTAGGTCCTTTTTCTTAATTCACGCAGAGTTGCTGTCCGTATATATTACTGCAGGAAGTACGAAAGAGAGTGTCTTTAGCTTTACTTGTACAGAGTCGAAAGTTCCTTATAGTCATATTCGCTTCAGCACAAAGGCTTCGAGATTGTTTTCTTATATCCGAGTCATCACTCAAGGAGCTGGTAATAGTTTGACCCAAATACTTAAACTCTTGTACTTCCTCACTTCCTTCACCTTTCATTTTAAATCTAATATCAGCTGGTTGATTACAGCTTTTAGGATGAAACTGCATAACCTTAGTTTTTGTAACATTAAAAAGAATATCATGCTTTTGCGAATACACTTCGCAGACTTTTAGTAGCCGATTCAGACCTTTAACAGAGGGACTTATTAACACCAGTAGTTTGAGCGCAAAATGAACGAGTGCAAGAATGTTGCAAGAGGTTATGTAACAAAGGGGGCGTTTGCAATGAAGGGGGAGGGGTTATGCAACAAATCAATGCTGCAAAGGGGAGGAGAGGGAGCTTTGGGAGAAGAAGGGAGGATGACCTCCCCCCAAAGGGGTAACCTTAACGTAAGAGAAGGAGAGAAAGGAGAAGGAGGAGGGTTTTTGGGGGAGAAGGTGGGATGTCCTCATCCCCCAAAGGGAAACCTAACCTAAGCGTTAACCTAAGAAGGAGAGAAGGGTGTTCGCCTGGCTCCAGCCAGACGCATAATGAGAGTTCATCTGAGCGCTCGCTGTCTTATAAGGTGTAAATCAGCCAGTTGGCTTAGAAGGCTTCTTAGAAGGCGTAAATGGCTTGTTCAGCTGTACATTATTAGGGTTGAGTTGCCAGATTGCGCTATTTATTTAATTAAAGCATATAGTCTTGACAGGTGGTTTAGAAATCCGTCAGTCGGTTCAGAAGGCGTAACCAGCCATTCGGTATACATATAATTAAATAATATTGTTTATATATACACAACCAAAAGAATTAAATAAAACACCATTACATCATTCTGTTTATTTAGACGAATTATTGGAATAAATTTCATGAAATATATAGAAAATAAATATACAATCCTATACAAACGATGGAATATATATGATAAAAAAATAAAATAAAAAATAATAATAGTATAAGAAATAAGAACGAGGAATAATATATATATATATAATAATACAAAAATAAAATAAAAATAATATAAGAAATACAAAACGATGGCGTATAACCATCAAAATAATAGTACAGGAGAAGGAATAAATATACATCAAAGGAATAAATATACATCAAAATACTCCATCTTCTACTGCGCTTAACTAAAACACTAAACTCGCACGTAATCGAGTCTACAGTCAAGTCATTATTGCTTTGCACTAGGCAGTAAATACGATTTAACATTATTTCACCGCTCAAGTTATAGGGATACCTATACTCTATGTAAATAGCCTTCATATCGTTTAATACTATTATTGCGCCCACTTTACATTCGGTTGGCAAGTTATCTTTAAACACGGCTAGAATACATTGAAAAGCACGTACAAAGAGGGCATCGTTAGCCACAGCATCATTATTAAATACAAGTTTATAAACACTCCTATCCATTCGAGGGTTTATTCTTACCGACCCGAGCTTTTCAATAGTGAACTCTTCTTCACACTGCATATCGGCAGCTGAAATAATCTTCTAAGTCGTAGCGACAACTGCTCATTATATAAAGAAATAGTTCTTCAGGATAAACGGTGTAGGTGAGCTCAGCCCTGTACCGCTCAAGTCCTTTGTACCAAAGTTCATGATATTTCGAAGAGTCAAAACCTTTTAAATAAGCATCCAGTTCTAGACCATTCTCGTCATGTTCATTCCTACACTCGGTAAACCCGTCGAGCAGAGCGGTGTATGCGTATTCAAGAACCGTATCAAAATAAAGCATATCCGTAATACGCGCGTCTAATATAGGCTTCAGCTTGCGGAAACCGACGATTTCAAACATTCTGTCGAGGATGAAACCGTTTCGCGTAGGACAAGAACGTTATTATCAGAAACATTCTTCCACATCAATCGTATATCAATGCATGGCTGATCGTTATTTATACAAAACGTACAAACAATGGCATATGAGGGGATATCACTAATCTGCTCTCTTCTTGTACCTACACCTGATGGAATTTTATAGTGATCTTCACTCCACTTCTCAACTATCACGAAGACTCTATTCATCTCCTCAACACTTAAATAAATAACATTCCGTTTACCAGAGTTTGTTTGTCTACAAGTCGTTTCCAGTACATAGCTAATGGCACCGGTTTTACACCTGAACACGCGTAATGACTTCGTCAAGGACACATCGTACACGACATTGAGAATGCTGCTGAAAGGAAGTTCCATCGTATTCGAGGAGTGCACGTCCAGTCGGTTCAAGCTCTGAGATGGCTATGAGCCACAGGCGAGCGGATCGGCTCGACGGGAGGAGTGAGTCACACCATAAGCTGATGAAACGTGTACGGCGTTGTTCCAACGTGAATACTTGTATCCCATTATACTGGGTAGGTGTTTTGAGAAATTTTCCGATACATGAAGCAATACCGGTTTTAATGTTTTATCACTCCCACTCCCCAGAATACGCACCAGACATTTTTGCTTAGAGAGAATTTCACGAACTAAATACATTTTATTCACACTCCGGCGCACTATTTGAGAGAAACATATGACCATATTTTTCCTTTTTGCTTTGGAGGTAGTTCTACATAATTTAAAGTTTCGCTAGTGAGGAATGTGTAAGGGAACTATCCTTTTGAAACTTCAGCGGCTATGCCCATCACCTTGGGTAGCTTTGATAATGTACAAAGTGAGAATAATAAAGTATTTTTAAACTGTACATTACCTCTTATTTGCATCTGTATAAGTTTGTTGCCTCTTTTCAAGGGATCACCTGTAAATATCTCAGATGACTCGTGCTCAAGCAATTCCTTATAAAGAAACTGTCAAATTTTGCCCCGTTGTGGATACAAAGAGTTTCACAGGGCTATCGTGGGCATTCGTTTTAAAAACATTTGCCCGTTTACCACATTTGTGACACTCATCACACTCTATCTCCATACACTCATCACAGATAGTCTGGCTTACAAGTAAATGTGGAATAACCTCTTTGGTTTCAGCGTTCGTGTATGTTTCTATATCGTAGTACATAGTTATACAAGGGCTAATTTAGGCTTAGTGACTTTCATATGACATACATGCTTTACACCAACCGCCTTCTGGCATGTAGAACAGTGAATTTCATCACATTTATGCTTGAAATTCCCCAATTATCCATCATATGAAACACACCACATTCACAAATTCTCATTTTCCTGCACGTGCCAATTGATTTATGGAGCCCAAAACAGTTATTATTGAAAAATGTGCGTCTACACACATCACAATCCCTCTTCTCAGCTTCAACTACACGGCTTTCACATTTGGAGCTTTTACACTGCTCACATACCATGTGGCAATCTTTACAATGTTTCACTATATCATCCGCAAACTCAATACACCCCTTACACAAAGCATGTCGTCGATATTTTCGACTTTTATCATAACTCGCGTAAAGGTCCCTTATGTTACGGGTGGGTAGATACGTTGTTCCTGACAGCCCTAAAATAAGTAGGGGTCTTGTACGATCTCTCACACTGCTTTTAAAAACACACAGAACTACAACGATCATCCATTCCAAATACAGCTATACGAACATTCATTTCCTGTTCTATCCTTCTCAGCTCTTCAGGGCCCATATTACAGTCAAACTCAAGTTTACAGTCTACAGCTAGTTTACGGGCATGCTCCACTACCGTAGGCAACCAAATATTTTTGATCCGTGTACTTAGTACCAGTGATGTAGTCGAGACCACCAAGTCCGAGACTGAGACCGAGACCGAATCCTGTGAGACCAAGATCGAGACCGAGATCAAAGGTTCGAGATAGAGATCTACCTTCCGAGATCGAGACCCTTAAAATTCGAGACCGAGATCGAGATCAAGCTCATGCCCTTTCAATTTGTTTTACACTACTATGGAAATTAGACTATGTTAAGTATATTAATAAACTAATAACTACTTTCTCAGATCTAGTGTGTTGAATGCAAAATGTGTAGCCTATAAATTAACAAATGAATATATATACACGTACTTTTTATTTATTTACTTCTTTTATATCTGTTACAGAAGGTTTAATGAATGTACCCACTACCCAGTTTGACTTGTGCATTTATTTAAAGCATGATAGGTGCTCATTACACTTAAGGAACATCAGCATGCTCAGAAGATCTGCTGAAGTTCGACTTCTGTGGGGTCTCATTATTATGCCTCCATGGCTAAATACACGCTCAATTGGAGCACTAGAGGCAGGCACTGTTAAAACAGTCATGGCAATATTTTTTTGTGACGCTAACCTAAAAAAAAATCCAACCCCCCCCCCCCCGCAAGACAAACGTGGCAACTCAAAACAGGGTGACTGATTAGTGAATACCTAGAGTCCCTTACTTTTACAAACTTTCATAAACATTCTGAATTGTGTCTGTTCAACCAAGCCACCATCATGAGTATGCCAATAACATGTATTTTTCATTACGGTCTCGAGGGGTCTCGAAAGGTCTCGGGGAGAAAAACCGAGACCACGTCTGTCGAGACCGAGATCGAGACCGAGATCTAAATAGCGGAGACCGAGATCGAGATCTGAAAATTGGGTCTTGAGATCGGTCTCGAGACCGAGACCGATCTCGAGACCTACATCACTGCTTAGTACAGTAAACATACGGGCCAAGACTACTGCTATAAAGCCGCAACCACGAACGGCGTTTATATGCCGTCTGTAAATAGCCTGAGAATTGAAGTTAAGAGTATATGGTGTGGCACTATGACCCGCAACACGGAATACACGGTCAATATTTACCGTGAAGTTGTCCATATTGAAGGCTATACTACTTTGAGAGGCCTGCATTATACGGCCCAATATATACTCTATATCTACAGCTGTCAAGCGTCTGAATGGTAATACCCGAAAACCATCTACATCCCCGTCATCTGACCCGAATCCGAAGGACAGCCGCGTCCTGACTTCACGTTCGTCGCGGTTCTGAAGGGCAAACTCCACAATACGCTCAACTACGCGCCGTAGTCCGTGTTCAACACCATTGCTATACATGGATTTAGGATCAACCCTGACTATATATTGATTTCTAGTCAAGGCTGGGGTGGAAGTAGCGGTGCGCACCAACTCGAATGTTCTGCCATCCTCTACAGAACGAGAAGCTGCTGCTGCTGATGTGGAGGATGTACCCGGAATTGAACAGGAATAAAGGGGTATATTTGAGGAAGGTACTATTGTGGGGGTTGTGCCGTAAGACGTAGAGGGTTGGGGCTCTATTACTGGGGTCTAACAACCGGCGTAATCCTGGCACGCTTTATACCTGACGTGGGGGGTTCTTCATCATGCTTCCGCTTTGAATTGTCGCGTGCTACAGGTATCATTGGTGTGGACTCGGCAGTGAGGATGGAGTTTATGACAATAACTACACTGTCGTCGAGGTCATCTGTAATATCGATGATGGGGTGCGGTACCTCATCGTCATTCACGGTTCTGTGGGAGAAGAGAAAAACAAGACTGTAGAATATAAGGATCATCACTTAAATATTTATTATATTTTGTAAATGACCCACTTAGGAGTGTGACGTGTTAGAAATGGATTCTGTAGAAAAATTCAGGTCCACGAGCCCATCTACATGTATTATATCTGGCCCTACAGGATGTGGTAAAACTGTGTTTATGCTTAAAATCATTAAAGAAAAGGGAGAGATGTTCTCAAAATTTGTGCATAAAGTTATGTGGTGCTATTCGACGTATCAATCAGTGTTCAACGAGTACCTAGATAATATTTTGTTCCACAAAGGCGTATATGACGTTAATTCGTTAAAGGGAAATGAACATACAGTCATTGTAATTGAGGATCTCATGTTGGAGATATATAAAACGTTTGCCGATACATTTACAGTATTCTCCCACCATCTTAACATAAGCGTGTTCTTCATCAATCAGAATCTATTTTTCAAAAATAGATACATGCGCGATGTGTCGTTAAATACACAATATCTAGTCTTATTCACGCAACGTAGAAATGTATCACAAATTGGGATATTAGCCAATCAAATGTTCCCGATTCAGCGTAAGGAGTTTTTGGAAGTTTAAAAAGAAGCTACAAGCCCGCGTTACGGATATTTGCTCTGCAACCTTCATCCGCGAAACACGTTTAGGGTGCTTCTAAAAACGAATATATTCCCAAACGAGCCTGAAACGGTGTATATTCCAGAATGACAAATAGGCTAAAGAAATACCATGAATTAATAAAAAATCTATCATCGACTGCCCCGGGCAATGCAATATATGTTTGCTAAAAATATCGACTCCGACTTTTTAAAATGCATCTGTGAAATCTGTCTTAATGTTATAAATTGCAATGTATTAATGAAACCGCCTCAGAAGGCTCGCCTACGCCGTTACAAGAATATAATGCGTGCAATCGCTTGTAAAAGTCAAACTGTGGGGAAGAAAAAACGAATTATTGTACAAAGAGGAGGGTCATTCCTCTCCATCTTATTTTCAGTTGTGGGTCCTTTACTAACTAGATTAATATAATGAAGAAAGTGGTAATGATTCTACAAGAGGTGTATGCTTCACTGCAAAGTTCAAAGAATCCAGACACTGTTCTAGAACCTCGTAAAAGCCGACTTAAAAGAATGGAGAGCGAATTGTTAGTCCTATTAAACAGTGAAAAAACACCTGATGAGAAAATAATCTTATACCAAGAAGCGCTGCAGAAATTTCTTCACGAGTACGAAAATTATAAGAATCCGACAGATTCCCGTGGTTATTGGGCACAGCACGGACAACGATGGGGATGGTGACATAGGGCCTGTGCCCGATGATAGAGCTGGCCAACCAAAGAATAACGGGTCGGCCCCACAACATATCAAGCATGTATTAAAAAGCACCCTCCCACATACATTGAGGAATAAAGGTTTAAGTCTTTATAATCTATTGAATGAAGACCCCAACATAGAGTGGACCGATACAGGTGAGATCATTGTGGAAGGAGCAAAAGTACAGGGGTTGAATATCGTAGTCATTCCATGATCTGGTGAGAAAGTGGGATAGGCCATCCCCATCAGGATGGAAGCATATTAAACCTAGACTACAACAGATAAATATCCCCAAAGCAATGGTAGGAAATCTGAACAGGTTAAAAGACTTGGAACATGCATCGCACATACCACAATTGAAAACACCATCACCTCTGGCGGTAACACCTCTGAAGAGGAGAAAGAAGAAGTTAAACAACGGTCAACTCTACCCACGTGCCTCTAAAATATGCAAATGGCTAACATATTAAGAAGACGTTATTATCACATTTCTAGCTCAGCCTCCTACGGAGGCGTAGATAGACTGCACAGAAGTATTTATAATGATGGAGTAGGGAAAAAAGATGTTGAGAGGTTTTTGCGGGAGCAGGACGCTTGTACACTTCATAAGCCTGTGAGAAAAAAGGTTTAAAACAGTCAAGACAACAGCTGCTTCGATTGACTCTATTTGGCAAGCAGATTGAACAGTCATGCAAAGATATTCAGTGTATAACGATGGTTACCGCTACATCCTATTCATAACACAGCTCAACAAAAAAAAAATTTTGTTTCGTTGCCAAGGAAATTCGTACGAATTTAGGGTATTTTGGGGTTGCTGAATTCCAAAATGAAAGTAGTTTTTCCGATTTGGCTCTAGTTCTTGAGATAATGAATACCCTCAATTAATAGGAAACGTAACCATAACGCGTGCATATGGGAAACTACCGGAACATTCTAGATGGTGAGACCGAATAAAATGCCATTATGTATTTCATGTGTTTACTTTTGTATGATTTGAGACAATTTCAATGCGATTTGTAAGTAAGCTCCGCCTGAACATTAAATTTTTTGCTTTTTACGTGTTTCAATGAGGTACCAATTATCTCATAAATTAGAGCCAATCTAGCAAAACCGATGTCATTATTCTCTAGATATGTGTGGCTAATTCCTCTGAAAAATAAATCGCCTGAAACAGTTGCTAAAGCCACCAAAACGCTGATGTTGAAAGAAAACAGGGTGCCTGGCTATTTTTGTACGGATATGGGGAAAGAATTTGTAGGCCGAGCTTTTCAGAACATGTTGACAGAGTTTAATATCAGCTACTACACTACCAATTCTATACATAAGGCATAAATGCAAAAAACTTCACTTTTTTCTACGTGAAGGTCAAAATATGAAAATAAAAACCCACTCTAATAGACAGAGTTTATTTCCACGACAGTTTCGACGCCCACTGGCATCCTCCTCGGGTGGATACAGAAACACGAATGAACCAAAACAAGAGGGAAAAACAGTCCAGGGACCGACCGTTAAGAAATTCGCACCTAGGTTAGATCCCATTCTCCCGACACCGGAAGGGCATTTTCATTAAGTACATTCGCGCAAATTTAAAACTATCTTCCTGTTCTAAACATACAGATTCTATTATATTTTTTCTTACATAATTATTGAATTTATTATTAATTTTATTACATTTAATATTGCATAATTATTTATTACAGAAATTATAAATTTATTATTACATTGGTTATTACATTATTGTTTATTATACAGAACTTATAAACCGAAAAACGAATGAAAAAGGCCGATTAGGAAACAATCCAGAGAAATTCGCACCTAGGTTAGATACCGTTCTCCCGACACTGGAAGGGCATTTTTATTACAGGGTCCGCTTATACTGTAAGTACATTCCCACAAATTAAAACTATCTTCTTGTTCTATACATACAGATTCTAATATTTTGACATAATTACTACATTTATTATTACATTTACATTTTTTTTAACATTTATTATTATTACCTTTACCCTAATTATTAAATTTATAATATTACCTTTATTATTACATCTGTTGCATTTATATTTATTTCCACATTTATTACTTCCATTATTACATTTACTAAAGGCGAGTAAGGAAACATTCCAATCCAGAGACATTTAAGAAATTCACACTTAGGTTTGAACACGTTCCCACGACTCCGTAAGGGATTTTTTTACCAAGAATCTCATTAAAGGGTCTAACTTATAAGTACCTTCGCACAAATTAAAATTATCTACTTTTTCTATACACACAGATTCTATTATTTTTCTTTTGACATAATTATTACATTTATAAAGTACCTTACTTGATTCCCAATCTATAGCATGATTATTTTGGCTGGCGTGATAAAAAATGGCATTATTAGTATTACAACTTCTGAAGGCATATTTGTGTTCTTTAATACAGGTTTCAATATTTCTTCCAGTTTCTCCCACGTATACTAAATCACAACTTTTACAGGGAATGCTGTAGACACAGGCTTGTTCCTCTTTTGCCACGTTATTCCTAACCAATTTACTTTTCACGGTAGACGAATATTTGAACGCCAAAGCAAACTTAAAATCTTTCGTCAACGGTTTTACTCTTTCTAAGCCGGCAATGTAAGGCAAACTCACATATTATTTTTGGTTAACTGAAGGTTCCCGAGGGGCATAAAAAGATTTTCTGGCTTTAAAATACGCCTTTCTGATAAACCACTCGGGATATTTTAAATCCTTAAAAATGTTCCAAATCTTTGAATTTTCCGGGTCCAGCAAATGTGGGCTACAAATCCTGAGTGCTCTTAGAAACATGGAAGAAATAATTGAGCTTTTAACCCCTTCATCATGATATGAAAAATAATGAATGTACGAATTACAATGAGTAGGTTTTCTATAAACCGTGAAATTGGGCTTTCCGCTTTCTTTAATGACCAAAACATCTAGAAAAGGTAATTGTTTGTCGTTCTCCCATTCATATTTAAATTTAATAGAGGGAACAAGATTATTTAATGACTGAAAGAAAGTGTCAAAGTTGTTCCAGTGGTCAGGCCAAAATGAGAAAATATCATCTACATAACGAAACCAAATTAGATTCCTGGGACATATTGTTTGCAACAATTCCGACTCATAGTATTCCATGTATAATGTACTCAGTATTGGGGATAAAGGAGACCCCATTCCCATACCAAAACGTTGCAAATAAAATTCTTCACCGAAGGAGAAGGCATTATTGGTGACACAGAGTTTTATCAGTTCTAAAAATACAGATGTGGGCATGCCTAGTTCTACGGTACATGTTGGCAATTTTCTATCTAAAAAACTAAGTACATCATCAATGGGAACTTTCGTAAACAAGGACTCAACGTCAAAACTGATCATTCTTCCCCGTTTTAAATCTAAGGACATAACTTTGTTAATAAAGTCACAGGAATTAGTGATGTGCGAGCCTGAAAATTTACCAACTAATGGGGATAATTTATCTGCAAGAAATTTAGATAACCTGTAACTAAAGGAACCCCTGTGTGAAATAATGGGACGGAGTGGTATATTAATCTTATGGGTTTTGGGTAGGCCGTTAATGTGGGGGAGTTTGGGGTTAATCTGTAGAAATCTTTAGGATCAATCGCCGGGACATCTTTTAATAAGTTCCTGATGGTTTTGTTGAATTCGGCAGAAAGACGCTTTAGGGGGACGATCTCACTTTGGCGTAGGTGAATTCATCACTAAGTAACGCTTCCATTTTTTGTTTATAATCACACTTGTCCAAAATAACCACAGTGTTACTTTTGTCCGCTTTAGTGACAAATATTGCTTCATTCTTCCTGAGCTTGTCTAAAGCTAACCGGAATCTTTTGGGAATAGAGTCCAATGAGTTGAAATGTCCCAGAAACTTGCTCAGAATCAAACCATTTAAACACGGAATATCCACCCTGGAATTAACTACGGAAGACACAAAATCTAAAACAATGTTTTTATCGGGTTTAAGGGCAAACGACAGCCCTAAATTAAGAACTTCCTTTTCGGATTTGGATAAGACATATGTCGATAAATTTAAAACGGAACCTTCCACCGCACACTTTGACCAAGCACTTTCATCACATAAATAGGATAGCTTTCTGTTAAGTCGTTGTTCAGTGCGTCGAGTCTCCACGTCGCATTTATAATCTGCAGTTTCAAACAGCGCCACAAGTAGTTCACACGACACATGCGATTTAAGGACGCGTAGACAATTTCTTAGTTTGAAATACGTATGGTCAATTTCTCTTTTAACACACGGAATACGTTCCTTCAAAATTTCCCTGGCAAAATTCGGAAACGGTGTATGGTCCTTCCTGAAGGTAAACGGTATCAAGGACTTCGGGCACACTTGCTCCACTAAACACTCTTGCAGGAACTTGAGTTGCAGCTTCTTGGTCTTCACAGCCACTAGTGTTTTTTCATATAGACGATAGGAAGATATAAGTTGGGGAAAGGTAACTAAGAAGAAGGCGAATGTAATAATAAATGTAGTAATTATGTCAAAATATTAGAATCTGTATGTATAGAACAAGAAGATAGTTTTAATTTGTGGGAATGTACTTATAAGCGGACCTTGTAATAAAATGCCCTTCCAGTGTCGGGAGAACGGTATCTAACCTAGGTGCGAATTTCTCTGGATTGTTTCCTAATCGGCCTTTTTCATTCGTTTTTCGGTTTATAAGTTCTGTATAATAAACAATAATGTAATAACCAATGTAATAATAAATTTATAATTTCTGTAATAAATAATTATGCAATATTAAATGTAATAAAATTAATAATAAATTCAATAATTATGTAAGAAAAAATATAATAGAATCTGTATGTTTAGAACAGGAAGATAGTTTTAAATTTGCGCGAATGTACTTAATGAAAATGCCCTTCCGGTGTCGGGAGAATGGGATCTAACCTAGGTGCGAATTTCTTAACGGTCGGTCCCTGGACTGTTTTTCCCTCTTGTTTTGGTTCATTCGTGTTTCTGTATCCACCCGAGGAGGATGCCAGTGGGCGTCGAAACTGTCGTGGAAATAAACTCTGTCTATTAGAGTGGGTTTTTATTTTCATACATAAGGCATCTTTAGCTGAAAGAGTTCAACGTACCATAAAGGAACGGATCCACCCCTATTTTACACATAAAAACACATACAAATATATAGACATTCTGGAATCACTGGCCTCATCCTACAACCGCTCACACCATCGCACGATTGGGACAACACCTAATGAGATTTTAGGAAGAGGTACGCGCCCAGAGCCTGATGTGAGAAGAGATAGAACACCACCACCACCACCACACTCGGCGCGTTTCAAAATCAATGATAATGTAAGGCTGTCGCGTTCGGGAAATAAATTCGCGAAGGGATTTGAGCAAGGCTGGACACGTGAGATTTTTAAAGTTAGGGCTATGAGACCTAAAGGTGAGATAATGTATTACGTTGAAGATTTGAATGGGGAAGAAATCGCAGGAGGCTTTTACCGCGAGGAGTTGCAGAAAGTGACATTTAATTTAGGGAAAAATGTTTTTAAAATTGAGAAAATTATAGGAAGCAAAGGTTCAGGAAAGAGAAAAATGTATCTGGTGAAATGGCTAGGGTACCCAGAAAGCTTCAACACCTATATAAAAACTGATGCAATAATGAAACTTAAATAGTATGCAACATGGCGCCTAACCATTTCTACGTCACACTACCGTCCTCCTCGTCCCTGTCTGTATTTCCTAACAACACCCTGGCTAACTTTGTAACAGAACTCCATAGACCCATTGAATTGGGTTGTGATTCGTATGAGGTGGGGATATGCGAAATTCAGCTGGACACCCTCTTTTTAAATATTGATTATAAAGATACTGTTTTTACGATTCTTAGAGACTTTGATGGAGTATGAAAAAGCCGGGGTAACTCGGATTGAAACTATACGTATCGCCCGGACTGAGGATGCACGGTATTACAGTACAGTAGTAACACTAAGTCCAGGCCGTTATGGTGCGGCTGAGGATGTTGTGAGAGACTTAAACGTAAGTTTAAAAAACTCAAATCTTACTGGTGATTTAGTATACGAAATCGTAAACAAAGAAAACCCTGCACATACTCTAATATTTCAGTTAGCCTTTGATTTTATGATTAAAGACAAATGGCTGTTCAAAATTATAACCTAGGGGCGATATCGATCAGCCTTCCAAAGAGATACCTTTTACGAGGTACAACATGACTTGTCCAGCCTAATGTATTAGATGAAATTGGAGAAATTGGTTGCTGGCTATACACCCCAAGACATGTGCTATATTTACAGCAATATAGTGGAGCACCAGTTTGTTTGGGATACGCTGCTACGCATTGCTCAGATCCCCAACCATAGAGGGAAGAGTTTGAGTATTACATATGACAGACCCCATTATGTGAATGTCGCAACTAATGTAATAACCAATATCTCAATATATATAAGAACGATTGAAGGAAATAATTTCCAATTCGGTGATGGGAGCTTAACAGTGAAGCTGCACTTCCGATGCACTGAGTTATAATGGAACGAAAGCCTTTCACAGTCTATCGAGGGATGAGATACCAGCGTATTAGTGGACTTGGATCCATTTTTTTCAACCATATTACGTACGGCTGTCCCTTTGCTGAAGAGGGGTGCCAGATATCTCGGGAGGAAAGCGCTACAATCAGGTTTAGCCCCAGCGAATATGTCTTCTGCGTGTTAACACCTAAAGAAGCTCTAAAAAACACTTAAAGCGTACACGGGACGAAATTGTCAAAGATACAAAGGGAAAAATGAGTGGTGTGGGCAGAAAAAGAGGCCTGTCTGGAAAAGTGATTACTACCACGTGGCATTAAACGTAAAAGGATGTAAAAAAGAAGTGTTCTAAGCAAATGAAACCTATGGTTGACCATTTTTTTGACTGATATAAGATAAGGACATTGATCTCATAAATTATAGTTTGTTTACTGCTTGTCGAGAGAGGAGGCACTATTTCTAACTCGTCATGGCTCGCTTCATCCATCCGTGTAGTTCACAATGTTGTAAATCGGAGCTGTCCGTTTTTGACATACCCCCAACTCAAGTTTCTATTGAACATAGTGACTTTATTAAAATTAACCCTTCAAACACAATTAGTTCCCCGAGTGCCCCTATAGAATTCGTGATACCCAGCTCAGGCCCTTACTTTTTTGACCCAAGCTGTGTGCACATGTACGCTAAACTACGTATAGCCCATTCTGATGGAACGGACTGCGATGACAAATATGCTGTATACCCTGAAACAAACTTTTTGCACTCCATATTCAATCAGTGTGACGTATATTTAAATCAAGTCAACATATCAGCAGGAACGGGGTACTATCGCCTACGAGCCTATCTGGAAAATGTGCTGAACTTTTCCAAAGAAGCGAAGGATACCTTTTTAAGTGCCGAGGGATATTATCAAACTAAAGACGAAAGTAGTATAAGGACAAATTTAAAAATTCTAAAAAGATATACGCGTGTTTTGGACGCCTGCATACAGACTTCACATTCCAGGAGAAGTTGCCTGTGAATGGGGTGGATATGAAAATAAAACTCACCCACACGAATCCTGAGCTCTGTTTAAACCTGGATGCTGAAGAGGGAGCAAAACCCGTTGTGATTCACATTATGGAGACATACCTCCGCGTACGGCGAGTGAAATTAAGTTCACCAAAACAAATAGAAAATGAGAAAAATTTACTACACGCCACAGTAAAATACCCAAGTAACAGAGTACAGATGAAACTATACACGGTGCCAGCAGGGTTGGCATCGAAACAGATAGAAAACATCGCCCTGGGAGTTCTACCTAAAAGGATATTAATTGGAATGCAGGACCATGCTTCGGCGAATGGAAAATATATTTTTAAGGCCAAAATTCTCCAAATTTAAAGGCACTCTTTTTATAACTCTATACTTCAATGGCGTTACGTTAGGCGGGGCTATGGATATGGATTATTCATCAGACTCTGTGTTCCCGCTTTGCGCGAGAGCATATAGTAAACTGGTCCATATTGCAGGTGCTCGTGATGAGCTCGGGATTCGGATAACGCAGAAAGCATTCATCGATCAATTTAACCTTTATCCGTTTGACATCACACATGACTTATCTGCTAGTGTAAATACACATTTAAGTCCACAACAGAGTGGAAACATCTCAGTCAGATTAGAATTCGCCAAGCCTATAGACGCGCCTATAAGTGTACTAGTATACCTCGAGTCACAAGCCCTAATAGAAGTTCACAGATAGGAGCGTTGTCACTGGCTTTTAAAAAGGATGCGAATACACTTCAGAGAGTGATGAATAGTGTACGAATCACACGTTCAAAATTTATCGGTGTGTTTGCGAAGAATGAAACACTGAAATTGCCAACTACGAGAGATTGCGGTAGCCTTTTTGTGAACACAGATGATGCTGGTAGTGAAGGGATTCATTGGTTTGCAATCTATTTTAAAAATAGGGACGCATGTACTATTGTGATTCACTCGGGACTAACCCTGGAGTGAGTGACCCTGTTATTGTAAAATTTCTCGATCAGATGCATATCCCGAAGTTGTATGGAATCCCTTCCGTCTACAAGGATATTTTAGTAATACTTGTGGGATGTACTGCCTTTCATTTCTCATGCGTATATCAAGTGGTAAAGAATTTATAAATTTTAAAAAATTATTTGACCCGTGTCACACTCAACGAAATGACGAAATGGTATGCAAACAGATAAAAAGCCGTTTTCCGATAGTTAGTATGATGTTCTGTTCGTGTATATATATATATATATATATAATATATATATATATATATATACATTTGTAACCAATAATGTTAGTTTGTATATTCTGTAGCTTGAGATGGTTGTTGTACTAAAAACATGATTTCTTTCATTTAATAAATTGATGAAAATACATTCTTTCCCGAAAAAAAAAGATTGAAACATAAGAGAAAAACTTATATTATTTCGTTAATGATGTAACAATCGCTGGGTTGACTTCTCGGTAAAACTTCTACCTCCGTATTCAGGTCCACGACATGCGTTTCTTCTAAACGAAAAGATTGTATAACACGTGTCAAATCCTCAGCGGACCTTTAATGAGAAAGGATAATTAGTTCATACTGATTCTTTTTTAATAAAAACCCAATTACTTAAAACTTATGCAGAGTATACATATAGTAAGAGTATTACAATATGAAGATAGCTTCGAACCGTTCAGAGAAGTTCCTTTAAGAGAAAATGCCGAATAATATTTATTGTGGAAATTACAAAATTATTTAAAACTTGCGAAGGATTGCTATAGAAAGTTCAACGAATCAAAACAGGACTTTAGCATAATATTAATTGGAAACTAATCTATAATTGCGGATACCTACTAGTTAAATGAAGCATTTTTAATGTGATGTGATGAATTACTACAGCCCTCAATATATATATATGCTGAAATAATCCAGAACAGTGCTCTTTCTCCTAATGACAGGCACACTAAATAAATAACAAGTTCGCGAATAAATGGCTACAAAAAATAAAATTACAAGCACATAATTACTTACATTTCTACGGCAGTCTCTTGCATCGGATCGTAAGGAGCTTCATTGCAAATATCATCAACGGTTTGCGTTGTAAATAATCCATCCCGGTCGGCTGCGTTAAAAAGATTAGTTGTAGACACCGCTGCAATGTCTCCATCTTGATATAAATCCGGTAAACTGTAAAGTTCTTGATTCATGACGAAGGGAATGTTTATTCAATGGTGAAAATGACTGTTGTAAGTTCAAGCTGAAAATATTTACTTTTATATGCATGATCCACAAGCACCACCCGAAAATACTAATAGGCGGTTCGTAAGTTTGCTAATTGGTTGTCAATGTAACTGGGCGGAGTTGTTAAATTTTGTGTATCAATCGTAACACCGATATAACGGGCCCACGCTTTGGACGTCCTGATTGGTCGACTAATGGTGTCTTTATCTTCTCCCCGTAGATTTAATGCTCACATCTCAAGGTGTATTGCCACTTGCAATCTCTACCACGATGATTTCAAATATTTGCATTAGTATTTGCGCCCATACTATTCTCGGTTTTCCCATTTTAGAACCCACCCCTTTATGCAATATCCCTCACCCCTTTGCAATATTGATCAACATTTTCCACTTGCAATCTCTATCACGACAATAGTTTACATTATTATTATTTGCGGTCATACTATTCGATCCTTAACTTTGATTCATCTATTCGGCTTGAGTTTCTACTTGTCAATTCTCTCGTAGGAGTGTGATTAAATTGTGTTTAGTTCATGAAAATGAATGTCTGGTTGGGTTGGTAGGTAAATGGGACACCTAGGTATCCTAGTGGTTAAGACGCTGGGTGCTGATCGGAGGTTGAGAGATCGAGTCCGGATGGTGACATTGTAATTTCTTGGTACATACAATCCACGATGAGCCGGGTGTACCTATGTGAGTGGAGAGTAAAAGAAGCCAACTCACTACTTCATCAGATCAACTCGAGAAGAGGGTCGATAAGCTTAATCGTGAAATGAGGAATCATCGCACGTAATAATAATAACAACAATAAACCTTTCCATTTTTTCATTTTCATTCATTCATTTCATTTCAATAACAGAGAGAATGTAAAGTTTTAACACAACTATAAGATACCACACAAATTATAAGCAAAGAAAAATAAAATATAAAATAGATTTATATATAAAATTAATGTCTGGTTGGGCTGGTAGATAAATGGGCACCCTAGGTATCCTAGTGGTTAAGACGCTGGGGTGTTGATCGGAAGTTAAGAGATCGAGTCCGGACGATAACATTGTAATTTCTGCCGCCAGTGCTGGAGCGTAGTTCGGATTCAACGTTAAACTGTAGGTCAAAGACGGGTGACACGCTTGATCTTTGTCAAAATGAACAATTCGGAGAGAAGAAAAACCGATTTAGCTTATTATTGCCACTGTAATTTTCACCACCCTATATATATATATATATATATATATAATTTAGGGTGATTCAAAAAAATCAAATTTTTTTTTTTAATTGTTCAACCTGTATTTTTGTTCCCTATGACAAAAAAGTAGTGTATGCCAAATTTGGTGAATTTTAAATAAAATTTACTATGTGCTACCAGGCGTCAAAGTTTCCCTTTTTTCAATTTGTTTGTTTTTACAACTTATGATTTTATGTTTAATTGTTTATATTTCAGAATTTTTAATTAATGGTTTATACTAGCTTGCTTTTAATTGTTGTTTGGAACTCGTAATTTTGATACCAATTAATCGATTATGGAAGCTAGGCCTAACTCACCATCACCTACTTGCTCAGTTGGGAGAAGTTCTACGAGAAAAGAAACTGAAGTATGGCTAATTGGGCAGCCCTCTGCAGTACTAAAACATCCGTATTACCATCAGAGAAGGAAATGATGGCCCTCTTCATGCACTACAGAAATATTAAAAAGCGAGGCATTAGAGAATCATGCTACTCTACTGCGGATGATGTGCTAGCAGTTTGGAAAAAACAGGAATACCAGCAAAACTGAGTACATGTAGTAGATAAAATTCAAGGAATACTGAAGGAATGGCAGCTGCTTAAGAAAAACAAAGCAAACAAATTGAAAAGATCACAAAATTTAAATAATAAAGAAGAAAAATGGAAAGATAAACTGGAAAACTTATTTGACATTGCTCATGAGAATGCTATGCAGCTTATAAAAATAGAAGATGATAAGAAATTCTTGAAAATGCAACGTGAGAAAGGACGTCATGGAAAAATGGGTACCATATCGATAGGCTAAAAGTTAGCAAGGCTCCAGGCCCTGACGCTTTTTATCCTAGACATTTGAAAGATTTGAAAGAAGTTATCGTAGGCCCCTTAACGAAGATTTTTAATCAGTCACTCGAAACGGGGATTATTCCTGAAGACTTCAAATTAGCTAACGTCACGCCTATTTTTAAAAAAGGCGACCGCGCGGTACCTAGCAATTATAGGCCCATTAACTTAACGTCAATTGTAGGTAAACTTTTGGAATCCGTAGTTAGGGATCGTATTATCGATCACTTAGAAAGTAGAGATTTGATTAATAGTAGTCAGCATGGGTTTCGACGCCATAGGTCTTGTTTAACTAATTTGTTAGAATTTTATAACGAAATAGTGCGCGAATACGATAGGCATAGAGCATCTGACGTTATTTATTTAGATTTTAAAAAGGCGTTCGATACAGTTCCGCATAGGAGACTAATTGCGAAGGTTAAAGCGCACGGTATACGCGGTCAGGTAGCTAACTGGTTAGAAGAATGGCTTCGTGCTAGGAGGCAGAGGGTCGTAGTTAATGGTAGTGAATCGGGGTGGTTAGATGTAGGTAGCGGTGTCCCACAGGGTTCAGTGTTAGGCCCATTGCTATTCGTAATTTACATTAACGACATAGATGTAGGATTGACTAGTAACGTGTCAAAATTCGCGGACGATACTAAAATAGGCGGTAAGGTTGTTAACGAGGACGATAGAAATAGGATCCAAGACGATGTAGATAGGATTATGGAGTGGACAGATAAGTGGCAGATGCAATTTAACGTAGATAAATGTAAAGTTTTGCATATAGGTTCTCGCAACAATAATTACGCGTACACGATGGATGATAGGGAGTTAGCGAGCGTTGACGAGGAAGTAGATTTAGGCGTACGCGTAACTAAAGATTTAAAGGTTAGGAACCAGTGCCTGGAGTCTTGCGCAAAAGCGAATAGGATGTTAGGCTTCATAGCGCGTAATTTCGAATTTAAATCGAAGGATATTATATTGCCCCTTTACAAGTCCCTTCAGGCCTCATTTAGAATATGCCGTTCAGTTTTGGTGCCCGTACTTGCGTGAGGATATTGATAGGTTAGAAAGGGTTCAGCGTCGTGCCACGAAACTTATTCCGTCATTGCGCAATAAGCCTTATGAAGATAGGATTAAAGAGTTAGACCTGTATTCACTCGAAACTAGGAAATTAAGGGGGGAGCTTATTGAAGTTTTCAAAATCGTTAATAACATCGATAACGTAAATTTTGACAAATTGTTCACTTTCGATAATAGTAATACTCGCAATAACGGATTTAAGTTGCGTGGCAGACGTTTCATTACTAATATCGCTAAAAACTTCTTTACGTTTAAAGTAATTGATAAATGGAATAATCTTCCAGCGTCAGTCGTTCATTCTACCAGCGTTAATATGTTTAAGAACCGTCTTGACAGACATTTTAAAAATATTAACGTTGCTTAAAATTAAAAAAGAAAGTTAACAACAGGAGCTCTGGTGGTGGTGCTCGAGGATGAGTCTGTTGACGATGAATGCCAGCTTGTGACATGCCAGCGTGTGATGCCAGCAATTAATTATTAAAAATAAAAAAAAAATAAAAAAATTAGACTAACACGAACGTAGATGTAGCTGGTAGCGTAAACTAACCCACTTTTTGTTTAACTGTACCTACTTCTTTTTTTTTTTTTTCTCCTTTCTTGCATGTCTGTAACTCTCTTTACTTGCATGTTTGTAGTTTGCATGGTATGACAGTGAGTTAAGACTGTGTTTGCATGGTTTGTAAGCGTTCTTATTTTACTTCTTTTCATCTTTCACCCCTCTCCTATTTTCTCCGACTATTTTTCTGACTTGTCGGCAGTGGCCGGCGGATGATGATGGTGAGACCTTTTTCCTCTTTTTCTGAATGAATGTTAACCCACGAATGATAGGTGTTGCTCCTTATTTAACCCCTTCTTCTCTTCTCTTAACCCCCTACTCTTTCCTTTCTCTCGGGCTAGCCTTAGAGTGGATCTTAGGGTCTTTGTTAGCCTTAGCTTCTGTAGATCTGTAGATTATGAAAAGAGGAAAGCCGAAGAAGAGATCAAAAGAAAGAAGAATGAAGAGGCTGTCATACTCACCAGTACATCATCAGAATCAGAGGAGAGTAAAAGTGATGAATCTGGTTTCTCTGCTGCACAACCTTCAACATGGAAAAGTAAGGTAGGCAAACGTAGAAAATCGTTTGATGATAAATTATTAGGAAGTCTTGATGTTGCAAAATTGAGTGACAGAAATGCGTCTCTAGTTTTAATGCCAACAATCAGACATCGCTTGAATGGGGCATCTGCGAACAAATAAAATGCATGTGTTTCGATACAACGGCAGCCAATACTGGTCCTAGAAATGGTGCAGCTATTCTTCTAGAACAAAAATTCGACAACGATTTATTGTGGCTGGCATGTCGACACCACATATTTGAAATTATGCTGGAAGCTGTTGTTTCAAAGTCTTTATCACCATCTTCTGGCCCAGATATAGTTCATTTTAAGAAGTTCAGAGAAAAATGGTCAAGCATTAATAAGGAGGACTACGAAACAGTATTATCAGATCCAGATATCTATGAAAATATTCATGACATCAAAGATGACACAATTATATTTGCAGCAAATCAACTAGACACATTCCAACCAAGAGACGATTACCTAGAACTATTGCAGTTAACAATTATTTTTTTGGGAGATGAACCAAAAGGTGGAATCAAATTTAAACATCCAGCGGGACTTCATCGGGCTAGGTGGATGGCCAAAATTACATATTCATTAAAGTTTTTTGTTCAAATCTCAGTTCAAAATTTAAGTAAAAGACAAAAAAGGACAAAGACATCTGTCTATTTGCTACTCGGTTATATGTAAAGGCATGGTTTACAGCTCCTGTGCCATCTTGCGCTCCTCGTCTTGATCTGGAATTATTACAGAATCTTGTAGTCTACAAACAAATAAATGACACAATCGCATTTGTTGCTATTAAAAAACTGTTAGGTCACCTCTGGTACGTATCAGAAGAACTGGTAGCGTTGGCCTTTTATGATGATGAAGTGCCTACTGAAACAAAAAACAAAATGGTAAAGGCCTTGCAAAATACAACAGAAACTCTTCTGCAAAACGGGCTTTTCTAGATCCTGCACTTATTCTAACGAAGAAATTAGAAGATTTTGTCACATCAAGTACTCAAAGATTCTTTACAATAACAGAATTTAGTTCAAAATTTGTACTCAAAGATGCTAAAGAATGGCATAATGATGAAGAGTTTAACTCCGCTAAGAAATCTGTCAAACAGTGGAAAGTCGTGAATGATATAGCGGAAAGAGGAGTAAAATTAATGGATGAATATAATAAAATACTAACACATGACGAAGATCAAAAACAATTCTTGCTACAAGTAATGAAAAACTATAGGGCTGTTTACCCTGATAGAAAAAAAGAAACATTGATGAAATAAGGACAGCTAATGTCTCAAATATCATGCTAGTTTAATTATGCATGCTTGTGGTTATGGTAGGACCTACGGGGGAGCTTTCCACGTTAAAAAAAGCAATGCGCCTTGTACTGTACCTCCTGGGTGGTGTGGAAAAATTTGACAATTTGAGTCGTTCTGTCAATTTTTAATTGCTGGTAGCAACCCTTAAAAATTAAAAATTTGCTAAAATATTTTAGGATAGTTATTTTTATGTTGAAATGAACCATTTAAAGGGTTGAACACATTAAAATATAAAAAAAATTTTTTACCCCCATATTTGAATCACCCTAAATTATATATATATATATATATATATATATATATATATAATATATATATATATATATATATATATATATATAAATTTGTTGCATATGGGAATATGATAAGGAAATTCATTACTTAATCAAAGGCTAATTTAGCCTATAAATAATTTGTTTATGGAAAACAATCACGTGATGCTTATGTACATATATTTAAGTTGTTTTAACTTCATTATAATAATAACGACAATAATAATTTTTGAACTGATGTGAGAGGAAAACCACTTTTGAGACGATATGTATGTCAGGTTAACCTTTTTGGTCGGCGATTCACCTGTTTCGAGTTTATACCGTTAGATTTCTTTTTTATTCGAGGAAAGGCAGCACAAAGTTATTTTCAAAGAAAGGATCGCTGACAAGTTTAGAGATTTAAAATTTTTAAATAATTATTGTAATTCATACATTTTAAGATTTTTCTTTTAAATGTACAAGTTCATTACATCATGAATAAGATATATATATATATATATATATATATATATATATATAAACGCCATATATATATATATATATATATATATATTATATATATATATATGTAGCGGAACAGACAACTACAGATAGAAAACAGACAAAGAACAGCCATAGGAATTCGTTTCACCGCCACTTTTTCAAACATTCTTAAAACACGTGGTGTCGAGGAACAAAGAAAACTCAAGACGGTTTCAAGCAATGACGCTAGCCTCGAACTGAGGAATTCGAAGTTTCCCAAGGTTATATAAGGCGCAGTTCACTGGCACTCGATCTGTATTCACCTTTCTTCTACTACTTCTTTCACCACCTTTCTCTACAAAAAAAAAAAAAATGGTGTCAATAATCCAGCAGGGTTGAAAGCACCTTAAACAGAAAAAAACAAACAATCACTTCTTTCGTGCGTCCATTCGTAAGACTACTCCACACGCAGTCACCCAGCATCAGCTTTAGCCGGCTCACTTCAACATATTCCCATTCAAGAAACGAAGCATCACTTGAAGTGAACTACCAATCCTGCCCGCAACAAACCAATCACTGCAACAGGCGTTTCCCTTGGTGTCCTAATAACCCCTCAAACGGTTATCAAACATCCTCGAAGACCACCGGCAAAGCTCAACGCTACGAGAAGACATCCTCAAGGTACACATCACGTTTCTCGACGGTGAAGCTACAAACCGAATCATTTCACCTCTGGTCAGATTTCACCGCTTCCCGAAAAACAGCCGCCCACGAGAATCCATTAGGCCCGATCATCGTCAGCCCCGCCTACAGTCTACAGAGATATTCAGCTTCTCAGGCCTACGTCTACAAAAATCATTCTCAGGCATTATCTTCATCTCAAGAGGCCTGACCGACGACCAACACGTAAGCGACCAGCTTCAAGAGGACGATCAACGATAAGTCGAGCCTACAGCACCAGTTTCCTCTTCAACACTTTTCAACAGAGGCTTTATCGTCCCGGTAAGATCGAGCCTACAGCAATAGGTCCCTCTTCAACAGAGGTTTCATCGTCCATGTAAGATAAGTACATCTTCTCTAAGTATTTTCTTGAATCCTACAGCAACCCACCGCCGATCGGTGGGCTCTACTTCCTAGGTGTAATTAAGCGTTCCAACTGACTCGTTAAAACGCAGTAGGCTTAGTACTCGATTCAAGTGTCATTCCAAAACTGTAATTCCGCGTATCACCCGCTATTGTGTTCATTTATATATTTGTGTGATAACTAAACATTTTCTTTTACTGCAGGCCTAATTCATTTACAGGGTACATCCTTTCAAATTGTCATTAGACCACATCATCGGGTTTCTATGATCCACCTACGGTGTACCAACTTAGCATTATAATAACCTATATGTAAATGACCATATTTCTCTCAACTATAATTAGGCCTATCCATAAACGCACGTACATAATTTATATCATTCACTAGGCCCATTCAATGTCCCATTTTTGCATGCCATTTACATATCATCAATGAATGTATTATGTATCAATTTAAGTTATTAACCATTCATCTTATTAGCTAAGTTCCATGTCATCAGCATAACGTAAAGGCTAGCCATTAATCACTGTCAATTCTCTGTTAAACCACTGTAACAATTAACGTATTTATTTTTACAATAAACTACAAAACTATAAGGTGTCATATATAACCTTAACATTAATTTGTTCAGGAGTAATCTGAACTGGTGATCCCGAAGCAATTCGAATTACTCGGTATTGTTATTATAGTAGGCCTACGCCCTAGCCACTTTCAACTGGTGATACTTTACATCATAAATTATTAACCCAGCTATTATTAATACTCATTCATTGCATCAAATAATCAGTACCACACAATTAAATCATTATCACCTTAAACGGCTAAATGTAGGTCCACTATATATATATATATATATATATATATATATATATAAGTAATTATTATTTTGTGTACATTTTTCTTTTATCGTTAATTAAATATACTAGCGTGAAGATGCGAAATAATTTTAATTGGAAATAAATGAATAAAGGAATCCTCTTCTTGATTTCGTTGAAATTTCTTTATGAAAATAATAGACTTCTGAGTGGACGTGTATATCTTAGGCATTTAGTGCACACATACACACCACAAACATCCCCATATTCTTCGTTCGTATTTCTTATAGGCTTTTAGAGCACACATACCCACCACAAACATCCCCATATTCTTCGTTCGTATTTCTTATAGGTTTTTAGTGCACACATACCCACCACAAACAACCGCATATTCTTCGTTCAAGTTGTGCATAGAATTAACTATTTTGATTGTATATTTATTTTCTATATATTTCATGAAATTATATATATATATATATATATATATATATATATATATATATATATATATAGGGTGATCAAAAAGTAACGCAACCCATGGAGAAACGCACATAATTGATTTTTTCCTTCTGTTGCAGGCGATGATTCAGAAGTGTGTTGATGCAATTTCACAGGAAACGTTGCAAAGGGTCTTTAAGAACATGAATCGCCGTATCCACTTGTGTGAAGCACAGAACGGTGCCCACTTCCAGCACTTGCTCTGAAATAAATCGTTTTCCCATGGGTTGCGTTACTTTTTGATCACCCTTTATATATATATATATATTATATATATATATATATATATGGTTTGTGTATATATATATATATATAGTTTGTAAATTACAAAAATCCCAGCAATTTATCGTTTCCAAGTGAAACTACAAATTTACATCGTTATTCTAAATAAGAACAGATATTATGAACGCAAAAATACATGCAACCTACTATGTAAACAAAACAAAAATTAAAACAATCACTGCATAAGAAAGAGTGTTCGGTTTTGTTTGTAAGCGAGTCTCTATAAAAATATTCCTAACCCTAACCGAATTTAACTGGAGTAGATCGGGAAACAATTTTTGTAACATTTTCTATTGAAAAGTGCGAACGTAAAAAAAAAAACATTTTTCATTTTTAATACCGAAAATAAAACGTTAAACTAAAAAAACACTCCCTAACAATAAAACTAATTTCAGAATAAAAATTTAAGACAGCCCTAACCGTACAAAATATCACTGGAATTGTCTTCAAAATGAAGGAAAGAAAAAAGATAATAATAATCAGCCCACCAACATATAAAAATATAAAAATTAAGGAATATATAAAAAAAAATTCAAAAACAAATTAATTTATCAAAAGAATTTACGAAAACAATTTTTCTATTTCAATTAACAAATTTATCTTATGTTGAAGTCTCAACCAATCCGTATACGGCAAACTTACAATCTTACAGCGTCCGAATTGACTCAGTATGAATTAGTATCTTTAAGATTATTTTTCGACTGTCACTTCAAATTAACTTAACGTATAAAGCGAAGCGAACCTTAAAATTATACACATTTGATGTTAATGTGTCTCCCTTGCTCTAAAAACCTGTACTTAAATAATAAAATAAGCCTACATCCAGTCAAAGAATAATCTTAAAACTACCTAATAAATTCTGAAAAATTTTGTTACTCATTGAATCACTTACAATGCTCTACTATCCATATATACAGAGTGTCCCAAAACCATGTATACATTTAAAAAAAAACTTATAACAGGCGAACCCACTAACGGATTCAGATGATTTTTATTTCTTTTTATAGGTAAAATATACAACATCGAAATAATAGATAGTTTAATTTGTTTTAAACACGTAAGTGTTCGAAATGTCGACCATTGACATCAATGCACCACTGCGCTCTTTGATTCATTGATTGGCAGACTTCAACAAAAATGTTTGTGGGGATATTTCTACACGCTTCTTCAACTGTGCTCTTTAGTTGTTCAAGTGATGTAGGTCTTCTACTGTATACTTCATTTTTCAAATGACCCCATAAAAAAAAGTCAAGTGGGTTCAAATCTGGTGAACGTGGTGGATACTCGATACTACCTCGTCGTCCGATCCACCGATAATGAAATGTTTCATCAAGGTAGTTCCTGTCATCCTGATGGTAATGAGGAGGTGCTCCATCTTGTTGAAAGTAAATGTCCTCATCTCCGTATAACTGTCGAATTGCAGGAAAACCTTTTCCCCGAAGCATGTTGAGGTAGCTATGACCGGTAACTGTACCATCGAAAAAGAATGGACCAACCAAACCTTTGGAAGAAAAACCACACCAGACAGTTATACCCGGTAAATTTACATGTCGTTCCACATAAATGTGTGGATTTTCTTGTGACCAGTATGTGCAATTATGACGATTAATTATACCATTCAACTTAAATGTAGCCTCATCAGACCACACAATTTTGTCCGCAAATTGGCCATCTTCTGTGTTTTTTACTCGAAACCATTCGCAAAACTGGATTCTGCGATCCGGATCATCCTCATTCAAGGCATGTAATAATCTCGGGATGTAAGATTTCCATTTAGCATTCTTCAGAATTCTGTGGACACTAGTCTTACTTTTCCCTGTTTCAGGAGCACATTGTCTCACAGATTTTCTTGGTGATCGGTTGAATACCTGTAGCACTTCATCAGAAGTGTTAGCATATGTTGATGTCTTTGGACGCCCAGTCGCTTGCTTGTACACATCATGCACAGTACCGTATACTTCAAATTTCTCACAGATACGTGAAATGGTAAGTCGAGTTGGAGGATTAGTTCCAAAATTGTCTCTCCACTGTTGTTGAACCTTTGATATCTTCTCAACTTTAAAATACGACTTTAGTATCCATTTTCGTTGCTCAAATGATAAGCGCACACTTCCATTTTCCATGTTTACTGTAGGCAGGCAAGGCTATTACTAATTTCGATTTTGTATCTCCTTAGGCTAGGCAAGGCTGTTAACAATTTCGCTGTTGTATCTCCTTAGGCTATAGGCTATAAAAAGAAATAAAAATCATCTGAATCTGTTAGTGGGTTCGCCTGTTATAAGTTTTTAAAAAATGTATACATGGTTTTGGGACACTATATATATATATATATATATATATATATATATATATATATATATATATATTTGCATTACCTAGAAATACGTTACAAATTTATGCACAAACTTTTAAAATTTTACATAGAAATGTATGCCACAATCAATCTAAACCACTAAAACAATTTAATTCATATAAGTAAGTGTAACACTTTTTTTTACTAATCATTATTACTATTATTATCAGCACAATTATTGCTAACACAGAAAATGCAAACACAAAAAACTTTAAACGCAAATTAGGTAGGCTCTTGACAGGAGGAAAAGTGAGAGAAAAATTGAACGAAACGAAATGAAAAGAATGAGTCATCGGGCAGCAACGAACAATTTTGAAATATCTCTCTCCGACCGCCAAACGAAATCTAAAGAAATAGGAAACAAACGACTCTGAAATTTTGAATCAAAATTTTTTTTTTTACTCCACATTACAGTACAACTGTCTCGAGAAGACGACTACGTGAATTTTTTTGAGTCAGAACGATTTGAAAATCTAGACTCTTCTGCGAGAAGAGGAAAGAAAAAAACAAAAAATTTGGCCGCGCTCGAAAATATCGAAGGGACGCTACGCTGAGAATAATTTGGAAAATAATGGGCGCCATTTTGAATTACATTTACAATGACTTTTTAAGGAATGGAAATCGAAATTTGCTTGCAAATGGGTTAACACGATGTATTTTACTATTTAAATAATCGAAATAGAATAGCTATCAATTTTATAACGACTACAAAACGGTTAGCAATGTAATATAGCCGAAACATAAGGCGCGTACAGAAGACGTGGGAATGCCCGTATTTGAATAGGGCCACCGCTTGCCACCAAAAATGTAGTGATTACCTTTTATTATTTATTATAATTTATTATAATTCATTATTTCTTTATTTACTTTCCTCTTCTATCATTATTCATTCTCTGAACACTCGTTTTCAGAATACTGTATAAATGCGTCATAAATGCGTGGTAGCGTGAACCGAGGTGAGTGGAAACCGTTATCATTTCAAACAATGCGAGGGTGAAGGGTGGGTTAAATTATACTCTAATTACCATTTTACTAACTTTTATTTATGGCCGAAAACACTTAGATAAACGGGGTAATGCGAGGGGGGATTTAATTATAATACTTAAGTCGGAGAGATACGAAAAGAATAACACTGCCCAACACCAATTTTGCTGATTTAATTCTAACACCTGTTTTTAGGTAACTTTGGTGTGCTGATTTAAAAAATCACCTTAGTTTTTGCCTATCACGTCAGGTTTTCGAGCAATCAAATACGGATATTTTGGAGATATCGCATTTTGGCAGGGTTATGCCCAATTTTTTTCTTTTCAAAAAATAAGTTTTTACATACTCAGAATCAGCATGGAAAAGTAAACAATTGTGCAGGGAGTGAACTTTAATATACAATGGTAATATTGACACAAAGTGATTAAAAGTGTTTAAATAAGCAAAAAATGAATCTATATTAAAGCAAACACGGGACCAGTTTTCTTAACATTGTCTTTTTCTTGTTTTCTTACTTTTCAGTGCTGATAAATTTTCTCTTATAGGACTTCCTAGAATGAGAGATGTCAAGACAATCTCTTTGCAGGCTCCAGCAGTAGTCAGCCATCATATGGGTATCCCATCTTCCTTGGTATCGTTCTTCCATCACTTTGATATCTTGGTGGAACCTTTCACCTTGCTCTTCACTAACATCACCAAGATTTTCTGGAAAATTATCCAGATGACTGTTGAGATAGTGAACTTTAATGCCCATGTTGCAACCCAACTGCTGAAAGTTTACAAGTAAATCCTTTACAAGATCTTTATAATTTTCAGACTTTTTGTTTCCTAGGAAGTTCTTAACTACTGCCACAAAAGCATTCCAAGCTCTTGCCTCCGTTTCGGTCATTGAGTTACTGAACTGCGGATCTTTCATCAGTTTTCTTATCTGGAGACCATCGAATATACCAGCTTTAAGCTTCTCATCACTAAGACCTGGAAAGGCTGCACATATGTAATTAAAGCAATCACCTTCTTTATTCAAAGCTTTTACAAACTGCTTCATAAGCCCAAGTTTGATGTGGAGTGGTGGAAAAATGATCTTTTCTCGATCCACCAATGGCTCGTTTACAATATTTTTATCTCCTACATTTAAATTTTGCCTTAGTGGCCACTTTTCCTTTACCCAATGTTCAGCTTTGGCGCGACTATCCCATAAGCACAAGAAACATGGATACTTTGTGTAGCCACTTTGTTGGCCAAGAAGAAAGTTGACCATTTTCAGGTCAACACAAATCACCCATTTATGAACATCATATTTTAGTATCTCCAGCACTATTTTTATGTTTTCATATTCTTCTTTTAGATGCACTGAATGACCAATAGGAATCGCGCCATATTCATTCCCATTGTAAAGCAAGACACTTTAAACTTCTTTTTGAACTGTCTATAAACAATCTCCACTCATTGGGGTTATAGTGGGTTACACCCATTGCATTCAAAAGTCCTTCTACATTATGGCAGTAAACCAAATCCTTCTCTGCACCAAAATATTGCAACAATTCTCTTTCCCTATTGCGATAAGATGTTATTTTTGTCCCAGGATGAAGTAGATTTTTCTCGTGCAATCTTGAAGCTAATAATTCTGATGACTCTTTTGAAAGGCTGAGATCACGAATTAAATCATTCAACTCAAGTTGATTAAATCGCTGAGGTGTCGTTGATGAAGAAGGCTGTTCAAAATCATCATCAGTGATATCACGTTCGATCTCATCAGGTAATTCCATATCTTCATCATCTTCTGTGAGTGTTGGAAGGTCCGTGAAAATTGGAACAGGAATTTCATCTGAGTGAGAAACTGGTCTGATTGCTGAATCTAGGTTAGGATACTTTAGATGGTGTTTATTCTTTGCGTTGAAGCCAGAAGTCTTCACAAGGCAAAAGTAGCAATCATCTGAATGATTTTTGGGCTCTCGCCATACCATAGGAATGCCAAACTTCAAACCTTTTCTGTTTCCATTTGTCCATTGTCGTAAATGTTCCACACAAGTTTTGCAAACAGTGTGAGGAGCCCACGACTTATCCTGATCTCCAAGTTTAACTTTAAAATAGGCCAGGTATGCCTTTTTTACGAAATCAGTAATGTTCATCCTCTGCTTTAGTAACGTAAAGCATCCACAAATGTAGCAGAAAACATCTGGGCTGTTTGAACACTTTCTTCGAACAGCAGACATGATGATGATGATGAGCTGCAACGCACCCTTCACTCACCACTGATCGCAAATAACTGCCGCAGTATTGGATCACTGAATGCTGCCCACATGTAACTCTGTGCCGCTCCCAATCATGTGGCGAGCAGGCGATGACGTCACACACTTTGCAGCTGTATCCAACCAGGACAGACTGACGTCACTAGCGGAACCGGCTGCTCTCACTCCGCCAATGGGAAATCTCTCTCAGATCATGACGTCACGCTCACACCTGGGGAAATCACAGATGCCCAAGATTTTAATATGTTGTACATGACCTTTAGATTTAATGCACAGATTTTCGTATTCCACAGATAAAATTTTAACAGCAAAACAGCTGTTAACAGGTCTCAAAAATCATCAATTTTGATAAGCGCCCTTCATGGATCACCCAAAATAGGCATATTGCATTGCACGAAAACCTGATGTGATGGACAAAATCTAAGGTGATTTTTGAAATCAGCACATCAATATTATCCAGAAACAGGTCTTAGAATTAAATCAGCAGCAACAAATGTTTTTGTTGAGCAGTGTAATCTAAATTCACAATTACATTCTAACACGCAAAACACCAAGGTCTTTGGCCCACGGCCGTCCCGTGACTGAATTTTGGTATTTCCACCGCCTCCGCTATTGGGCCCACTCCTGGTTGCCAACCAGCATTTTAATATAATTTTAATATTTATCTTAATTACATCTGTTAAACATCCTTATACTCTATTAATTCTTATACCTAGGCTGACCATATTTCCTTGAGACAAAAACGGGACGGGGGTTATGTAATATTCTGTATTCATGAAAAAGTAAGTACATAAACATATTGAGCTTACAATTATTCTTCAGTGACAGAACCCATACAAAAACCCATACAAAACGGTACTGTCCCGTTCAAAACGGTACGTATGGTCAGCCTACTTATACCCAAACATTCTAATTAAATATAATTTTTTATATAGACACCATAATTTATCGTAATTATATTTATCAAATATTATTATCTTCTTCATTAATCAAACATTATATTATCATCTTCTTTATTAAACAAACATTATTAAGATTCTTAATTAGACATTACTATACTGGTAACTCCAGACCCTCTATATAACAGATGCGGATCTCCTGTACGCTCATTATGCGACGGACTCCGGTGGAATAAAGAACTCTCTCCTCTCTCCTTAGGTTAACCCTTTAAGGACTGAAGATGCCAATTGCTAACGTTTCAAATACACGCATTCATAACTTAACCCTACAAAAAATTCAGGGCTTAAAGGGTTAAGGCTTAGGTTAGGTCTCCATTTGGGGGTGAGGACATCCCACCTTCTCCCCCAAAGACCCTGCTCCTTCTCCTTTCTCTCCCTCTCTTAGGTTAAGGTTGCCCCTTTGGGGGGTCATCCTCCCTTCTCCCCCAAATCTCCCTCCCCCTTTGCAGCATTGATTTGTTGCATAACCCCTCCTCCTTCATCGCATAATCTCCTCCCCTTACAACATTTCATTTGTTGCATAGCCTTTTGCAACATTCTTGCACTCGTCCATTTTGCACCCATACTACTACCACCATATCTTCGGCATAAACTAAGTTATTTACCTTGTGTTATCTATGCAACATCCCACTGTTGCCTCATTAAGTGAAGCAATTAATCCGTCAATATACTCATTAATCAGCATAGGGGAGAGCAAGGAACCTTGTCTCACCCCGCAAGAAGAGCCAAAACATTCGGATAGTCCATTGCCCCACCTAACGGTAAAAGATTGGTGGGAATACCAAAATTTCGATAAATTTAATATGTACATAGGAACCTTCCTGTCTTCTAGTTTTTTAAATAAAATATTGTGGTTCACTCTATCATACAGGGACGTAGCCAGGAATGTCCCAAGGCGGGGGCGAGCTTGAGCTACGTTCGTCAGGTTCCGTGGCGAATCGGGCGAGCCCATACAGTTAGGGGGTCTGGGGGGGAGCTGGAAGTTCTTCCAGCAGGGTTCGGGGCGGAGCCCCGTATGCCAGCGCATTTTAAGCTTATTTTGTGTGAAAACTGTTTGAAAATGTCAGTGCAACTGCCATTTTTGAACAGCCACTACACAGCCATCCACATGAAATATGTACCGTTTCCAACAAAAGTTTGGATAGGACAGTCACATTGGTGCAATCTAAACTATATTATGATGTAATTACTTGTATTTTCTGAAATTTGAAATCCGGTATTGATCCTATAGTTTTCATATTTAACAAAGAAAGTAACTATTTTATTCACACATTTATTGATTTCATGCATACAATTATTTAGTGTATACACGTTTAACAGTATAACATATCTATGAATAACGAAATCATTAGAAGAGATCCAAATGAAACTCTCATGTATTAGGCAAGTCAAACGGATACAGAAACAGCTAGATCACTTGAGACAGAAGAAACGCACATCTGTTTAACATATATAAAATTTTAAACAGGATAATCGCATGGAAAAATAATTTAGGGGCTGATTGACAAAAAAATATGTACTTTATCAAATACGCAATTACTTTACTAAATCAAAATCGAATACTTTAGTAAATACACAATTTACATAGAGGTACACCACAAAATCATATTACCGCCCACCGTCCGTTTTATTCCAGTAACAAATTGTGTCGTCTCGCCTTTTTTCTCGCAAGTCTATCCAATATTTCGGACGACGCATCATCTAAAGTTAGCTTGTCTCTCTTCATGGCGATTAAAGCTAATCCGTGCTAAAGCTAATTAAAGCTAATTTTCGTATATCCATCGCAATATTGTATAACACATTAACGAAGCTTGACCAACATGCAATGATTCAACACGCCCCACTCGTCACACTGTACTATGCTGCAGGGCATGCAAAACTAACTGCCGCCGAGCTGTGTTCAATTTCCCCACGCTTCATATTTCAGTAGTTCAGTACGATACGTGCTTAAAAAAAACGACGCAAAATATCGCTTAAATAGCCCTTTGGCTACGTCCCTGCTATTATCTGCCTTACTTATATCTAGGAAACAGCTATAAATAGTTGAATTACTGTCAATGTATTCAGATATTGTTTCTTTAAGTACATAGATACACAGGTCAGTTGAGTGGGACCTTTTAAAACCAAACTGATTAGGAGATGTCCATAGGTAGGCATTTAATCGGAGTAACAAGAGTTTTTCTAGTAGTTTCGAGAAGCAGGAAGCGACAGCAATAGGCCTGTAATTATTACTGGACAGAATGTCTCCATACTTATTTTTGACCAGGGGCAAGATATATACCCTCATGAACTCTGCAGAGATATAGCTATGAGCAAGCATGGCTGATAAGAGCAATGATATGTGCAGACATACTACGTCATTGACATATTTTAAGTGCTCATTCGATAGGTCATCTACCCCTGACGCAGAACCAGTCTTTAACTCTTTAATTAACCTCTTTACTTCAGGAACTGATATCACAGTATTTTCCCTTGTCCCTCCCACAGGCGTTTCGCTGCAATCTGTCTTAAGATTATCCCTACACAGTACACACACTGTTAAGAATGTTAGAGTAGTGGTTCTTCCACAGCTTTGCAACTTCATCCTCCCCCGACACCCCATCGATTGTCGGAGGGAGGACACTTTTGACACAAGTTTGATTCTTAACAAATTTCCAAAAATTTTTATTATCGTTATTTATGCAAGCTTCACAGGCTTTTGATGCTCGAATAGACTTCTTCCTGTTTATATCGCCTTATAGCCGCCTTATGCTGATCCCTATGTATATATATATATATATATAGTCGAGAAAATTTATCGCATATACGGCGTTTTATATTTGCGTTCTACGGATGCTCATTAATTTAGTGCTAATGACTAATTAATGAAATGATTGATTGTTAATGACAGGCTGGGTCAACAATTTATGATGTCCTACGGTATCACCGGTTTGAATGTGGCTAATGGAGTAGGCCTACTATAATTACTTCTGAGTGATACGAATTGATTTGAGGTCACCAGCTTAGATTACACCCAAGCAAATAAGGTTATAAAAATCACTTGTTGTTTTGTGTTTAATTGAGAAAATAAATCAGTTATTTGTTCACAGTGAATAACAATGACAAACAGTAATTATAGTGATTAACAATTATATAACGGCATTTATATTATGCTAAATATGACAGAGGATTAGCAAATAAGGAAATGGTTATAGAGATTAATTGTTAAGTATTACACTTCTTTATGGTAGACTAATGGTATGCAAAAATGGAACGCAGCATGAATTATGAAGCCTATTGATAACAGAAATTCTGCGCGTACACCGTGGATAACAAATGCAATGACAGTAATTATAGTGGTTAACAATTATATAACGGCATTTATAGTATGCTGAGATAACCTGAGGATTAGCCGATGAGGAAAAGGTTATCCAGATTAATTGTTAAGTACTACACCGGGTGATGAACACTAATGTAGGTAGGCTAAAAGTTATGCATAAATGGAACATGGAATAAATGATGCAGCCTAATGATAATAGAAATTATGCACGTACGTTTTGGCACACTGAATGGATTAGGCCATCAGTAATGAAAATGCTTAAACTGATCACTTAAACAAACGGATGCAAAGTAAAAATGAATCACATGAAAGAAAGCAATAGCAGAGTGATACAATTACGGTATTTGATACAACCCTATGAACAGGAATAGGAAATAAACCTACCGCGATTTGGATGAGTGTTCGTCTGATACACAATTAATACTTATACGAAGTATCACCATAACAGGGTGATACACCATTAGGGTATTGTACTGACACTTGGATTAGGCCCACTGCAGTGTTAATTAGAACGTTAGTTTGAATGATTATGGAAACACTTTGGGTATAGCCTACGGTTCTACGGTACGTGTACGCTTCGCGTTAATTGTTTAAGAAAAGAAGCACAGAGCTTACCAACACAATGAAAAACCTCTTCGGATGAAGAGTTACTTGGAGGCTGACCTATTATTGTAGGCCCGAGGTATCGTTGACCGTCCGTTGTTTCGCACGTAGAGGTTGTTCTTTCAGATTGGGAGCCTGAAGTGAAACTGACCGTCCGTTGTTTCGCACGTCGAAGTTGATTCGTGAAAGCGGTAGCGGGCCTACTGGAGTCTCGTTGACGGCCGCTTTTCGTAAAGTGGTGGAAGATGAACAGAGATGAAATGACTTGAGATTGTAGCTTCATAGAAAATTCAGTACCGCATCCTCCTTGAGGATGTTTCTTGTAGCGTGTTGAACTTTTCCGGTGCCCTCGAGGATGATTGGAAACCGGTCGAGATGTCGTGAAGAGGCCAATGCAGGCGCGGATTTAGGTTTCCTGGCACCAAGGGCCATACTGATTTAGCCGCCCTTCGGACACTTACGAAGTTACCATTTAGCAATAAATAATTATTTGATATAAGGGTTTTCAATAAAATGCAGTCAAATGGTTTAGGCATTTACTCTAGCAAAATATATCTTAACATTAAAGATACTGTACTTTTATATCAATCATAATATATTATATATATTATGATAATATATATATATATATATATATCACACACACACACACACATATATATATATAATATATATATATATATATATATATATATACAGGGTGTCCCATAAGTCCGGCATCATAGGAGAAATTCATATTTTTCTATTTCTACAAACCATAATTCATATTTTTCTCTTTCTATAGGCCATAATGTCTGTGAGCAAGGAAGAACGAATCCAGATAATTCTACTCATAGGAAATCGGAGTCAAAGAGAGGCCGCTGCTGAATTTAACAGACTGCATCCAGACCGCAAGCCAATAACACAGAGTTGTGTTAGCAGACTTGTTGCAAAGTTTAAGGAAACAGGATCCATAGAAGATAAACCACGCAGTGGACCTTCAAGGAGGTCCACTGACGATGATACAGCGACTGTTATCCTGGCTCATTTTAACAGAAGTCCCAATAAGTCTCTTCGGCGATTGTCCGCCGAGACAGGAGTGTCGAAAAGTAGCATCCATCGCATTCTTCAGGCTCACAAATGGCATCCATATAAACTTCAGATCCTACAGAAATTAAGCGAAGATGATCCCGACTGGCGGATGGAATTTTGTGAATGGGCTACGGAACAATATACTCGGAATCGGATGCCGATTTCCCGTCCACCATTCTGTTCAGTGACGAGGCTGTTTTTTATGGAAATGGTGGGGTAAATCGACAGAACACCCGCTACTGGTCTCAAAACAACCCTCACTGGTATACCTCTTCAAAGGAACAAGGTGCATCTCGGGTGATGGTATGGTGTGGCATTTGGAAGGATCGCATCATAGGCCCCCTCTTTTTCGATGAACATGTCACTGGAGGCAACTACCTACGTATGCTCAAGGAAGAAGCATTTCCCATTGTCTTGAACGAAGAAGGAAATTTCCCAACATGGTTCCAGCAAGACGGCGCTCCTGCACATTACAGCACCCAAGTAAGGGAATACCTGTACCAACAATTCTCTGGTCATTGGATAGGACGTCGATGGCCTGTGGAATGGCCAGCTAGAAGCCTGGATCTCACGCCACTAGATTTTTATCTCTCGGGCCACTTGAAAGCGCTGGTATACGCAGAGAAAATTAGGAGTGTTGAACATTTGCGGCAGCGCATTATTGGCGCATGTAACACCATTACTCCTGACATCATTCACCGTGTGCTTGCTGACTGGGCATCACGTCTGAATTTGTGTATTGAAATCAATGGTGGACATATTGAGCACGTTCTGTAAATACAAGCTTTTGTTTTGCCTTTTTTTATTATTTTTCCTATGATGCCGGACTTATGGGACACCCTGTATATATATACAGTATATATATATATATATATATATATATATATATATATATATATATATATATATATATATATATATTACACACATATATATATATATATATAATATATATATATATATATATATATATATATATTATATACAGTATATATATATACATATATATATATATAATATATATATATATATAATATATATATATATATATAATATATATTATATACAGTATATGTATATACAGTATGTATATATATATATATATATATATATCTAGCCGATCGACAAGAAATAGACCAACAAGTAGACAGACAAGTTCTTCTTCCACGCCGTCATCGAACATTCTTGAAAAACACACGTGGGCAAAGAATCAAACAATGAAGCGTCTGTTCTTCTTCCAAAGGCCGCCAAAAGCGAGCCCTTAACAACAAAAGGACGTCTCACACACTCGCTTTCCACCGCCACGAGCAGATCTCCTCACGTCAACCGTCCTCCGGCTTCCCGCCGGAGGAGCGGCCTGTTGTTTCCCTCAAGGCCTTCGATCTATCACCAAGTAAGACCTTCTACCGATCGCCTGCAGAAACAATACTTCGAGGCCCAGCGCCGTTTCGATTTCAGCCGCCTCATCACCTCAATTATACATCAAGCGAATCAACACTTGACGCGACCGGCGACCGTTACACAACTTCAATGGGAAGGTCAGCATCGTTTAGAACCTACGCTTGCAAGATCATTTATAGACTTTCCTACACCTCGAGAAGCAACAACACTCTGGCCTATCTACAAAGCCTACAGCGAACATCTTCTCCTTCGCAAGAGGCTTAATCCGCGACACGACCAACGCGTGAGCGACCAGCTTCCAGAGGACGATCAACGACACTTCGAGCCTACGGTAATAGTTCTCTTTTCAACACTCCTTCAACAGCGGTTTCATCGTCCCGTAAAGATAAGTACATCTTCTCTAAGTAAATCACATGAAGCCTACATTAGCCTACCGCGGAACTGTAGGCTATACTCCCAAAGTGAGTAATTAAACATTCCAATTGACTCTCGTTAAAAGACGCAATAGGCCTATTTTCCCAAGTCAACTGTCATTCCGAAAACCGTAACTTCGCGTATCATTGTATGTTATTGTGTTCATTTATATGTTTATGTGATAACTTAATTTCTCTTACTGCAGGCCTAATTCATTTACAGTGTACATACCTTCAAATTATCATTAGGCCTATCCAATAATGCACGTCATTAACTTCTATTATTATGGGGCCGCATCATTTATTCTGTGTCATTACTAGGCCCATTCAATCATCTAGCCTACTTAATCAGAGTGTCATGTATTCCATTCAGTGTACCAAAACGCACGTGCATTCTTTATATCATTTACTAGGCCCATTCAATGTTCCATGTTGCATGCCATTTACATACCATCAATGAGTATTACTTATTACGTGTCAATTAAGCTATTAACATTTCATCTTATTAGCTAAGTCTACAGTATGTCATAAGCATAGCGTAAAACTATTAATTAATTACTGTCAATTCTTTGTTATACCACAGTGAATAAATAACGGCTTTATTTTCATAATAAAATACAAAACTATAAGGTGTCTTTTATAACCTTAATATTAATTTGCTTGGGTGTAATCCAAGCTGGTGACCCTCGCTGCCATTCCGGTCGCTTCCAATAGTATGGTGGGCCTACTCCATTAGCCACTTTCAATTGGTGATACTTTACATCATAAATTATTAACCCAGCCTATCATTAATAAACAATCAGTCATTGCATCAATTAATCATTAGCATACAATCAAATCATTATCACACACGGTGTGTATATATATATATATATATATTATATATATATATATATATATATGAAAATTATTTCACGAAAGTAACACGTGAAAAATATTTATGATGAATAAATCCACGAAAGCGCTTGAGCACCATTTTGTGTTTCCTTTCCTTCCTGGATTTATTCATCATATATATATAATATATATATATATATATAACAATCCATTAAATGTGTAAACAGAAATGCATTCTAGGTTATCTTTACGATTTTTATGTTTAGTTACGAAATCGACTGTTGTAGAATACTCAAAGCAGTTTCCGCTGAGATTGCTGAGCAGCGAAGGAGTCAATAAGATCTGTATAGCTAAGAGCTCTCGTGAGTTCCGATTCAATACTAAGGATAGCTAAAAAGTTGAGACGATTTTTTGACATCACTGACCGTAGGTAGTTCTTTAGTCGTCGCAGTACAGAAAAAGATCTTTCGGCAGAACAGTTGGAGGCCGGCGTACATAGGAAGAACCTGAGCGCAATATCAACATAGGGGTAAAGTTCTTTTAATCCTTTTGCTTGGATCATCTCAGTCATCTCAAGAATGCTCGTAGGAGTTTTCTCCAAATTCAGAAACCCACGGAAATGAAGACACTCATTAACAAATGCTTCCGCCAAGTCATCCTTGTAAAATTCCCAAAGCTTAATAGCATTGGCAGTTATATCTGTCGGATTCAAGGTGGTGACTTTTGTAAAAAATGCAAACCGTGCATGGAGGTTTTCATACACATCTTTGCGACGGTTTAATTCCGACAATAATCTGTCAAGTACCACAAGATAAGTATTAATGAAGAAGTTCCTCCGTACATCTAATTCTACTTTGCCTTCGCGAGTTTCGTCGACTCGAAGTTTTCTTTTCTTTTTTCTTTTCATTGTAACTTCATATTCGCGGATAGATGATTTCTTAATTGCTGCTTCTTCATAGAAGTCGAAGTTGTCTCTTGCATCTTTTACATAGAATGTCAATGATGCATACAGTTCTGCTACGACGCCAAGATCAATGTTAACTGCTTGGAGCTGTTTACTAGTAGCATTGAACCTTTCCAGAATGTCACCCCACATTAAAGAAAGAATTGTAGTTTCAAGGCGTTGCAGTTGATTGAGGTAGCCTGATGTTTCACTGCGTGTGCAAGGCTTTTCTGATTAATCTTCTTCAATGGACGTAAGTGCCTCTATAACCTCTTCCCAGTCTTTATTGAGACTCCCACACGTTTCTTTACGGGCTGACCATCGAGTGTCTGATAAGCTCTTTAGCGTTACATTTTCAGATTTGGTAAAATGATTTTGTAGTATTTCCCAACAGTGAGTGGAGGCAGTGAAGAACACGTAAAGATTTTGGAGAAGTGGGAAAAAATCAATGGCTTCCTTACAGCAACTTGCTGCATACTGTCCAATCAAATTTAATGAGTATGCAGAGCAGGGTACGTAAACTGCTACTGGGGACGCTTCTTTTATTCTGGCTTGCAAGCCAGAGTAAGTCCCTGACATGTTGGGAGCGTTATCATACGACTGTCCTCTGCAGTTTGCAATGTCGAGATCATGCATTTTTAATATGCTGGAAACTGAATTGAAAAGCTGCTCTGATTTGTGGCCTACGCTGGGAAGGAATGCCAAAAATCGCTCTACGGGATGCCCATCTTCTTTTACGTATCTCAGAATAACTGCAAGTTCATCGACATGTGATATGTCTGGGGCGGAGTCCACAATAATGGAACAGTACTTCGCACATTTCACTTCCTCAGTTATTTGTTTGGTAACTTTGTCAGCCATTAGTTTGATGAATTGCTCACATGTAAACGAAGACAAGTATGAGGTATGAACTTTTCCTGGATTTTTGTATTTTGCAATATGTTCCGCCAGAAAAGGGTAAAATTCAGCAATAAGTTCCAAAACCACTATAAAGTTTCCACTGTGGACAGAACCAAATTTCTCAAAGTGGCCCCTCAAAGCTAAACCATGAGATGCCAGTGACCGGACCACTGCAACAACTCGTTGTAAAACATTCCTCCAATACTTCTTCTCTTCATCAATTTGATAGAAAAGTTGTCTGTCAATTCTTCTGAGAGTTGAACTTCTCATTTTCATAGCTAACACACATGACTTATGTTCAGAGGGATTTTCATGGCTTGTTAATGCTTCACTGCCATCCTTCCAGTCATTAAATCCTTCCTTATCAATTTTAGTAGTTCCACCAAATAACTGACATGGAACGCAGAAAAATGAGCCTGTGCTCTCCGAATACATTAAATATGTTCTCTTCACCTTCTCTCCGTTGTCAAGCTGTGTTTCAAATAAGGTTTTACAAAAATATCTGAATGTTAGGTCTTGGCCAATGTAAGTATTGCTGGAGGTAGTTGTGATGCTACCTACATCACAAGACTTAGTATAGGGTAGGCAGGATTCTTGAACTTCTCTACCAGATAATCTAAAATTACTAGGACCTTCATTAACATTTTGATCTTCTTGGAAACTCCTAATCTCGGTACATTCTAATTCTTTTAAAAGAACATTCGGATTCGCAGTTTTGTCAATGATATCTCATTGTTTTTCAGCTTTCTCCAGAGCTCTCTTCTTATACTCCGAGCCGCTTAGTCTTTTCCTCCCATCACTCATCTGAAAAAACAAATACATCTGAAATTAATTAAAAATATAAATAATATATTTTAAAATAGAAATATATTAAAATATAAAAAAATAGCTCAGCCAGGCTGAGTAGGTCTGTAACAGCTAACTACATAGAGGCTCTGACACATAATGACGTGTAGCATCATTAACTTCCCATAATGTTAGGTCTCGTCCAATGGAAGTATTGCTGGAGGTAGTTGTGATGCTACCTACATCACAAGACTTAGTATAGGGTAGGCAGAATCCTTGAACTTCTCTACCAGATAATCTAAAATTACTAGGACCTTCCGAGCCGCTTAGCCTTTTCCTCCCATCACTCATCTGAAAAAACAAATACATCTGAAATTAATTAAAAATATAAATAATATATTTTAAAATAGAAATATATTATTAAAATTAATAAAATATATTATAATTATATATTTTTAAAAAATAGCTCAGCCAGGCTGAGTAGGTCTGTAACAGTTAACTACATAGAGGCAGTTATGTTAACATAAAAATTCAAAATTGTCTTAAAAATTGCCTTCTTCTTACTTTGCATAAATACCATTACTGTACTAAACTGAGATAAACACAATCTTGTCTTTAAATTTTAAATGTTGTCCAGTTTCAACGTTCAAAGTTGCAAAATAGAAAAAATATAAATTCAATTTTATAGAGAAAATCTTAAACAAAATAATTGGCCAATTTTTGGATTGATACTCTGTAAAATGTAAACAATAACTTTGAAATAAAATAAAAATAATTAGCTTTAAAATAAAGATATTATTAAAATTAATAAAATATATAAAGGCCAAGGAACAACTTTGAAATCGACTTCGTTCAAACGTAATGAGATTTTTTTTTTAAGTGGTACTAACTTTTCTCCTTTTTTTTAGCTAAAAAAAATACCAGAAATTTTGGATTTTTTCCCTACCTAAAAATTGCTTTCTTGTTACCTTTCTTGTTACGACTTTCCCTCCAGAATTTTACTGCCCTCAAAATTTTGCCGCCCTGGGCCATGGCCCATTTGGCCCATATGTAAATACACGCCTGGGTCAATGGAACGCCTACGGCAGTAGTGTGGTTTATTGCAGGACGGATTTATAGCCTACTTCAAGTGACGCTTCGTTTCTTGAATGAAATATGTCGAAGTGGGCCTTGATCTGATGCCGGCTAAAGCTGATGCAGGGAAACCGCATGAAGAGTAGACTTACGAAGTGGGCGCACGAGAGGAGTGAGAATGAATGCCAGTAAACTGCGACTTATATAACCTCTCGGGAAGCTCGAATTTCGCGGCACTCTGAGACGCGTCCCCAAGCGTCCATTTTGTTGTTACGAGGCTAGCGTCATTGTTTTTGATTCCTTGAAACCACGTGTGCCTTTCGTTTCCATATGATTCTAATATGTTTGAGAATGGCGGGGGAAAAGAATTCCTATGACTGTTTTCTCTCTCTCTCTCTCTCTCTCATATATATATATATATATATATATATATATATATATATATATATATATATATCAGGGACGTGCACTCAGGGTAGGCAGGGTAGGCACTGCCTACCCTTGCTAAAATATAAAACATAAAAAAATAAAAATTTTAATTCTTTTAAATTCATAACCCAAAGCCTTTTATTATAATGCATTAAATTTCAAGCAAAATTCAGTATATGGTTGACTTGTAATGCAGAAACAGGCACAGTCTTGTTATGCTTTTCATCCACCATACAAATACTACGAAGCAATCATTTCGGAGGCCGTGCGCTATGAGCGAGTTCTCAAGTCATAAAAAATAATGGGTTTAAAAGCAGAACCTCAGTGTGCCTCTAGCCTTTACGGAGTGAGGGTGGATTGTCAGTCTGCGCAACAGAGCCCCTCAAATTTTTAATTTTAATTCGTTTTCATTTATTTATAAGTGGTATTAGTTTAATATTAGTTTTGGTCTATTATTGAAACTTAAAGTAGATATTTTTCTCTATTTTCTAACTAATTGCATTTGAAAATAAAGTAAAATTTACTTTTTTTCAGCGTATAAAATAGATTTTAATATGGCGGCAGAATACCTATTGTTAAATTTCAGTTTGAGTGCGCTTGCCAAGTGAAAAGTTAATTTTCTCGTGGCGTATATTTGATTTTAAAATTTAACCCCCTTCAAATATGGACATTGAGTCTCTTAAAAACTTTTCAAAACTAAAGTCTTATGAAGAAAGGTTGGATGTGATTAAAAATGGAAGACCAATCCCGGAATTGAAACAACTAAAGCAGCATAAAGGGACAAAAATTATAAGAACATTTCAAACCACATGGTATAGCAAGAAAGAATGGCTATGTGGCTGCAATGTAACAAATAGGCTCTTTTGTTTCCCTTGCTTGCTATTTACTATAGCTAGTGAAAGTGTGTGGGTAACAAATGGATATTGCGATTTAAATAATTTGCCAACTGCTTTAAGTAAACACGAGAAATCTTCTGCTCATTATGAAAGCCAAATATCATTGAAAACATTTGGATCTGCACGAATTGACTTGAGCATCGATAAACAAAGAAAAATTAGCACTGAAATTCATAATAAAAAGGTGAAGGAGAACCGTGAAATATTGAACAAATTAATATCTGCTGTTTGTTTTCTTATTAAACAAGAACTACCTTTTCGCGATGATAATGAAAGTAAATCCTCTTTAAATCGTGGAAATTATGTTGAGTTACTAAACTATACTGCAAAATTTGATGAAAAATTGCCGCAGCATTTACAATCGTCTTCTGTTTTTTCTGGTGTGTCTAACAGGATACAAAATGACCTGATAGAAGCAATAGGTATAGCTGTAGATAACAATATTAAAGAAGAGATCGCAAGGGTCCCATTTATTGCTATAGAGGTAGATGAAACGACAGATATTTCGAATAAATCTCAATGTTCCACAGTTTTAAGATATGTATTGGATTCTGAAATTAAAGAAGCTTTCGTAGGATTTGACAAAGTTAAAGACAGAACAGCTACTGGTATAACAGAATGCATATTTATAAATTTAGACAAATACACTTGTGCTGAGAAACTTGTAGCACAGACATACGATGGAGCTTCGGTAATGGCATCCCATTTAAATAGCATGCAAGCTAAAGTAAAAGAAAAGGCTTCATCAGCGTTATTTACTCATTGCTATGTCACAAATTAAATCTGGTCTTATCTCAATCGGCGAAGTTCATACCTGAATGTTCAATATTTTTCAAGACCATTGAGGGCCTTGCGTCATTTTTCAGTCACTCAACAAAACGAACACAACTTCTTGATGAAATAGTGCGAAAACGCATTCCAAAGGCTGCTCCAACCAGATGGAGCTCTAACTTAAAGCTAGTGCAAACTATTTTACACCATCATTCTGACCTTTGTAGACTTTTCCAAGAGATTAACAGCAATCCTTTATCTTGGGATTCAGATCATTTAGTAAAGAGTAATGGATTTCATAATTGGCTAACAAAAGAATTCACGTACTTTCTTCTTATGGTTTATGATAAAATTTTCAATAAAACTGATGTACTCTTCAGTAGCTGCTGCAATTGATTCTAACCATTCCAGCTACAACTGTTTCCGCAGAAAGGTCATTTTCTGCTTTAAAAAGAATTAAAACCTTCACTAGGAATCGAATGACAAATGAAAGGCTTTCATCACTTGCCTTAATTTCTATAGAAAAGGAAAGACTTATTAAAATGGAGCAAAGTGCTACTCACAACTTTTATGAAATAGTCACAAATATATTTGTTAATAACAAGGAGAGAAGAATGGAGTTTATCTACAAATAATGCAGTAAGTAAATATTTTTGACTAGAATTTTATTTCAACTTTTTAAATATTTTTATTAATTGCACTGGTATGCATATGAAATTTTTTTGTCTGCTGTGAGGGTTTTTTCAACTCATATTATATAATTCGACCATGCTGAATTCGAAAATGACATTGGTTTTCCTCAATCAGGTCAGGTTTTTTCTCTATTGGCCATTTATTATAAGTCCAATTTTATCCCCAAATTTATTGATTTTTTTAGCTTAAACACTGTAGATACGAGTAATATTATAAGAACACTCGTGAAAAATGAAAACATTGTGTGAATAAATACTTTTATTCATACAATGAATATGGAAAAAAGTTTATTGAGGAAGGAAGGAAGTTTTTTGGCTTTCCGTCTGTGTTTTTCTTCGGGCACGTCTCGCTTCAAACACCAGCAATAGTCCGCCAGCATATTGATATCCCAGTTTCCCTGGTACCTCTCTTCCATTATTTTGATATCTTGGTGAAATCGTTCACCCTGTTCCTCACTATAATCCCCGCAATTTTCAGGAAAATAGTCCAAGTGGGACCACAAAAAGTGCATTTTTATGGACATGCGCGACCCATGAGCTTTGAAAGCTTCCATCAAGTTTTCGACAACGGACTCGTATTCTGGACTTCTACGCTTGCCAAGAAAATCAGTGACAACTGATTTGAATGCCTGCCAGGCATTCTTCTCAGTTGGAGTCATTGCGTTTTCGAACTGAGTATCCTTGATCAAAGTTCGAATTTGAGGACCATCAAAAACCCCAGCATTTAGTTTAGCATCAGATATATGAGGAAATTTACTCTCGAGATATCGGAATGCTGAACCCTCCTTATTCATTGATTTGATGAAATTTTTCATCAAGCCCAGCTTAATATGAAGTGGTGGGAGCAAAATTTTTGTTGGTGGTACAAGGGGCACTGAAACGACATTATGCGACCCAGGTTCAAAATTCTCTCTGGATGCCCAGTCACGCTGTGCATAGGGCTTCTCATCCGCTCGGCTATCCCATTTGCAGAGGAAACATGGGTATTTCGTGTATCCCCCTTGCATTCCCAATACAAATGCCACAATTTGAAAAAAAATGAAAATATTTAAAGAATTTAGAGAATTTGTTCTATCAGATAAAAAAATCTATGCATTGGACTGTATCACTTCTGTGGGGAAGTTAAGTGTTCTTATACGCTCTCAAATAACCTTTGGAAAAACAACATAGTCAATAGCAATAGTTTACTTATGATATTAGTATTACCTTCAAATCTCCACAGATCCTCCAGTTATGTTGGTCGTATACGAGAGCATCCAGTAAAATTTTCATGTTATCGTAGCTCTCAGTAAGTTGTACGGAATGTGCTACAGGGACTGATGCAACCCTATTCCCAATGTTGAGAAGTACTGCTTTCAAACTTCGTTTAGACGAGTCTATAAATAGCCTCCATTCTGATGCGTTATATGGCAGGCCCAAGGATTCGATTAGCCCCTCAACATTGCAGCAGTACACTAAGGAAGAGGTATTTTCGTGCACTGCAAAAAACTTGCGGAATTCTTCCTCTCGTTTCCTATACCAGGAGAATGTTGTTCCCGGAGCCAGCAAGTTGTCCTCTCGAAGTCGTGAGCCCAAGATCTCGGCAGCTAATTTGGAAAGTCCTAAATCCCTGGTAAGATCATTAAGTTTGGCCTGGTTGAGAGGCCTCGGCTCATTTGAAGCGGTATTTTGAGGTATATACGACTGGGACTGGTCATTGGCATTGGTCATTGATTCATCATCAGAATCATCGAAGTCCAGGGTTTGAGGTGGGTCGGGTATTGGAATTCCAGGACCATGGGGTACAGGTCTCATAGCAGAAGGAATGTCAGGGTATACAACAATGTGTTTATTCTTCTTGTTAACTCCTGAAAATAGAAACACAGAAACATGGATATAAAACTTGCATATGAAATAGAAGAAGCATTCAGACAGTGGCGGCTCGTGAGGGAAGGCTGCGGTCTGTAAGATATGAAATAGGTCGATGGAGTCTGTATATTTTCTTTCTTTGTCATTCATATTGTCCCTTCGGGGACAATATGAATGAAAAAGAAAGAAAATATACAATCATTGTATATGTAAATGTAACTTGTATAACAATATGTATGTGTAAATGTATTTTCTATAACAATATGTATATGTAAATGTATGATTACCATTATGGTGAATATTACATTATGGTGAATATTATGTCAAGTTTCATACGAGGATTTCAAAATATTTAAGAAAAATAAATTTATAAGCCCACCTTGGAGGTTTGTCATGCAGAAATAGCAATCTGTCACGTGATCCTTTCCTTCTCTCCAAATCATGGGAATTCCAAAAGGCAAAGATTTCGCTCTGCCTTTGCTCCATCTTCTCAAATTTTCAATGCACGTCTTGCAGCACATATGAGGGGCGAAATTTTTGTCCTGGTCCCCTAGCTTAATTCCAAAGTATGCTCTATACATTGTCTTCACTCTTCACAAATTTAGTGATTTGGGACTGGTTATTTGGCATGGTAACCGTCCCACATATGTAGCAGAATCTATTGGGATCATTTTTACACGCTCTATTCATTATGAAATATTTTATCTATATGCCTGAAAAGTAAAAAAAAAAATATTATACAAGTGAAACAAGTGATGATAGATGTTACTGTTCCAATTCCGCTTTGACAAAATCACGAAAAATTCTATTTTACTTATGAGGCCATAGCCGGATAACCTGAGCTGATTGAGAAAAACGGATTGCAGATTCGAAATCAGCAGGAAAAACTCTATAAGAATCACTTACAAAACCCTTGACAGCAAAATTGATGCATACCAGTGTTGTTAGCTAGGACGTATCAGAAGTAAACATTTGGAGACCGTTAATTATTTCTTAGTACTTTATTGAATAAGCAATATGGCAAGTTTCTTTTCTCGATGAAAGTTATTGGCGATTTACAGTTATAAGCAGTGGCGGCTCGTGACTTTCAGTTATGGGGGTGCTGCCTCAGAAATTGCGAACAATTGTGTCGATATATATATATATATATATATATATATATATATATATATATATATGAGAGAAAGAGAAAGTCGAATAGATAAATAGATAACTACTCACTACTCAGTCATAAAAATAAGTAAAATAGTATCATAAAATCAATTATAGGGTACTTACGCTTAACGGGTAATTTCGAATTTGCCAAAAATTTTATTTATAAACAAATTCCATTCTTCTGTTTTATTCTGAGCGAGAAAATATTCTAAGAAATGAAAGCTATATATTGTAAATAATCGAATTATTATATAATTAACTTCAATCTCACGACAAAAAATAAATGATAACGAATCATTGATAAATGCAATTCGGAAATTAAATTTCGAATTAGCAAACGATACAGCAGCACAACTACCACGTCAAACAAACAAATCGGCACTGCTCTGTCCACAGTGCTTTGGATCCTCTTAAACCCGCGATTCTGACTCGCTCTTCGTACGTCCACCACCGAGGTTTCAAGCGTTTCGAACAAAATCTGGAACTGTTAAGTATGCAGTTCCACGGGAAGGCTGAAGCTACTTTCGTGATTCATTCGTTCGGCATTGAAATAGTTTAAGGAAAAAGGGATATAATCTGATTTAAAAACTTAAAGTTCATTGAAAAAAAACAATCAGAGAGGCTATTTTAAATATTTAAATATAGATCATGGGGGTGCTGCAGTTCCACAGTGCCTACCTGCGAGCCGCTCCTGGTTATAAGGTCCTTTGTTGAAAATTTATTTTATTAATGCCTTCTGCCTACCTTGAATAATTATTCACCGCACGTGCCTGATATATATATATATATATATATGTGTGTGTGTGTGTGTGTGTGTGTGTGTGTGTAGTGGTGCATTCGTGCAGGTAAATATTTCAGTTATATTGTCGTTATCTTTTGTACCATGATTAGGATAGTTATGAAAAATTAACCGTTCGTTTCTGGAAAAATTTAGTTCAGCTCCAACATATAATGTAAAAGCATCAAAGAATTTGACGAAAATAAATAAAAGTTAAAATGCAAAGTTTTCGTATATTTATTTACAAAATTATTTAATATTCTCTATGTCCACCTTAGGATTTTTATCAGTAGTTGGCTGTTTATTGATTAGAGACTGGTGGCAATTCTGAATTCTAGAATTTTCTCTGTGAATCTTCATGGAAGACGGATGACTGTACGAGTCATTAGTAAGCAATGGGTGTCGTGGTAAAGACCTGTCTACAGATCTTAAGAGATCTGCTATTGCTGCACACGAGTCTGGAAAGTTATTGGAAGATAGAACTTCGAATTCCATTTACGATGGTTGCTGTAGTCATAAAGAAATGGAAAGGCTTTGGAACAATCAAGACTCTACCAAGGTGTGGATGACCTTGCAAGATTTCAGAACGTTAAATTAGACGAATTAAAAGAATGGCTACTGCAAATCCGCGAGTGATTCCACGTGATATTTGCCAAACATTAAGACTGTCTAAGAATGATGTCCATCCCTCTACCGTACGTCGTACACTAAGAAAGAATAGTCTGCATGGAAGAAGAGTTGCACGAAGAAAACTTCTGCTACGAACAGCGCACAAAGAAATGCATTTAAAGTACGCCAAGGATCATCAAAATGATGGATTTGCATTCTGGAAGAAAGTTTTCTGTACAGACGAGACCAAAATTTAATTATTCGGGAACAACGACCAACGGTATGTTTGGCGAAAATCAAATACTGCATTCGATGGAAAAACATCCTTCCTACGGTCAAACATGGCGGTGGTAGTTTGTTTCTTGGGGATGCTTTAGTGCTTCTGATCCAGGAAAGTTTGTTGTCATGAATGGAATCTTGAATTCGGAGAAATATCAGGAAATTTTAGAAGAAATTGTATTGCCTTTAGTTCGGGAGTTGCGAAAGGGTCGCATTTGGGTACTGCAACAACAAAATGACCCAAAACATAAAAGTAAGAGCGCCATGAAATGGCTTCAACAAAAGAATTTCAAGCTTCTCGAGTGGCCCAGTCAAAGCCCAGATCTCAATTTTATCGAGAATTTATGGCTTGATTTGAAGAAAGCTGTCCGCAAGGGAAACCCTTCGAATCTGAATGAATTGCAACAATTTTCTGTAGAATAGTAGGCTAAAATTTCTACTGAGAAATGTCGAAGCCTTGTAGAAAAATACCTAAAATGAATCAATGAAGTCATTCAAATAAAGGTGAACAACAGTAGTATACATGCAAAAATCCAGAGTGCAATGTAATGGCATGCAACATTGCATCTTGCAACACTGCATGTAACATGATGAAAGACTTTTGTAACCACCCCTCAACCCTCCAATTAGGGTTGCTATTGAATTTCTCTTGACAGAATACATCACGATGTAATGTATTTGTGGCTACGCACTCTTTTAAACAAAAACTGAAATATGGTAAACCAAATTTAAAGCAAAAACAAATTTTTTGTCTTAATATACAAATATATCTTTAAATCTTATAAAAAAACATTCACTTAATTTTACAATAAAACTAATTTTATTTTTAGGCTAACTTATTTATTTTTCTCCTTTTACCCCACATTAAAGATTCAATCATACCACCAATTATTTGAAACAAGTTTTGTCTTAATATATAAATATATCTTTAAATCTTATAAAAATATTCATTTAATTTTAAACTACTCGGGGCACTCAATATATTTTGCCCCACCCTTTCTTCTTAGCTAAATAATAGGCCATGGGGCTGAAATGTCTTTTCAGCCGTAAGTTTGAACTTTCTGCGCTTCACATAACCGGATTTTTCCAGTTTGAACCTCCCCTCCTTGATGCAGTTTCGAAAATGGCGTTTGACAGTGATGTTCGTCATAAACAGAGAGCTGTTATCGAGTTCTTAACTGCAGAGAAGGAAACAGTTGGAAATATTTACAAAAGTCTACAAAACGTTTATGTAGATGCTGTTGTTGATCGAAGCACAGTTGGACGCTGGTTTAAACGTATGAGATCATCGGAGAGAAGGAGAGCCAGCCTCGATGATGAGCCAAGCAGCGGTCGCCCGGCATCGGCTGTGACATCTCACACTGTGCAACATGCTAACAGCATCATTCGATCAAATCGGCGCGTCACATACAAGGAGCTATCATTGGAGCTAGGAATTAGTGAAGGAAGTGTGAATACGATAATTCAGCAACTGGGATACTCAAAAATGTGTTCACGGTTTGTTCCTCGCGAACTGACTCAAGATCACAAAGCCCAAAGAAAAGAAATTATTTCTGAGTCGTTGGTTCGATACAAGACAGAAGGGGATGACTTCCTTTCACGAATTGTGACTGGGGATGAAACTTAGGTACACCACTTTGAACCTGAAACAAAATGCCAATCCATGGAGTGGCATCACGCAGACTCCCCACGCAAAAAAAAGTTCAAAATGGCTCCCTCTGCAGGAAAGGTTATGGCCACCATCTTCTGCGATTTGAAAGGGGTGATTCTGGTGGACATTATGAAGAAAGGACAAACAAAACAAAAGGACAAACAATCAACTCAGAGACATATATTGCTACCCTACAGTCTACAGAAACTCCAGAGACGTGTAGAGCGAGTTCGACCGGAGGGAAAACTGGAAGACGTCCTTCTTTTGCACGATAACGCAAGACCACACAACAGTTTGCAAACAAGAGAGGCCATCACAAAAATGAGCTTGACTGTGTTACCCCACCCTCCATACAGCCCAGATCTGGCACCTTCAGACCAGGGTCGTACCTAAAGTATTTGGCACCCGGGGCGGATCCTTCCTTTGGCACCCCCCATAAATAATTTTAAAATTTAAACACAAAAAAATATATTATGTTTGCAAGTAGATTTTTAAACAGTACAGTACTGTCATAAGCAAATTGGAAATAAGAAAAATGCAGGACATTAAAAATTCAGTGAACAGGTAATACTACATTTTATTTTATACAAAAAACACAGGAAATCCAGTCTCAACGCTCAGCCTATTCTTCAAAGGTAAATAGAGAGGATTCACAATCTCTGCTTTCGAGCCTTAATTTCTGCAAATTGATCAATGACCTCATCAAAATTCACCTTCTTCGCATATTCATGTTCAATTGAAAGTAAAGCCAGATTTGTCAATCTTGTCTGACTCATGGTCGAGCGAAAGAAATTTTTTAGCAATTTCAATTTGGAAAAACTTCTTTCACATGAAGCAATAGACACACAGACAGTCAAAAAGAATCTCAAACACAGTGACAAGCTTGGCAAAGATTCACAAAAATCCCATTTCACAATAAACTCCAGAAACTGCAATGCTGTCCATTTCTTTGCCTCTTCAACGCTGAATTTGGCAGCTTACAAATGCCTCCGAAGTCGTCCAATTTCCACACTGATATCTTCATCACTGCAGTGGCGGCTCGTGACTAAAAATTCTAGGGGTGCTGTCTCTAAGAATGGGTTGAAATAATTACTGAAATAAAAGGATGAGCATTGAGCAATGAATAAAAGTTTCAAAAGTTATTGAAAAAGTTATTCAGTGAGCTCATCCTTATATTGTTCTTGATTATTTCAATTGTAAATAAAAAATTTAGGGGTGCTGCAGTTCCGCAGTGCCTACCGACGAGCCGCCACTGTTCATCAGAGAATTTATCGAAAATCTGAGTCAAATTTGGAATATACTTCCGAAGTTCTTCTTCTGTTGCAACAACCAAAGTGTTTGGCTGAATAACAGCGAAGATTGACAGAATTTGATTCATTGCCTTAGAACGAATCTCCAATTCTTGATGAAAGCGATCAAGACATTCAAACATAGTCCTTTTTACTTCCTCTGGCAATGTGAGACCAGCATCCTTTGCCATCTCTCCTGGCATCCTTTTACGGAGCTTTACTCTCCCTCTTCTCTCCATAGAAATGTCCATTTCCTCACACTTTGTAGTTGCATAATGAATGGCCCTCTCCACAATTTCATTGCGCTGATCTTCAAGAAACAGTTTTAGAGCTTGGAGCTTCACAATGCACTTTTCAAGGCTGATTCCAACTGTTTGCAAATACTTTTGTGTGAGATTAATTTCTTCCAGGACTTCACACCAGAAAGAAAGGTAACTCAAAAGAGAGAAATCACATACAGCAGACAGCAAAATCTGAGCTGATCCTCTTGTGTCCACATTTTCTTTGGGATCGCTCAGTACTTCAAGGGTTGAGATCAGCTTTTCAAAATTTGCCTTCACTGGTTTCACAGCGTCATAACGAGCACTCCATTTTGTCTGGGAAAATCTTTTGACTGTCATGCCTACATTCTCCATCAGCACTTCCCATCGATGAGTTGAGACTGAAAAGGAATAGACTCCCTCCAAGGTTTCAAAAAAAGTCACACATGAAGAAACGCTTCCAAATGAGAGCACTCCGCAAAGGTGAACTTGACTAAGCCAATAAGCATTTGTACTGTAGTTGTTGATGTAAATCTGAAACGGTGTTTACTATATTAAGCATGTAAGCATTAACACATCTCCATGCAGTCACATCATCGCCCTCTCTGTCTTAACATCACCATATAGTTGCATTAAAAAAAAATCATGCAGGCATATCACCACCACCATCGTAAGATCACCACATAGTCATCATAAAAAACTCACTCAGTCATACACATCATCGTTATTTCAGTAGTCATGGTTGTAGGAAAAAGTCAAGTCTAAAGTTTAATGCAAAGTGTGACTTTCCTGTGCCTTTTTACTGATAACCAGTAGACACAGGGACCACCATTCATAAACATGAGTTTCTATAGCATCACGACGATGCATTTATTATAACATCACGACGATGCATTTATAAACACTTAAACATCACTATGATGGAACCCGGACAGAATCCCGAAAGTCATAATCTAGAAAACCATAAGCCCGAAGGCCGTAATCCCGAACGTCGTAATCCTTACAGGCCAAAATCCCAATAGTTAAAAATCACGAACTAAGATGAATGCGAGAACTCAGCAAGGGTGCGAGCGAATTGATCTGCTCCCACCTGGAAGCAAAGTTAAACTACCTCGAAGCAAAGGTAAAACCGCGAGTAAACTAAAAATTATCAGTGTGACTTCACCCCTAGAACGACATGGAAGAAAATTGTGAAATTGTTCCTTCTAAAAAAGGCAATAACAAAGTTAACGCACGCAGTTATTTAATGGTGAAGGATAAAAGTCGGGAAGACGATTATTACCCGTGCTGTGAAAAACGAAAATCACTTAATTGCAAAGGTAGAACAATAACAAAACTTTTAAATGGACATCACCTTAAAAAATTTGTGGATCACAATCACGCTCTATATGCAAGTGCAGCTAGTGTTGCAAATATCGTTGATGAATTAAGAATCCAAGCAAAAGAAACAAGAAATCTTCCATGTCAAATTATTCAATCATGTACAGTTCCCGCCCCTCAAGACATTACGCCATATCTGCCTTCAAAAGACGCGCTTCAGAAGAAAATAAAGCGGATTAGGCAATCTGAACGACCGTCTGAACCAAGGTCATTGGATGAAATTAACGTTCCGCCAGCATTACAACACACATTAAATGGCAAATTATTTTTAATAAGGGATTCTACAGTGGAGGAAGAAAGGATTCTTTTATTCACTACAAAAATTAACGTGCAAAGATTATCACAGGCCTCGTATTGGATAATGGATGGTACTTTTAAAACAGTTCCTACATTATTTTACCAACTTTACACAATTCACGCACCCGTTGGCTTTGGAAATTGTAGAATTGTTCCACTCGTTTATGCATTAATGACGGGTAAAAGTGAAGTCATTTATAAACGCTTATTTGAAGATTTGGCCGATTTTGCTGAAGAAAACGAAATTGAATTGAATCCACGGACCCTAATATCCGATTTAGAATTGGCTGCAATCAACGCTTCCAAAAGTGAGTTTCCCGACGTTACCAGTAAGCTTTGTTTTTTCCACCTAGCACAGTGCATATGGAGAAGAATTCAAGCAAGTGGATCAGCAACTCGATACCGCACCGACGAAAACTTTAGTTTAATGATACGTCATATGTTTGCCTTGGCATTTCTTCCTTCCAATGAAATTCCAGAAGCTTTCGAAGTTTTGAAACCCCATTTGCCTGAAGAAGCCAATGGTGTGATTGAGTGGTTTGAAAATAATTATGTGCACGGAAAAATAAGAAGACACTTACGTAACGGTGCAGTTGTTCGCGCTCCACCATTGTTTCCGCCAACCATGTGGTCAGTATATAACTCCATGCAATTGGGAATTCCACGCACACAAAATGCAGTAGAAGCATGGCATAGAAGATGGGAAAATATCATTGGAAGAGCGCATATTGGTTTGTATAGTATTATTAAGGAATTTCAAAAAGAGCAGCAGCAGCAGCAGGTGAACAACCAAATCGAATGCATACTTCGAGGAGAACCGTGTCCAAAACCAAAAAATCAGTAATTATTCGTGAAGAAAGGCTTTCAGCAATAGTGAACGATCACGGAAACCGGCCTGTTTTAGACTACCTTCGTGGCATTTCACACAATCTATCCCTCTAATTTAATTTTTATTTACATTGCATTTTTTTTAGTTCTTATTATTTATGTATATGTTTTAGGTGAAATATATGTAGTTGAGAATAAAATTTCTTATTACATTGCATTTTTTCTTTTAGTTTTTATTATTCTAAGCTATAAGTAAATATTAAATATAAACTATTATCTTGTCGGGATTTCGACTTGGCGGGATTATCGCTTGTCGGGGTTTTGGCCTTCGGGATTTTGACGCTCGGGCTTATGGCTTTCAGGATTATGACCCAGAGTCCCAGACCCCACTATAATACCACATTGTCAAAAATTACTGGACACTGGTATAAGTACCATGATATTGTTATAAACACCAGCACTTTATGCTTTATCATAATTATTTAATGAAACATACCTCATGTATGTAGAGTCACAGTGTCAAGTGAACAAGACTTGGAATGTCAGTTGCAGCCAGCTGGCTATTCTCAACAAACTCATGACTAAAACGTCAACAAACGTTTGCCTTTCGATGTAATTCTTATTAAATATTTAATTTTTCGTTTGTAAATTTTGTATTGCCAATAAAAATAATAATTTATTTTATAGTGGAAATTAACATTAAGCTGTTGTAATAGTTTCAACATTTTTAATTTTTTTTTATTACTTTGGCGAATTTTTCATTTGGTTTGAAAACTTGTACTGGTATTTCAACTCTCCCGATGGCACCCCCCTCCTGGCTGTCACCCGTGGCGGACCGCCCCCCTCGCATCCCTCTTAGTATGCCACTGCTTCAGACTTCCATTTTCTTGGGCCAATGAAGGATGCTATTCGTGGAAGAAAGTTTCAGTGACGATGAGGTTGGTGAGGAGGTTAAGAGGTGGCTCCAAGCGGAACGTAGCGGACTTTTACCAGCAAGGAATAAAGGCCCTTATTTCGAGGTGGATTTTTTTTTTTTTTCTGTTTAAGGTGCTTCAACCCTGCTGGATTAATGACACCATTTTTTTTTTTTTGTCTCCCCGAAGGGAGGTTGCAAAATTTACTAAATTAATTATATTTTGGTGAAGGAAAGCCGTAGAAAAGGACGGAGACTATGTGGAAAAATAAAAACTTGTAAAAAAGGTATGTAACTACTTGTGTACAAAATTTTTGGAACTTACAAGGAAATTCGGAAAGAAAAAAGGTGGGGCAAAATATATTGAGTGGCCCTCGTAGATTTTATTTTTAGGGTAACTTATTTATTTTTCACCTTTCACCACTCATTAAAAAAGAATTATTGAAAGCAAGTTTTTGTCTTAATATCCAAATTAATCTTTAAATTATATTATAAAAGAATATTAATTTAATTGTTAAACCAGATTTTAGTTTAGGGGTAGGCTGACCATATTTCCTTGAGACAAAAACGGGACATTGGGATGGCAAAAAAGGGACGGGGTTATGTAATATTCTGTATTCATGAAAAAGTAAGTACATAAACCGGGACAAAATTGACATTTTTATTGAAACGACGGGACGGCCAGGAAATATAAAACAAACGGTACTGTCCCGTTCAAAACGGTACGTATGGTCAGCCTATTTAGGGGTAACTTATTTATTTTTCACCTTTCACCATGCATTAAAGATTCTATCATACGCCCAATTATTATTAATATTTGTCATATGGAGTATGGTCGGTCAATAAGCTTTTTCATTTTTACATACAATAAACGTGATTCTTCCGTATATATATATATATATATATATATATAATGCAAAGAACGACGCTTGTGTAGAAGAGCGTTCCGCACAAGATGAGGGAGAACGAACGAATGAAAAATGAGGTACCTCCCAGGAATCGAACCTGGGATCATTCAATTGCCGGTCGGATATGCTATCCACTACACCAAGGTCCTCGATCAACCAGAAGTCGTAATTCTTCTACATACGAGCGGAATCAAATGCCCTGAGGGGGCACCTACGCATGCCGTACATATATACATTTTAACTGCAAACAACACACAGTATAATTAATGTAAAGAACGACGCTTGTGTAGAAGAGCGTTCCGCACAAGATGAGGTGGGAGAATGAACAAATGAAAAATGGTGTAGTGGACAGCATATCCGACCGGCAATTGGATGATCCCGGGTTCGATTCCTGGGAGGTACCTCATTTTTCATTTGTTCGTTCTCCCTCCTCATCTTGTGCGGAACACTCTTCTACACAAGCGTCGTTCTTTACATTAATTATACTGTGTGTTGTTTGCAGTTAAAATGTATATATGTACGGCATGCGTAGGTGCCCCATCAGGGCATTTGATTCCGCTCGTATGTAGGAGAATTATGACTTCTGATTGATCGAGGACCTTGGTGTAGTGGACAGCATATCCGACCGGCAATTGGATGATCCCGGGTTCGATTCCTGGGAGGGACCTCATTTTTCATTTGTTCGTTCTCCCTCCTCATCTTGTACGAAACGTTCTTCTACACAAGCGTCGTTCTTTACATTAATTATACTCTGTGTTGTTTGCAGTTAAAATATATATATATATATATGTATATATATATATATATATATATATATATATATATATATACAGCATATATATATATATATATTTGTTCTACCAAGGTGAAAACGTCTGTTTGTGGCTCCACTTAACTTTGACATTACTGTATTATTTTAAAAATAATTTTAAACCAGATTTTAGGATCGTATTAAATCTTACTGTTGAAGATACAAGATGTCCAAGAAATAATGGTGCAATAATAATTAATGGTAATTTTTCCTATTACTCACTAATTTGATATACTGTATATGGTTCTTAACATTTCCAAGCTATTCAAGTTTAAAACACTTTCACGAGATTACCTTTATTTTTCGTTACAAAGTGTATTCACTACTCAAACTTCAGCAGATTATTTGCAAGATGCTCTTGTAGAATGGATCCAGTGAACTGTTTCTTTGACAGAGTTCTGGCAGATTACTGGGTCTGTCACAACACACATATTTTAACAACCTTTAAATAAATCACTTACATACGTAAAACCATTAGCTACACTGATGCTACCCAAAACATTACAAACACAATCCAAGCAGATAACACGATAGAAATACAGGCAATGAACATTAAAACACGCGCAAAACACATCACCACACTAATCAACAATTACATCCCACCAGATACTTCACCTCAGGTGCCAGCCAATTACAATCCACAGTTACACAATCTGGCGTCTCTCACTAATGTCATCTTAGGAGGAAACTTCAACGCTAAAGACACTAGTTGGTACTTGTTATTTTATTTATTTGTCGGGTTCGAAATCCCAGCTGAGCCGTGAACGGCCAAATTCTAAAGGGCAAGTTCTACCTAAAGCCCAAGTTAAGCTATATTAAACTTTACGGATTTGAGATCCTATTAGGTCCTACCTCAGGGTAACCTCAGGGTTGCTGACTCGATGCGGGCCTACCTTAGACCTTAAATTACATGAACTTAAAAGGTAAACAAAAGGGTACTATTTGTGGTCTTCTTTATGAACCTTGCAACAACAACGCAACCTGGACTATTGCACGATGCAACAATCATGTATCTAAACAACCAAACTGAATTGCAAGAGAGCTCTCTATCAAACCACACCTTTACGTACGACCTTCCACAAACGAGTAGAAAGACGCGCAGCGTCTCAAAATGATGCCAACAGTGTGACCAAACAATGATGCCACAAGAGCTCAAAAATGCTAGCTCTAAATTAATTTAATTTTTCACTAACCTTACAATTATGAGATGGATATATATACACACCTTAACTTAATATATATACAAGCAATGCTGCATCAATCAGCTTAGTCATCGTATCGCCTTGGGACAACAATGGTTCTTCCTCTTCTAGATTTTCTAACACTCCCCACCGAAGAGGCATTGTTGTCATTACCTTCTGCAAGGTTAGCCAAGCCTTCTTCATGAGGCTGTAACTCAAATGTTTCATCTTGACTATCTGTGTTTTTGCTGATTTCTAAAGCATAGAGTTTTTGTATAGGTCTCTTTAACTTTCCTCCTGAAGTCTTTACCAGTGCAGACCTAACTAAATTGTCTTTGCCAACAAACAACTCTTCAATTATGCCAAGCTTCCAGCATTGCCTTGGTCTTTCATCCCCAATCATTACCACTTCTCCCACCTTGATACAATTTGCATTGGAGCCCTTTACCTTGCCTGATGGGTAATAATCAGAGCTGGGCACAAACCGTTAATCCGTTAATCGTTAATTAACGAAGTTAACTTTTTCGTTAACGATTTAACTTTTAAGTTAACTTTGAAAATCATTATCGGACTAATTAACTTCCGTTACATTTAACTTCCGTTAACTCAAGTCCGTTAACCCAAAAAATTCATAAATAAACATTTAAAAGTTTCTATTATTTTCAGTGCTGAGCAGGTGCGCAGGCATCGACAAAAGGTTTGGGCCCCTCCTGGATGATGACGAATGCCAGCTGGCTGCTGCCTTCCATCCCAGGTTTCGCCTCATCTGGTTGGACAAGTATGACAACACCAAGGTCGCCAGGGTGAGGAAAAGCATGGAGGGTACAGTCGAGGAGGCCATGAAGCAGCAGTCCAACGAAGTGGGCAGCAACAACGAGGAGGAGGATGACTTCTTCAGTGCTGTCATCCAGACAAAAGAGAGCAGCAGAAGCCACAAGTCACTCAAGGGCAAGGCCCAGAACTTGGTCAAGACCTGGCTGGAGACCAACTCCAAGGACTTGCTGACAGATGCTGCCTTCTTGGGTGAGCAAGTGTTGGTGGACTTGTTCATCAAGTTCAACACAGCCATCCCCTCCAGTGCTGCAGTGGAGCGTTTGTTCTCTATGGGCAAGGACATCCTGAGGGCCAAGAGATCATCCCTGTCTGATGAAAACTTTGATATGCTAATTTTCATGAAGGGCAACATGCATCTCATGGACAAAATGGAGAACGAGAAGAAGAGGGAAAATTAAATTATATATATATTGTGTTTTTCATTTTTTTTATAATAAAAGTTAACGTTAACGGTTTATCGGTAACTTCCGTTACATGTTTAACGAATTAACGGATTAACGGTTAACGAAGTTAACTTTTTGGTTAACGGATTAGTGGTTAACGAAGTTAACTTTTTGGTTAACGGTGCCCACCACTGGTAATAATTGAGTTCTGGCAAGTATTCCATCTGCCACCTCTTCCATAACTGATCTTGTAGCTCTTCAAGGTACCTGAACCGTCTGGTTAACTCTCCTTGAGTGCTCTGGATGGGCTGCAAGTCTTCTGGCACACTGGGGTTTGATGTTAATCGTTTACCACAAAGAAAATGATTTGGTGTCAATGGCTCTGCATCCTGCCTACTATTGTAAACAAAAGTGATAGGCCTACTGTTCACCATTGCTTCTACTTCACATAAAACAGTAGAGAATTCTTCTTTGCTCAAATGAGCATTAGCTAAAAGTTTCTTTAATGGACACTTTACACTTCTCACTAGCCTTTCCCAAAATCCTCCCCACCATGGTGCTCTCTCAACAATAAACTCCCACTGTACCCCTTGGTGTGAAAAGTAGGATTGGAATCCTTCCTCTTTCAGCAAGGACCAAATTTCTTGGAGTTCCTTTGCAGCCTTTTTGAAGGTTTTTGCATTATCCGATATGATTTTATTTGGGAAACCCCTTCTGTTCACAAACCGTTTAAAGGCCAAAAGAAATACATCACTACTTAAGTTGCTTACCAACTCCAAATGGATTGCTCTGGTGGTAGCACAGGTGAAAAGACATATATAACCTTTGTTAGACTCCCCTCGCTCATACACATAGACTGGCCCTGCAAAGTCTACTCCCACTACATCAAATGGGGCAGTATAGACACACCGTTCTCTCGGAAGTGGAGCCACCTTTTCATAATAAGGCTTTGCACTCCAACGCTTGCAAACCACACATTTATGCAAGACCTTTTTCACTACTTGTCTAATTTTGAGAATCCAAAATTGTTGTCTAATCTCTATTATCACTTCTCTAACTCCAGCATGTAACAGCTTATGATGAGTATCCAGGATCAAAAGGTCCACAAAGTGCCCCCCAGAAGGTAGCAAAATTGGATGTCTCTTCTCCTCTGGAAGCCCAGAAAACTGTAGTCTACCTCCTACTCTCAATAAATCCTGATCCAAAAACACATCCAAACCCTTGAGCGCAGAATGTGTTGGTAGAACCTGTAATGGATGGCTGGTGAGCAATTCTCTCTCTTCACCAAATTTTTTCTTCTGCATATATACCACCCAGTATTTCCTGGCTTGCTGAATCTCATTACTGTTCAGAATTCCTTCCCTTCTTGTTTCTCCCTTAATGTTGTTGGTAAATCTATATACCCATGCTGTCACTCTTAACAATCTTTTCAGACTGCTAATGTCCTCAAGCCTCAATATGGGGTCCTGCTGCATAACTTGACAACTGTTCACAGCGCATTTTCTCACCTCACTCACCCATGCTTCTTCAGCCTGGCATTCTCCTACAATAGGCTGATTAGAAGGCCAGTTTTCACTTCCAAGTTTTAGCCACTCTGGCCCATTCCACCACAAACTTGATTGTGAAAGATCTTTCACTGAAATTCCTCGTGTTGGTAAATCAGCGGGGTTTTGGATGCCTGGACAATGCTTCCATTGCTTGGGATCTGTGTGCGCTTGAATTTCCTCCACCCTATTGGCAACAAATGGTTTCCATTTCCTTGCCTGACTTCTTAACCAGTGCCAAACTATAGTGGAGTCTGTCCAATAATAGCTTGGAATTTCATAGAGGGCCAAAGACTTTCGCACTGTAATTGCAAGCCGACTAGCAATAACGGCACCCATCAATTCCAACCTTGGAACAGAAAGCCTTTTCAAAGGTGCTACTCTACTCTTTGCAGCAACCAACCTGCAACTTACTTCTTCTTGCAATGCGCCTCTTATATAAATACAAGTTGCATAGGCTTCCTCACTTGCATCACAAAAGATGTGCAGCTCCAAATTGTCTGGACTATTGTTCAACTCTCCAAAGTACCATCTTGGGATTTCAATGTCTCCAAGATGTGCCAATTCTTTGAACCAATATTTCCACCTTACCACCATATGATCAGGTAACTCTTGGTCCCAACCAAGTCCAATTTCCCAGAGGCTCTGAAACCAAATTTTTGACTTTATCACAAATGGAGCCAGGAATCCAAGAGGATCAAAGACCTTCGAAGCCAAACTAAGAGCTGTACGTTTTGTCCACCTTGTCTCATTCTCGGCCAGCTCTACTAAAGATTTCCCATTGAAGGTAAACAAATCATCATCTTGCTGCCAAACGATGCCTAGCACCTTTGCGTCTATTGCCCACAACTCCTTAATACCAGAATCCTCAATACTTTCTGCTGCATCAGGTACTACAGAGGAATGACTCATAAACTCTTGTAATTGCGAATGATTGGTCTGCCATTTTCTGAGCTCCATGCCAGCCTCCCTCATTATAGCTCTAGCCTCCATGAATATCTGTTTAGCCATTTCTGTATTATCCACGGAACATAGCAAATCATCAACATAAAAATTTTTCCTTATGTGTTCAATAGTGTTAGGATAGACTTCAGAATATTTCTTAAAATGGTACTGCATAGTAGCTGCCAACAGAAATGGACTAGAGCTGAGGCCAAACAACACTGACTTCATTCTATATGCTTGAACCTTAGGTTCATTTTCCAACAAGTCTTTCGTATCCACCCACAGATACCTTACTGCATCTCTGTCCTCTGGTTTTAACTTTATCCGCAAAAAAGCTTGCTTCACATCTGCAGTCAATGCTACTCTACCAAACCTGAATCTCAGTAACAAGGAAAATAAATCTGCATTTAAATTTGGCCCAGCATCCAAACAGTCATTCAAGGACACACCACCTTTGTCCTTGGCTGAGCCATCAAAAACTACCCTCAGTTTGGTGGTAGTTTTGTCTCGCCGTACCACTGCATGGTGTGGCAGATAATGTGCCTCCTGGCTCACCAGCTCACCTTGCACCCTTTCAGCATAGCCCTCCCTTACATAACTTAGGATGGCCTCATCGTATTCAATTAACAACTCCTCATTTTTTCTTAGCCTGTACAATGAAGTCTGCAACCTCCGATTAGCTAGCTGAAGGTTTGAACCAGGTTTGCAAGAATCCTTCCATGGTAGGCCAACTTCATAGCAACCATCTCTAAACCCAATCCCTTTTTCAAAGTGCTCTAAAACATCATTGTTCACTATACTTGCCTGGTTGTCCTTTATACCAATAGATTCAAGTTCCCAAAATGCTTTCAAATGCCTTTCCAGACCATGGCTGTTCTCCTCAATCTTAACAAAGAGAGCCTTAACTTCCATTTCATTGCAATAACTACCATGTAGCATCCAGCCTAGCTTACTTTCAATAGCTACTGGGCCTTGAGATGTACGGACAATATTACCAGTGATGAAGTCCCAATAATAGTCAGCTCCAATCAAAAGACTAATATCTTCTATTCCCTCAAACTTATTATTGCCCAAATTAATTCCTTTAACTTGCAATTCTTGGACACATGCCATATCTAAACAAGTAGTGACTGGAGCACAAAGTTCCTCAATCTCTACAGCTTGGACCTTGATAGTGGGACTTTGCGGTAACAACCCTTTAACCAGAACTTCTACCTTCTTAAATTTGGTTCGGTTTTGAACGGAACCCCCAAACCCAGAAATTCTTAAATTTTCCCTCTTAAGTTCTTTAAACTTCAATTTTCTGGAAATTCTGGTCTTAATAAAACTACACTGGCTACCACTATCAAACAACACTCTTACAGTAGCTTCTCCCTCATTCCCAATTAATAAGGCTGCAGTTGTTTGCAATAATCCCCCTTTACTTTTACTCCCTTGCATAGCAGTGGCATGTGCCACTGATGTCTCTACTTCTGGGGTAGGCCTACTAAGAGTGTTTTCACACAATAATGGCTGATGCCTACCATGACATTTTTTGCACAAAATTTTAAACTTACAAAACCTTGCTCTATGACCTTTCAAAAAACATTTAAAACATGCTGTGGACTTAGTTACCCTGTCCTTTCTTTCCTCAAAGGGTAAGGCCTCAGCCACCTCACATTTATATGACTTGTGGTTGCCTTCGCAAAATATACATTCCTTGATTCCCTTTAATTTATTCTCAGAGGAGGCATGTAGAGCTGACACTGTACCTGGGCTATTCCTTTTGTGGAAACTTTGGTGCTGTGCCTGCCTTTGTCCTCTTGTTTACCATCCCACTGTGCAAACTCAACTCCCTCTCGTCTTGCTAATTCTGTGCCTAAAAGACTTAACATCTGCTGAAGGGGGATGTACACATGTTCTGCAGAGTGTCCCCTACTTAATTCAAGCAAAATTGAGCTAGGCAATTTAGACTCTAGTGTAGGAACCAACATTATACCATACTTTTCCATTCCTACACCCAAGTTGTCCAGGGACCTAGTTCTAATTTCAAATTCATCATATAACTGCCGTAACTCCTTGACACTATTAGGATTATTAACAGGAGGTATAGTTAAAAGTGCCCGGAGGTGGCTTTTAATTAAGATCTCTGGCTTACCAAACCGTTTCTTTAATATATCCCAAGCCACATTATAATTAGCCTCTGTTAATGCTAATCCTGCTATAGTCTTTGCTGCCTCCCCTTCCAAGAGGGACCGCAAATAATTAAACTTCTCCACGGCACTTAACACTTGACTAGAATGAACTGCTGATTGAAAACTGTCTGCCCATCCTTGCCATTCCTGAATACTCCCAGAAAATGTTTTGAGTACAAGCCTCGGTAATTGAACTACAGATCTGTTAACCTTAACTTCACAAGCATCATTTGTTGAGTGTTGTGTTTCATTATTAGACCTGGTCTCTAACTGTACTGAGCTGCTAAACTCTTTTGCTCGGAGGCCTACGTTAGTCATATCATCAATAATCTCTTCAAAGTAAATTATGTTATTTTCTATTTCATCCTCTTCTATAAGAGCCTCAATTTTAACATTTACCTCACTTAGAGCAACCTTTTTAGTTTCTAATATGGCAAGCTTCGCAGTCACTAAGCGTAAATCCTCTTGCTCTATGGCAGAATCTATAGTGGCAATGACCTTTGTAATTAGACCTTTGTAGGCACTTCTCCTTTTTATAAATTTGTTCAATTCAGATGCACTCATCTTCAATGTAAACAACCCTTGGGCTCAATACCAAATGAGCTGAATTGGCAGAAATACTTAACCAAACTGATCAAACGCAAATTTTACTTTCAAATAAACTGAATTGCTGAGTTGGGTACTAACCAAACACCAGTATGGAATACCAAATTTTCCACCCCAGGACCTTAATTCAATAATGACCCAAAATTAACCAAACCGGAAAAAAAGTAGGCCAAAAAACGACAGACGACTGGCCAAGTTTCGCAATTGGGCGACCAAACTTTACCCTGGGACCTTAATTCAATAATAACCCAAAATTAACCAAACCGGAAAAAAAGTAGGCCAAAAAACGACAGACGACTGGCCAAGTTTCGCAATTGGGCGACCAAACTTTACCCTGGGACCTTAATTCAATAATAACCCAAAATTAACCAAACCGGAAAAAAAGTAGGCCAAAAAACGACAGACGACTGGCCAAGTTTCGCAATTGGGCGACCAAACTTTACCCTGGGACCTTAATTCAATAATAACCCAAATTAACCAAACCGGAAAAAAAGTAGGCCAAAAAACGACAGACGACTGGCCAAGTTTCGCAATTGGGCGACCAAACTTTTTACCCTGGGACCTTAACTCAATAATACTCAACCCGTCTAGGCCTAACTTGGGATACAATTTGCACAATCAGAACTTTGCCGAAAAATGGTCACTGACTCAGTCTTGGGGTAGAAATCCGGTTCTGAAGGACCATGTTATTTTATTTATTTGTCGGGTTCGAAATCCCAGCTGAGCCGTGAACGGCCAAATTCTAAAGGGCAAGTTCTACCTAAAGCCCAAGTTAAGCTATATTAAACTTTACGGATTTGAGATCCTATTAGGTCCTACCTCAGGGTAACCTCAGGGTTGCTGACTCGATGCGGGCCTACCTTAGACCTTAAATTACATGAACTTAAAAGGTAAACAAAAGGGTACTATTTGTGGTCTTCTTTATGAACCTTGCAACAACAACGCAACCTGGACTATTGCACGATGCAACAATCATGTATCTAAACAACCAAACTGAATTGCAAGAGAGCTCTCTATCAAACCACACCTTTACGTGCGACCTTCCACAAACGAGTAGAAAGACGCGCAGCGTCTCAAAATGATGCCAACAGTGTGACCAAACAATGATGCCACAAGAGCTCAAAAATGCTAGCTCTAAATTAATTTAATTTTTCACTAACCTTACAATTATGAGATGGATATATATACACACCTTAACTTAATATATATACAAGCAATGCTGCATCAATCAGCTTAGTCATCGTATCGCCTTGGGACAACAATGGTTCTTCCTCTTCTAGATTTTCTAACAGTACTTGCACAACCAAAGCAACACCAGAGGCGCCAACACAACCACACAACTAAACAGCCTCTTCATTCTTAACAATACAGAAGAACATACACACATACCACATCAAGCAGGATACTCAAACTCCTCCCCAGACATAACGTTCTGTTCCCCCTCACTATCAACACACTGGAGAACAGAAGAACAACTGTCATCAGACCACCTGCCCATCATCATTACAACACGTTCTACACTCTGCCCCAACAGCCTTAGGCACACTTACAGAAATTACAAGAAAGCTGATTGGGAATAGTTCAAAATACAGACTGACGAACAATTCACCACATTAAACAGCACACAATCATAAACATCATTACAACACTCAAGACATTTAATCAGATCATCAATAATGCAAACAAATACATACCCAAGGGCAACGTTAGGAAATAAAACTCAAATTACACTAGGAAAATAGCCCACCTCATAAGGCAACGTAACAACCTCAAACATAACACACAAACACCACACACAGAAGCCATAAAACAGCAGATACACAACACAGAAAATAAACACAGAAACAAACAACACAGAAATAAACAATAAACTCAAAGAAAAACAAACAGGAACATTTAGGGAATTCATAACACTAAACCACTTCACAGATACATCCAGGCTATACAAGACTATAAACAGCATTACCCACTCTAACAGCGGCATTTACACCTCACACGCGGCTATCTGTCGCCAGCCAAAATAATATCCCAACATATACACAACAAGCTAACATTCTAGTTAATCACACGCAAAGATAAGTCACTTAAATAGAGACAACAACCAGAAACACGCAGACAGACAAACAGCCAGACACAAGAAAACCTACAGACTCGATACGACCATTACACCCTTTAATACAGACCAGACCACCAAGATCATCAAAAACATTAAAAATTCGAAGGTTACTGGACCAGACAACATATCTAGCATACACCTTAAACACTTGGGCCCACAGGGAATACTAGCTCTCACAAACATCAGCACATATTCATACCAACATTGTATTATTCCTGACATATGGAAACAAGGTAAAATTATTACACTACTCAAACCAAACAAAAATCCAACAGAACCAGCTTCCTATAGACCCATTACTTTACGATACACACCTTCCAAAGTAACAGAAAGACTAATCTTACAAATCACCAACCCACACATACCACTATCGCCTACTCAACATGGATTCAGACCTCACCACTCAACCACGACATTACTCACTAACCTCACGCAGCACATCATGGATGGCATCAACTCCAGACGACCAGCTCAACGTACACTATTAGCAACAATAGACATTAGTAAAGCATTTGATGCTATGGTATTATTATAGTATTACACCCGTCTAACGTCCAGCAATTATTATATATTCATTAGGTAGATTTTTTAATTCTAAGACACTTTTCTTCTATAGCGTTCCCGTCGCAAATGCTTCATTTTCGAGATATAAACATTTTTTTGGTGTGTATCTAGTGGTGTATTCGTACGTTCGTTTGTGTGTTCGTTTGTGTTGCCGTCACATGTCTGCCCAATCACTGCGCTCCATCCATTTCGAATTTGAATTAGTTTGCTACCGGAATGGCTTCGTGTGACATGTGTTCGTTCGATTATTACCGCTGTATTGTCGCTTTCTATGAAAATTTAGAAAAAAAGTGGAGTTTCTGCGTGCTCACGGTGTTCTACCGACAGTAGTGAAGTGTCCACATTGTAAAACGGAGTGTACATATCGTCAAGACCAGAAACTGTGGCGTTGTAGATAGGTTAGGTTAGGTCAATTTTGAAGGTGAAATTTGTTTTTCCTATGGTTTTTTGTGTTTTGAACGAATCTGACCTTCAAAACCGTCGGAAATGACTCGTTTTCGACTGCCGGGAGGGGGGGGGGGTTATCTCAAAAACGAGTCATTTCCGACGGCTTTGAAGGTCAGATTCGTTCAAAACACATCAAAAACCATAGGAAAAACATAAATTTCACCTCCAAAGGGAGACGGGTGTAATACTATAAATTTACCGATGCTATCCCACGCTTCCCTCTCATAAACAAAATACTCAACACAAACATGCACAACAACACCAAAAGGTGGCTGAGCAACTATCTTTCAGGAAGATACTCACATGTCACATTTAATGGCGTCATCCAAAAACAAGCTTTTTCCGAACGGGGTCCCTCAAGGCTCTGTTCTCTCACCAACACTCTTCAACTTATACATGCATGACATTCCAACACCCATAGATAGCAAACTTACCTTATCATCATATGCAGATGATATCACTCTAACATCCACCCACAACAACATCGACCCCGCTATAAATAACCTACAAACATACATAAACAGTATCAAGACTGGGTAAGTAGCGCCCACAAAATCAACCATCACCTTGCTTACAAGCAACACAAAAGAACACCAGATAACTCCACAGCTTACACTAAACAACACCAACATTTCACACTCTCACAGGACCAAAATACTTGGGGTCACATACAACACATCATTATCTTTTGCAAACCACATTCAGGACATTAAAAACAAATGTACGTCGAGACTTAACACGCTTAGGGTACTAACAGGCACAAACTTTGGACACCAGCACGAAACAACATCACTCATATACAAACAATATATTCGCTCAGTTATGGACTATGCTAGCCATGCTGGGCACCCATTATCTCAAACACACACATAAACACCTCACAGACAATACAAAACAACGCGCTTCCTATCATCGCAGGATGCACTCAAACAACACCAATAGAACACCTGCACACAGAAACAAAAATACTGAAAGTTAGGGAACATTTAGACATGAGGGGAACACAATTCATGGCAGCAGCAACTAACCCACAACACTCTTGCCACTACATATACAATCATGCACCAACACCTCGCACCATTAAGGCGTGTGTGGAAATTTGTACGTCAACATTTGTACGACGGAAATTTATACGCCAGCATTTGTACGCCAGAACATTTATACGACTAGAAATTTGTACGACGGTAATTTAAGGATGCGCTCTACCGGACTTTTTTTACTTAAGTTTGCGATCTACCCATGATAATAACCGTGACTTCATTTTTTTATATAAACATAAGCACAGGTGCAAAAAAATAAAAAAATAAATAAATAAAAGTAAACATTATTTAAATATTTTGAAAATAATTTCAATTTGAAGAATTTTAAATTTTATCATGTATCACAGCGCATTAAAGGATTAACAGGTAGGTAAATGGTTATTGAATAGGTACAGGTGGTTAGGTTAGGTTAGGTTTGGAGATTAATGAGAAAAAACTCGCAAGATTTGTTCTCCGATTTTTTAAATGACATTCGTTCTGTATATCGATAGTTACAGTTTCTCTTAAATTGATAAGCTGAAATCTAGTTTCAAATATGCATTTAATTATTGTAATATGTAATTTCATAATTTGTGATAATTTGTATTTTAACTTACCTAATTTCAAATTCAATTTTATTAACTGATCATGAATTTCTTGCGTATAACGTATAAATTACCGTCGTACAAATGCTTGGCGTATAAATTTCGTCGTATAAATGTTCTGGCGTACAAATGCTGGCGTATAAATTTCCGTCGTACAAATGTTGGCGTACAAATTTCCGGGTTTCCCATTAAGGTAATACCAGAGTAACCAGAGAGACATTATAACCAAATACGCCATTCCATACCACGCTCCACAGACATCACACAGTACAGAAAACACATACACACGCACACACCTAACCCACAAAGCACTGACACGACTCGGTCCGAATGCGGTCCTAGGTGCGAAGCCGCCACCTATTGACAGGTCAGGGACCAGCCTGAGCAGATCGGATCGAGTTAACTTAGTACGATTCCGATGCGGACATCGCCCCAACTTACAGACATATAAACACAGACTAGACAACTCCACAGACGACACCTGCCACCTGTGCCAGGACACACCACAAACAATTGAACGCATTATGACAGACTGTACCGCTCTAGCACAACATAGAACACAACACAACATCACTAGTGCGCTGAACCTCTGGTCCACTCCGGAGAGGGCGATCGGTTACCTGCGTGCCGCCGGCTTGCTCGATCAGGGTGGGCTGATCGGCTAACCAACAACAACAACAACAACCATTAAATAAAAATCCAGAGAGGTTAAGTAAGATGAGGTGACTGAAGTGGCCATGTTATAAGTCCACTACACCCTATCCAGTGCTGAAGAAAGGTTGAGTCTAGAAAGTTGCAAACAGCATCGACAGTGGGAAATCCCAAAAGATGAAAGAACATATTTTTCCCAATGCAAGGTGAATATCCGAATTCGCAATGCTGGAGGGAGAAAGAGTGTGCAGAAGAAGACCGGAGGACAGTTGGTATCAGCCAAGCAGAGGTAGAAATGTAATCAAACCATTCCTCATTGAATTCACAAAAAATTCCTAGAAAGTCAATGATAAATTTCACTCTAAGCCAATTAAGATATATATATATATATATATATATATATATATATATATATATATATATATATATACACACAGACCGTGCATGGAACAAGGAACTCTTCTGGGATAATTAAATCCACTATAGTCCGAATAAGTAATGGTAAATGACAAATACCATAGTTTTTCTTTTTCATGATGCAAGCCCGATGTGGGCAACGGGTCTCTCGCAAAGAGGTCCCATAAATATAGCTTCCCTCACCAGCTACCTGCAAAGCAGACAGGATCCAGCTTTGGGACATGGATCTAGGGTTTAAAGCAGCCTAGCCCCACTACATTTAGAACCTCAATATAAGTAAAAGACTCGTTGCATTCACGTCGGATTGAATAAATCAAATAAAAAGGGGTAACTATTATATTTTTAGCCAAAACCAAAACTTAAACCTCAACTGGCAGAATTGAGCGTCCACTTTTCAAGGCACATAACATGTCCGTTTCATCACGGTCTGTGTGTATCATAAAAAACTCAGGGAACCATTCTGAGTTCATTCCCATCATGAAACGGACATGTTATGTGCCTTGAAAAGTGGACGCTCAATTCTGCCAGTTGAGGTTTAAGTTTTGGTTTTGGCTAAAAATATAATAGTTACCCCTTTTTCTTTGATTTATTCAATCCGACGTGAATGCAACGAGTCTTTTACTTATATTGAGGTTCTAAATGTAGTGGGGCTAGGCTGTTTTAAACCCTAGATCCATGTCCCAAAGCTGGATCCTGTCTGCTTTGCAGATAGCTGGTGAGGGAAGCTATATTTATGGGACCTCTTTGCGAGAGACCCGTTGCCCACATCGGGCTTGCATCATGAAAAAGAAAAACTATGGTATTTGTCATTTACCATTACTTATTCGGACTATAGTGGATTTAATTATCCCAGAAGAGTTCCTTGTTCCATGCACAGTCTGTGTGTATCATATATATATATATATATATATATATATATATCCTAGATGCACTGGAAGGCAATGACAACTACGATGTCATATACACAGATTTTGCTAAAGCTTTCGACAAATGTAATCACGGTATAATATCACATAAAATGAAATATATGGGAATAACAGGCAAAGTGGTAAAATGGATCTACAACTTCCTCAGAGAACGTCCACAGGTCGTCAAAATTCAAGGTATATCATCATCAGAATCGGAAGTATGCAGTTCAGTACCACAAGGGACAGTATTGGCCCCACGCCTGTTCATTATCATGCTAACAGACATACACAGCGGAGTAAACAGCAACAGTATAATAACATCCTTTGCAGACGATACAAAGCTCAGCAGAAAAATCAGCAATGTAAATGAAGTGGAGGCCTTGCAGAGGGACACGAACAAAATATACAAATGGTCAGAAGACAACACCAAGACATTTAACACCGACAAATTTCAGCTCTTGAGATATGGTAGAAAAGAGGAACTTAAACAGACTGCATATTATGCTCCAGATAGACAGGAAATGCAGAGAAACACGAAAGCGATCGATCTGAGGGTAATAATGACTGATGATGCGAAATTCGAAACACAAAATCAGATAGCGATAAATAAAGCAAAAAGCGTCGCGACACAGGTATTAAGAACGTTCAAAAGAAGCGACAGGACAGTAATGATTCCCCTGCTAAAAACAATGATTATACCAAAACTTGAATACTGCTCAGTTTTGACGTCCCCATATAAAAAGGAAGAAACTAATAAACTAGAAGAAACGCAGACATTTCACAGCAAAGATTGATGGCTGCAAAGAACTCAACTACTGGGAAAGACTACGTAAACTAAATCTGTACTCCCTCGAAAGAAGAAGAGAGAGGTACACCATAATCTACATATGGAAAATGATCGAAAAACTGGTACCAAACCTAAAACTAAACCCAATTACCATTCAAACAACACTAGAAAATAGGAAAGGCAGAATGTGTAGTGTTCCCAAATTAAAGGCCCGAGAAGAGACCTCTTCAACACTGAAGGAAAATAGCTTGGTTGTCAGGCCGTAGCCCTGTTCAAAAATCAACTTTTTCTTATTTTCATAGGTTTCTGTACTTTTTCCCATGCTTTTTGACCTGAAAAGGCCGAAAATCACAACCATTTTGACCTAGGTTGTTGGGAAGCATTGCCGCATGGAGCTTTAAGTTTTCTGCCTTGAAATCGGCCAAAAGCACCAGTTCCGGGGTCCCTTGAATCATGTTTTGCACTATAACTTTTTATCTAAACAAGATAGAGCAACAAAATAGGCACCAAATTAAAGTGTTTTTAATCCTCTTTCTAACTTATACAATTATGATAGTCTTGGAACAAGAAATGGCACATTGGTACATACAAAGATTTCAGAAATATCACAAAATTCGTTTTCTCACACTCAAGGCAGACAAGGCGCCTTATTCATGACACAAATTTGAGATTAACATTTTGTCACAAGTCTAATCGATCAAGAAGTGAACGCATTACATGATGATTAATTTCATAATGACATTTACACAGTCAGTTGTTGAGAGTTTGTTTCTTGAAGCTGTCAAAGCGGCGTCTGTTGAACTCCACAGCTTGAAGGAGATAGTCCCTTTGCTTGGCATCTGTTGTTATGACATTTGCAAAGTCGCTCATCATCTTGACACCACGTTCAGCAATGTCATTCACCGCTTTCAGATTCTTAACATAGTCCAACGCTTTTCTGTAGTCCTCATTCTGTGGCCAAGACGTGACAGGTTCCAGAAGCCACTCGGATCCAATGTTCAGTGTGTCCAGCAGGAAATGTGATTCTGGGCCAATGAGATCAACCAGGGTGGTCTTAGCTGTGACTCTCTGGAATAGAGGCTTTCCTGTTCTGAAGCTGTCTGGCTTCTCAGTGGCATGTAACTGGGCAGCAATGTCGTGCTTCAATGTGTCACTCAATCTACTGCTGAACAGGGCAAATGGCACGACTTCCTGCGTCAGGTACCATTTGTGGTTTTCCATCTTATTAAGTACTGCATCAGCAAGCTCTGGGTCAGTTTTCTTGTACTTCAACATGTCCTGGATTAGACTTAGATCATTCACGGGAGCATCTGCAGCAGACATTGACATCATCCATACAGGAGTGTAGAACAGCGCAAGGAAGGTGTTGAGTCTTTCCAGCTTTAATACAGTGTCTTCGTCGTACTCAAGTTGATCTGCAAACATCAGCATTTTCATGGAGTACAGGTTTCTGGCCATCCATCTGGCCTGATGAATGGCGCCTGGTCGACTCCAGTGAATACCTCGAGGAGGCGTTCCTCCAAGAACAATGACTGTCAGTTCAGCCATTTCCCTGTAGTCGACTCTTGGAAGCCTTTCTGCTGTTAGAATGTCTTGGAGTATTTCTTCACTGTTCTTCTTCTTTTCCTTCAGCCATTTGCTGTTGATAGCCAGCATCTTTGGGTTTTCCTTGGACAAGTCCGTCCAAACATCCTTCAGATGCTCAAACCAGGGATTATCTGGCCCCTTCACCTTCCCAAACAGCTTCTCCCAAACTGCTCCTACTAGGATTTCCAGGATGTGATGTCGACAGGCCAGATAAAACACCTTTTTGTTCAGCATTTTCTCTAGCAGTTTGGCAGCTCCTCTGTGAACTCCACTGTTACTGGATGTAGTGTCAAAAACAAGGGCAGTAACATTATCCGTAAGTTCCCATGTCTCCAGTAAATCCATTGAAGCCTCAGCCTGAGCTGTGCCAGAAGAATTGTCGATGACAGGTACTCCCAATAACTTTCCTTCAGTGTATGAAGGTGGACCAGACACTAGCACAGCTAAAGTCTCTGAGGTACTTCCAGGTTCACTGCCCAAGACATCTTTGAGCAACTTTCCATCCCAGTGTAAGGCAGCGTACTGTGGGGGTTTTCACAAAACTTGGACATGTGACTCTGGCTGATATTATACCTGGACAGCATTCTGTTGCGACGTGTTGTTGAGGTTGAGATGACGAAGTTATCCAGATCAGCCCCTCCAGCTTTCAAGGTGGCAGAAACCATGGCAGTAACTTGATTGTCTGATAAACCAAGACGATCAGCTGTATTGCAGATGACATCACATTCCATGACCTTCCTTGGAAACGTCAAAGTCACACTAGTCACAGTGTCTTGATGGTGAGAACATCCAGGACGAGGCTGATGGTAATCCATGTCCTCTGTGTTAGCGTCGTTGTCAGTTGAGTCACCCCAGGTAATGTCATCCACATGAACAACTGCCTCTTGTTCTGCTGCAGCTGTAAAATAGTACAACATGTTAAGACAGTAATTGTTAAGTACATGCTAAATATCGCAATGGAGTAAAACTTAAAACTTTTGTGACGTTCAAAGTAATTAGTTTTACCTTGTTCTTGTCTATGCTGCAGTCTTTCATTCCTCGCTGCTTGCTGCAGGGATCTTTTCTCAAAAATCTTGTCATGACCAGACATATGACCTTTCCTCTCAGTCTTTTGGTCTTCGTAGAACCTGATATCCTCATCTTTCTTCTCTCTGGATAACAGTCTGTTGTTCTGTATTTCCTGGATTGCATCTGGAGCTCCTATATCGAACAGGCTGTCTAATTCCAGCACAAATGCTCCTCTTTTTCCTCCAGGGTTACTTGCTCTTCCTTTGCTTTTCACCAGAGCACGATGTTTCTCATGTAGTTTCATGAAGAGCTTCATTGCGTTGTACTTGGTCATTGTCTTGATCCTAGCCATCTGCCAGAATGGGATGATAGATTCAACTGTTTCATATGCAAGGTCTTGAACCATGGGCCTCCCTGCATTTTCCGGTAAATTCTGAAGATTAAGGAAATACTGGAACGCCTGTCTGTTGGTGGGAAGCTGGGAACCACTGATAAAAGCTGAAGGGTATCCAACCAGGAAAGTTTCAGTGAGAGATCTGGTAGATGGCCCAGTTGACACCTGCCTGTGGACAGTATGTGGAGGTTCTGAGATATCAACTGTGCGCCCACGGAGCTCCCTCAGCTCCTTGCTTAATGCCATTGTGAAGTTGTAACTTGTAGATGGTTTTCTAGATTCTGATTGAGTTTCTGTTTCCTGAAAAATGATAGATAATTATTATTATTATTATTATTATTATTAATTATTATTTATTATTATTATTATTATTATTTATTAATTTATGCTCTTTCATTTGATACCTAATTTGTTGCTCTATCTTGTTTAGATCAAAGTTAAAGTGCAAAACATAATTCAAGGGACCCCGGAATTGGCGCTTTGGCCGATTTCAAGGCAGAAAATTTAAAGCTCCATGCGGCAATGCTTCCCAACATCCTAGGTCAAAATAGTTGTGATGTTCGGCTTTTTCAGGTCAAAAGGCATGGGAAAATGTACAGAAACCTATGAAAATAAGAAAAAGTTGATTTTTGAACAGGCCTATTGTCAGGGGAGCCAAGACTTTTTAACTAGCTTCCAAAGGACCTCAGAAACGTTACAGGAGTCAAAGTTGAAGTCTTCAAGAGAAGACTAGATGCTTGGCTCAGGACGGTACCAGAAGAGCCAGGTGTACCTGGCTATGTGCAGTGGAGAGCGCAAGAAAGCAACTAACTCCTCCACCAAGCCAGACCTAGAGGCGGGGTCATCAGCTTGACCTTCGTGTGAAGAGAGACCAACGCACGGAACAGCAACGAGGTAACGAGGGGTGTGTATATATCTATATATATATTTCCCTTCACCATGTGAAGTGTATAATAATATTTTCTGTTTCATATCCATTTGTGATTTATATACAGTACTAGCTGAGGTACCCGGCGTTGCCCGGGATAAATTTCACATTAGATCCCCAGTTTAAATAAAACAAAGTTTAAGACAAAAGGTTGAATTTGATTAAAATGATTTATCTTATCCCGTGCCAAATTTGGTAGCTCAAGTCAAGCGGTTTGAAGTCGTCTAAAAAATAATTATATGTGAAGCTCAAGATTTTCATGACTGTGTTCTTTTCTATAGTTTTATTGACCAAATAATCAAAATTTTCACGGCTGCGTTCTTTTCTGTAGTTTAATCGCGGTGCTGGGGCCTTCGGGCCCAGTAATTTTAATTATTTAATTTATTAACACCCAGGTGCACAACCTGGGGACCTAATCAATATGTGTGTGAAGTTTCATGTTTGTAACTGCTTCCATTTTGGAGTTATGGCTGGAACACACACACACGTCCTTTTGAGGTACCCGGCGTTGCAGACAAACAGAGGCTGACCGACTCTGTGTTGACATTCTTCATCCCATAAGAGGTTCCCGTGCCAAATTTGGTAGCTCTAGGTCAAACGGTTTGCGCTTGCATAAAGGACAGACAAACAAACAAACACAGGCGAAAATATATAATAGACATCCCATAAGAGGTTCCCGTGCCAAATTTGGTAGATCTAGGTCAAACGGTTTGCGCTTGCATAAAGGACAGACAAACAAACACAGGCGAAAATATATAATAGACATCCCATAAGAGGTTCCCGTGCCAAATTTGGTAGCTCTAGGTCAAACGGTTTGCGCTTGCATAAAGGACAGACAAACAGACAAACAAACAGACAGGCGAAAATATATAATAGATTTCTGTGCCAAAACTCCATTCTTTATGTACACAAAGAAAACTGTATATCGGATTTGCGGGGGAGGGTAACATTTTTATTAATTCACATTACTTATCACTTCTCTAAACTGATGAGTGTTCACAATTCCTTATAATCTATACTATAATAAGAGAGCTGTCCGTCTGTCCGTCCGTCCGTCCGTCACACTTTCAGAAATTGTGAGAAAAAATTGTGAGAAAAAAATTCAGAAATTGTATTACGGGCGGCAATGTGAAGCTCAAGATTTTCATGACTGTGTTCTTTTCTGTAGTTTAGCCTATCTGTTTGTCTGTTTGTGAAATTTATCCCGGGCAGTAATGGGGAAGGGTGGGGGTGGGGGTAATGGGGGATGGGTGGGGTAATGGGGATGGGTGGGGGTTAGCCCCCAAGTTGCATGAATGGGGGTGAGGAGGTTTTGGGAGATACCAGATTCAGAAATGTTGACACAATGTGAAGCTCAAAATTTTCACGGCTGCGTTCTTTTCTGTAGTTTAGCCTGTCTAACCGTCAGCGAAGCGACGGGAACTGTACTAGTTCTTATAATAAATGCATCTTCGTATAACACAACCAGATCGTCCCTAAAAGAAAAAGAAAAATATTACAGCAAGCCGCGCTGTATTATTATTATTATTACTAGTACAGTACCCATCCCCCATTACCCCCACCCCCACCCTTCCCCCATTACTGCCCGGGATAAATTTCACAAACAGACAAACAGACAGGCTAAACTACAGAAAAGAACACAGTCATGAAAATCTTGAGCTTCACATTTCCGCCCGTAATACAATTTCTGAATTTTTTTCTCACAATTTCTGAAAGTGTGACGGACGGACAGCTCTCTTATTATAGTATAGATTATTATTATTATTAATAAAGGATTTACATTTAATTTCCAATATTCTGAATAGTTTTTTATTTTCAGTACTGAGTTTCTTAATAATAATTCTAGATAAGAATTTGCAGTATGCTAAGAATACTGTCTTCATTTTTTCTTCTGCTGACGCGTTTCGTTCATATACTTTGAACATCTTCACAGCTTTATACATAATTTTAAAGTAAAATGGGTTATATATATATATATATATTTCTTGATTGTAAGTTTGATACAATTTCAAATTATTTTAAGAATATTCGAAAGTTCATTAAATATTATATTAATTTTCGGTTTTTTCATTTTAATGTAAAAGGCTTCGGCAATTTTTAGTTTTTGTACGTTATGTGATGAGTATAAGATTTGAAAGTTTTGTGAGCTATTAAATTTTAAAAATATCTCACAAAACTTTCAAATCTTATACTCATCACATAACGTACAAAAACTAAAAATTGCCGAAGCCTTTTACATTAAAATGAAAAAACCGAAAATTAATATAAAACACTGGTATGCATCAATTTTGCTGTCAAGGGTTTTGTAAGTGATTATTATAGAGTTTTTCCTGCTGATTTCGAATCTGCAATCCGTTTTTCTCAATCAGCTCAAGTTATCCGGCTATGGCCTCATAAGTAAAATAGAATTTTTCGTGATTTTGTCAAAGCGGAATTGGAACAGTAACATCTATCATCACTTGTTTCACTTGTATAATATCTTTTTTTACTTTTCAGGCATATAGATAAAATATTTCATAATGAATCGAGCGTGTAAAAATGATCTCAATAGATTCTGCTACATATGTGGGACGGTTACCATGCCAAATAACCAGTCCCAAATCACTAAATTTGTGAAGACAATGTATAGAGCATACTTTGGAATTAAGCTAGGGGACCAGGACAAAAATTTCGCCCCTCATATGTGCTGCAAGACGTGCATTGAAAATTTGAGAAGATGGAGCAAAGGCAGAGCGAAATCTTTGCCTTTTGGAATTCCCATGATTTGGAGAGAAGGAAAGGATCACGTGACAGATTGCTATTTCTGCATGACAAACCTCCAAGGTGGGCTTATAAATTTATTTTTCTTAAATATTTTGAAATCCTCGTATGAAACTTGACATAATATTCACCATAATGTAATATTCACCATATATAGCATAATATTCACCATAATGGTAATAATACAATTTACATATACATATTGTTATAGAAAATACATTTGCACATACATATTGTTATACAAGTTACATTTACATATACAATGATTGTATATTTTCTTTCTTTTTCATTCATATTGTCCCCGCAAGGGACAATATGAATGAAAAAGAAAGAAAATATACAGACTCCATCGACCTATTTCATATCTTACAGACCGCAGCCTTCCCTCACGAGCCGCCACTGTCTGAATGCTTCTTCTATTTCATATGCAAGTTTTATATCCATGTTTCTGTGTTTCTATTTTCAGGAGTTAACAAGAAGAATAAACACATTGTTGTATACCCTGACATTCCTTCTGCTATGAGACCTGTACCCCATGGTCCTGGAATTCCAATACCCGACCCACCTCAAACCCTGGACTTCGATGATTCTGATGATGAATCAATGACCAATGCCAATGACCAGTCCCAGTCGTATATACCTCAAAATACCGCTTCAAATGAGCCGAGGCCTCTCAACCAGGCCAAACTTAATGATCTTACCAGGGATTTAGGACTTTCCAAATTAGCTGCCGAGATCTTGGGCTCACGACTTCGAGAGGACAACTTGCTGGCTACGGGAACAACATTCTCCTGGTATAGGAAACGAGAGGAAGAATTCCGCAAGTTTTTTGCAGTGCACGAAAATACCTCTTCCTTAGTGTACTGCTGCAATGTTGAGGGGCTAATCGAATCCTTGGGCCTGCCATATAACGCATCAGAATGGAGGCTATTTATAGACTCGTCTAAACGAAGTTTGAAAGCAGTACTTCTCAACATTGGGAATAGGGTTGCATCAGTCCCTGTAGCACATCCGTAAAACTTACTGAGAGCTACGATAACATGAAAATTTATACGGATGCTCTCGTATACGACCAACATAACTGGAGGATCTGTGGAGATTTGAAGGTAATACTAATATCATAAGTAAACTATGCTATTGACTATGTTGTTTTTCCAAAGGTTATTTGAGAGCGTATAAGAACACTTAACTTCCCTACAGAAGTGATACAGTCCAATGCATAGATTTTTTATCTGATAGAACAAATTCTCTAAATTCTTTAAATATTTCATTTTTTTTCAAATTGTGGCATTGTATGGGAATGCAAGGGGATACACGAAATACCCATGTTTCCTCTGCAAATGGGATAGCCGAGCGGATGAGAAGCACTATGCACAGCGTGAATGGACATCCAGAGAGAATTTTGAACCTGGGTCGCATAATGTCGTTTCAGTGCCCCTTGTACCACCAACAAAAATTTTGCTCCCACCACTTCATATTAAGCTGGGCTTCATGAAAAATTTCATCAAATCAATGAATAAGGAGGGTTCAGCATTCCGATATCTCGAGAGTAAATTTCCTCATATATCTGATGCTAAACTAAATGCTGGGGTTTTTGATGGTCCTCAAATTCGAACTTTGATCAAGGATACTCAGTTCGAAAACGCAATGACTCCAACTGAGAAGAATGCCTGGCAGGCATTCAAATCAGTTGTCACTGATTTTCTTGGCAAGCGTAGAAGTCCAGAATACGAGTCCGTTGTCGAAAACTTGATGGAAGCTTTCAAAGCTCATGGGTCGCGCATGTCCATAAAAATGCACTTTTTGTGGTCCCACTTGGACTATTTTCCTGAAAATTGCGGGGATTATAGTGAGGAACAGGGTGAACGATTTCACCAAGATATCAAATAATGGAAGAGAGGTACCAGGGAAACTGGGATATCAATATGCTGGCGGACTATTGCTGGTGTTTGAAGCGAGACGTGCCCGAAGAAAAACACAGACGGAAAGCCAAAAAAACTTCATTCCTTCCTCAATAAACTTTTTTCCATATTCATTGTATGAATAAAAGTATTTATTCACACAATGTTTTCATTTTTCATGAGTGTTCTCATAATATTACTCGTATCTACAGTGTTTAAGCTAAAAAAATCAATAAATTTGGGGATAAAATTGGACTTATAATAAATGGCCAATAGAGAAAAAACCTGACCTGATTGAGGAAAAGCAATGTCATTTTCGAATTCAGCATGGTCGAATTATATAATATGAGTTGAAAAAACCTTCACAGCAGACAAAAAAATTTCATATGCATACCAGTGTAATAGAAAGTCGATATCAGCCTGTCTTTATAAAGTCAGCCTATGTCTTTATAAAGGATTTACATTTCATTTCCAATTTTCTAAATAGTTTTTTATTTTCAGTACTGAGTTTCTTAATAATAATTTTAGATATGAATTTGCAGTATGTTAAGAATACTGTCTTTATTTTTTCTTCTGCTGACGCGTTTCGTTCATATACTTTGAACATCTTCAGAGCTTTATACATAATTTTAAAGTAAAATGGGTTATATATATATTTCTTGATTGTAAATTTGATACAATTTCAAATTACTGTAATTTAAGAATATTCGAAAGTTCATTAAATTTCACTGGTATGCATATGAAATTTTTTTGTCTGCAGTGAGAGTTTTTTCAACTCATATTATATAATTCGACCATGCTGAATTCGAAAATGATATTGGTTTTCCTCAATCAGGTCAGGTTTTTTCTCTATTGGCCATTTATTATAAGTCCAATTTTATCCCCAAATTTATTGATTTTTTTTAGCTTAAACACTGTAGATACGAGTAATATTATAAGAACACTCGTGAAAAATGAAAACATTGTGTGAATAAATACTTTTATTCATACAATGAATTGAATATGGAAAAAAGTTTATTGAGGAAGGAATGAAGTTTTTTTGGCTTTCCGTCTGTGTTTTTCTTCGGGCACGTCTCGCTTCAAACACCAGCAATAGTCCGCCAGCATATTGATATCCCAGTTTCCCTGGTACCTCTCTTCCATTATTTTGATATCTTGGTGAAATCGTTCACCCTGTTCCTCACTATAATCCCCGCAATTTTCAGGAAAATAGTCCAAGTGGGACCACAAAAAGTGCATTTTTATGGACATGCGCGACCCATGAGCTTTGAAAGCTTCCATCAAGTTTTCGACAACGGACTCGCATTCTGGACTTCTACGCTTGCCAAGAAAATCAGTGACAACTGATTTGAATGCCTGCCAGGCATTCTTCTCAGTTGGAGTCATTGCGTTTTCGAACTGAGTATCCTTGATCAAAGTTCGAATTTGAGGACCATCAAAACCCCAGCATTTAGTTTAGCATCAGATATATGAGGAAATTTACTCTCGAGATATCGGAATGCTGAACCCTCCTTATTCATTGATTTGATGAAATTTTTCATCAAGCCCAGCTTAATATGAAGTGGTGGGAGCAAATTTTTGTTGGTGGTACAAGGGGCACTGAAACGACATTATGCGACCCAGGTTCAAAATTCTCTCTGGATGTCCATTCACGCTGTGCATAGTGCTTCTCATCCGCTCGGCTATCCCATTTGCAGAGGAAACATGGGTATTTCGTGTATCCCCTTGCATTCCCAATACAAATGCCACAATTTGAAAAAAAATGAAAATTTAAAGAATTTAGAGAATTTGTTCTATCAGATAAAAAAATCTATGCATTGGACTGTATCACTTCTGTGGGGAAGTTAAGTGTTCTTATACGCTCTCAAATAACCTTTGGAAAAACAACATAGTCAATAGCAATAGTTTACTTATGATATTAGTATTACCTTCAAATCTCCACAGATCCTCCAGTTATGTTGGTCGTATACGAGAGCATCCAGTAAAATTTTCATGTTATCGTAGCTCTCAGTAAGTTGTACGGAATGTGCTACAGGGACTGATGCAACCCTATTCCCAATGTTGAGAAGTACTGCTTTCAAACTTCGTTTAGACGAGTCTATAAATAGCCTCCATTCTGATGCGTTATATGGCAGGCCCAAGGATTCGATTAGCCCCTCAACATTGCAGCAGTACACTAAGGAAGAGGTATTTTCGTGCACTGCAAAAAACTTGCGGAATTCTTCCTCTCGTTTCCTATACCAGGAGAATGTTGTTCCCGGAGCCAGCAAGTTGTCCTCTCGAAGTCGTGAGCCCAAGATCTCGGCAGCTAATTTGGAAAGTCCTAAATCCCTGGTAAGATCATTAAGTTTGGCCTGGTTGAGAGGCCTCGGCTCATTTGAAGCGGTATTTTGAGGTATATACGACTGGGACTGGTCATTGGCATTGGTCATTGATTCATCATCAGAATCATCGAAGTCCAGGGTTTGAGGTGGGTCGGGTATTGGAATTCCAGGACCATGGGGTACAGGCAGGGCCGGATTAAGACCTTTAGAGGCCCTAAGCACTTAAAAGATTTTGGTGCCCCATATATATGTAATTCAAAATATAAACAAAAATAAACCATAAAATAAACATCACTTGATACAACAGCAATATAGAGAGTTTATAGTTTCTTTTATTTTAATATTAATTTATATTACAATTCTATAAACCTAAATCTTTCTGTAAAACAATACCAAATGATTATGTAAAATATATTTAATATTATATGCACAAATCACACGTTCAGAATAACTTCCTATAGCACACGAAAATTTTAATCTATATGTATTTTTAATATGGCGCTCAAAGATTTGATATAAACAAAATAATAACGCAAAGCGTAAAGTGTGTGATTACAACGAAATATATTTATTCTCTCAAAAGGGTTGTTGTTCACTACAAATTCAAACAATGAAAAAAATAAATACTATATATGAATATATATAATTCAGTTTTCAACAGCTTATAGGCTATAAGCCGCGATTATAATAGTATAATAAATCCATGGTAAATCCGACAATGGAAAATTTCTGTGGTGCCCCCCTTCCCTTGATGCCCTAAGCACGGGCTTATTTTGCTTAATGGTTAATCCGGCCCTGGGTACAGGTCTCATAGCAGAAGGAATGTCAGGGTATACAACAATGTGTTTATTCTTCTTGTTAACTCCTGAAAATAGAAACACAGAAACATGGATATAAAACTTGCATATGAAATAGAAGAAGCATTCAGACAGTGGCGGCTCGTGAGGGAAGGCTGCGGTCTGTAAGATATGAAATAGGTCGATGGAGTCTGTATATTTTCTTTCTTTTTCATTCATATTGTCCCTTCGGGGACAATATGAATGAAAAAGAAAGAAAATATACAATCATTGTATATGTAAATGTAACTTGTATAACAATATGTATGTGCAAATGTATTTTCTATAACAATATGTATATGTAAATTGTATGATTACCATTATGGTGAATATTATGCTATATATGGTGAATATTACATTATGGTGAATATTATGTCAAGTTTCATACGAGGATTTCAAAATATTTAAGAAAAATAAATTTATAAGCCCACCTTGGAGGTTTGTCATGCAGAAATAGCAATCTGTCACGTGATCCTTTCCTTCTCTCCAAATCATGGAATTCCAAAAGGCAAAGATTTCGCTCTGCCTTTGCTCCATCTTCTCAAATTTTCAATGCACGTCTTGCAGCACATATGAGGGGCGAAATTTTTGTCCTGGTCCCCTAGCTTAATTCCAAAGTATGCTCTATACATTGTCTTCACAAATTTAGTGATTTGGGACTGGTTATTTGGCATGGTAACCGTCCCACATATGTAGCAGAATCTATTGAGATCATTTTTACACGCTCTATTCATTATGAAATATTTTATCTATATGCCTGAAAAGTAAAAAAAGATATTATACAAGTGAAACAAGTGATGATAGATGTTACTGTTCCAATTCCGCTTTGACAAAATCACGAAAAATTCTATTTTACTTATGAGGCCATAGCCGGATAACCTGAGCTGATTGAGAAAAACGGATTGCAGATTCGAAATCAGCAGGAAAAACTCTATAATAATCACTTACAAAACCCTTGACAGCAAAATTGATGCATACCAGTGTTGTTATTATTATTATTATTTTATTTCACAGGATAAAGAGAGAGAGAATTATTTTAAAATAAAATGTCGTCAGGGTTTTAAAATAAAAATAGAAGAAATAAAACTAACTGGCAATTCATTTCCAAAGGGCTTTGTGTGTAAGAGGAATTAGTTAGTTACATGACTGTAGTGTATTGGTTTTTTTTAATAAAGATAATCATGTCTAATAAGAATTTAATAATGTTCTGTTTATTAAAGAGGAAAATATTGTTAAATAAGAAATTTAATTGTGGTTTATATGTAATAAGAAATTTATAATGTTTTGTTTGAAATTAAAACTATGAAAATACAAGTTAAATAAGAAATTTAACTATGGTTTGTATGTAAATAAGAAAGTGATGTTGTTTTGTTTGAAATTAAAAATATGAAAATACAAATTGACAAAATCTGAAATGTGTCGAAGCTGGAGGCTGCGTAAAATGCCCAATTTTGGAAATTCAGTCTTTGGACGGGTTTTGCCCCAATAAGGTGTTTTTCGTATTAGTATGTTGTTGTTTATGTAATATATTAATTGTGTCTATCTCCGCGATTAAATGTTAACGCTAATTCCACCCTCGCATTACCCCGTTCATCTGAAGTATTTCGGCATAAATAAAAAGTCAGTAAATAGTAAATAAAAGTGTGTAATTTACCCCTGGTCCTCCTTTGTGTGTTCGAAAGTTAATGGCGGCTCACCGGCCACGTCTACCCGTCTGCCCTCGTCCGTATAAAGAGACAGAGGAAACGAGTGTAAAGAGAAAGAGCAATGATAAAGGGAAATTTAATAAAATAAAGTAAATAATAAATTGTAAATGAGCAGAATCACTACAGTACCCTTAAACAAGAGGCTGCTTACATGATACAGTCGACGCTGCTTACATGATACAGTCGACGCTGCTCGAATCGTTTGTGCTTCTCGGTCGAGTGCCAGATCTGAATTACAGCATATTTACCAGGGTTTTTTATGCTGGAAAGAGGGGGGCCAAGGGCGAATGCCTGCAAAATGCCCCTCCCATACAGGAAGAAGGGCCAAAAATCAAGGTTCAAGGTTTTCAGGTGCCTAGATACTCTGCATTTGAAAGATTGGAGGTCATAGACAGGAGGAGAGACGGATTGAGGAAGATTGTCCCAGAGCTAGCAATTGGAGTAGATGAAAGTTTGAAAATACTGAATGCAAAAAACTTCTTTCTACGTGAAGGTCAAAATATGATAATTAAAACCCACTCTAATAGAGAGAGTTTATTTCCACAACAGTTTCGATGCCCACTGGCATCCTCTTCGGGTGGATACAGAAAAACGAATGAACCAAAAACAAGAGGGAAAACAGTCCAGGGACCATTAATTAAGAAATTCGCACCTAGGTTAGATCCCGTTCTCCCGACACCGGAAAGGCATTTTATTAAAGGGTCCCTCTTATAAGTACATTCGCACAAATTTAAAACTATCTTCTTGTTCTATACATAGAGATTCTATTTTTTTTTTTACATAATTATTACATTTATTATTAAATTTATTACATTTAATATTGTATTATTATTTATTGCATTATTATTTATTCTGTAATAAATAATAATGCAATATTGCATTATTATTTATTCTGTAATAAATATTAATGCAATATTGCTTTATTATTTATTCTGTAATAAATATTAATGCAATATTGCTTTATTATTTATTCCTGCGGAAGGCTTGGAGCCCTCGGCCAATTACTTTATCTGGGAAATGAATTTTCTTACCTCAAGGTATTATTTCCTGTTATAAAATATAAAAAAGAACACTTCATCATAAACTTATCTTTATTTCATTACTGAAGAATCTCCTTGTAGACATAATTGTCAACAAATACTCCCTTTTCATTTCTTTCTGTCAGGACTTTCAGATTTGCTTTCTTCCCAACTCTAGATAATGCAACATACATCTGACCATGTGAGAAGAATTGTGTTGGTAGATATATTCCAATCCGTTCAAGTACCTCCTCCTCCTCCTCCTAAATGCTTGAGATATGTAATGGAGAAAAAGTTTGAGTGGGTGGTATTTTAACCAGTTTCAATAACCGAGGTAGCTCCGCAGTTAAATCCTTCCGAGTTTGGAGTTTTTGTTACATATATATATATATATATATCGCACTTACTTCCATTATATTAAAAAAAAAATCCAAGGACCTCCGAGGACCAATCAACAGTTTTCCTTATTGATTTTCTTGCTCAAAATTTAGCTTCAAATTTTCATTTTTCTACAGTTATAGCAATATAATGTTCAATAGGATTTACTTTAACATTATACAAAAGAACAGCAGCGAAAATGCATTTTAAAGTTTATAAATTTTTTTTGGTTACATATATATATATCGCACTTACCTCCATTATAATATAGATTCTGTAATAAATAATAATGCAATATTAAATGTAATAAATTCAATAATAAATGTAATAATTATGTAAAAAAATAAATAATAGAATCTGTATGTATTGAACAAGATAGTTTTAAATTTGTGCGAATGTATCATACTTATAAGCGGGTTCCTTTAATAAAAATGCCCTTCCAGTGTCGGGAGAACGGGATGTAACCTAGGTGCGAATTTCTTAAAGGTCCCTGGACTATTTTCCCTCTTGTTTTTGGTTCATTCGTTTTTCTGTATCCACTCGAAGAGGATGCCAGTGGGCATCGAAACTGTTGTGGAAATAAACTCTGTCTATTAGAGTGGGTTTTAATTATCATATTGAAAATACTGATTAACTCTTGCATTAGAGAGATCGACAGAAAAGGAATGTGTCGAAAGTCTGGTACTGCAGGGTTATGCAAAAAAAATTTACCCCAAAAAATTATTATATTTTATTCTTAAGAGGAGTATCCTGCTCTCTCTCTCTCTCTCTCTCTCTCTCTCTCTCTCTCTCTCTCTCTCTCTCTCTCTCTCTCTCTCTCTCTCTCTCTCCGCAGGGGGTATAAAGGTTATGCACGTTCCTTCTGGGTGTTGTAAACTTTATACTTGGGGTGTGACAGCCCTCCGGTCCCGAGTCGTGGGATTCTAGAGAAATTGGCTGCCAATTCCTTTAGGTTCTCTCTCTTTCGGGAGGGCGGGTGAAGTCTGTTATACAAACCTGTCCCGTGGGTTACTAGGACCCCTTCCCATCCCTACTCTGTCCTTTTAGCTTAGGTTAAGGATGTTCTCCTCTGACTGCAAAAAAAAAAGAACATTTAGTATTAAGTCTTTTTCTCTACTCTTACGATTAGGACCCTACTGCTACCTCATGCGTAGGAAGAGAGGCTTTGGAACCTCTATAAATAACACCATTTCACTTCAGTTGTAGGTAAATAATTAGAGGGGATAATAGCGGGTAGGATTGTTGACAATTTGGATTCCTACAAGCTACTTGGGGACTCCAACATGGGTTTAGACAGCATAGGTCATGTCTCACCAACTTGCTTGAGTTTTTCCACCTCATGTTGAGTGAGTATGATAAGAGTAGGGCAATTGATGAGAAAGCCTTTGATAAGGTACCTCACCGCCGGCTAATGGCCAAAGTGCGCGCGCTGGGTATTGGTGGGGAAGTAGGTAGGTGGATTGAAAACCAGCTGAAGAATGCCACAAAGTTAATCCCTTCCGTTAGGCATATGGGCTACAATCGACACTTACGTGACGCGGGTTCAAAGATGTCGATTTTAGAAGCATGTTTAGTTTAAATGATAACCCAACTCGTAACAATGGTTGGAAGTTGGATTTGAAACAGTTTAGGACTAGTGTGTGTGGGAATTACTTTACCTATAAGATCTGTGACACGTGGAACAGGTTACCTTCAGAAGTTGTGAACAGTTCCTCTGTGGATCATTTCAAGAAAAGGTTAGACCAAATCCTGCACAGTATTTAAGTGTGTAGAAAATTTTCCCCTTGTTTTCATTGGTACCTTCTCGGTATGGGCCGCAAGGACTTTTGAGGTACTTCTTTTCCTTGTAACTCCTTGTAACTCCTTGTAACTCTCTCTCTCTCTTAGGGATAACTTAATTATTTTTCACCACGCATTAAAGAAGAATTATTTAAAACAAGTTTTGTATTAATATATACAAATATGAGGGTCTTTTCCATTTTATGGGAACCACCATTTTTTAAAATAAATATATTGTTCTGAAGCATTTTTTTATGCTGATTCCAAATATATTATTCTTTTGCAGGAGAAATACAAAATAAGAAAGTTATAGTCATTAATATTTTATTATTTATACGATATTTCTTTATTTTCTCATATTGCATAGTTTAAGTTAGGTTAGGTTAGTTTAGTTAGGTTAGTTTAGGTTAATTGTTTAAAACTTAATTACCTCTCTAAAGTAATTGTTATAATCCACGATTGTTCCATGGGAGATGCCGAATTCCTTTTCGCAAAATTTGATCGTTGTATACTCTTGAGACCAACAATACATTAATGAAATTATAGTTTCAAATGAAGTTTTGAATCCTCTAGCCAAGTATTCTTGCGTACGGACACCTTTTCTCGGCACGTTTGTTTTGAGCACCGCCATTCCATTGAGCATTTACTGTCGCTTCTTTTGGTTATCGACATTTCGTGTTTTTTATTACATTGTTTGGTTTTAGGAATAACATTCTGTTGTAAAAACTTTAATGCATCTTCTTCACATGTAATATTTCTTGCTAGCCAAATTAAGTTATAGTTTTCCATATTGTCAAGTCGAAGCAAATATTTTCATTCAAGGTAAATTAACAACTGATTTGAACTATTAGAAATAGGCTATTAGGCCCTAACTGAGCTTAGGATGAGGTTATCGTACAAATGACGTCATCGTGGCATATCATATAAATAATAAAAATTTATTGACTATAACTTTCTTATTTTGTATTTCTCCTGAAAAAGAATAATATATTTGGAATCAGCATAAAAAATGCTGTAAAACCATGTATTTATTTAAAAAAAATGGTGGTTCCCATAAAATGGAAAAGATCCAAATATTATAACAAAAAATATTAATATCATTTTAATACAGATTTTAGTTTTAGGGCAACTTATTTATTTTTCACCTTTCACCATGCATTAAAGATGCTATCATACCCCCAGTTATTATTATTAATATCTGTCATATGGAATATGGGTGGCCAATAAACTTTTTCATTTTCATGTAAAAGTGATTCTTCTGTATATATACATATATACACTATATATAAAGGGTGATCCAGAGAAATGGGACCCAAAAGAAACCCCTGTAACTCTTAAAGTATAAGTCCTTTTATAAAATCATACGCATCATTCGAAAGAGGATAGTTACAAGTTTGTACAGGATTGTATAGGTTTTGACAATACAAGACAAGACAAGATAAGATACAAAACAAAATAAAAGTGTTAGTTAAAACTAACCCTTCAAGATGACTGCATGGACTGTGGAACAGCTGCGTTTCATAACTGAACAATATTATGAGCATGGAAGAAGTGTAGTTTCAGCTCAAAGATCTTTCAAGACAAATTTTCAGATGTCAAAATCTCCTTCTAAGAAAGTAATCCGTCGGTGTGTCAGAAATTGGTGGTGTCATTTACCTTCTGTTGGATCCATTGATAGAATTGTCGTCTTCGTGCGAAATCTCCATCGTTTAGTTGTTGCACTGTTTGAATTTTATATGGAAAGAGCATTAAATTTTGCTTAAATATACGGTGTGTTGTTCCATATCCAACTCCTAACAGCTGAGAAGCACGTCTGATGCTTATGTTAGGATTATCCTGTACAATTTCATGAGTTCTGTTAATGATCTCGTCTATCCTTGCTGTGCGCACTCTTCCATTTGGTTTTCTTTTTCCAATGCTGCCAGTTAGGGTAAAATTTCTGACACACCGACGGATTACTTTCTTAGAAGGTGATTTTAACATCTGAAAATTTGTCTTGAAAGATCTTTGAGCTGAAACTACACTTCTTCCATGCTCATAATATTGCTCAGTTATGAAACGCAGCTGTTCCACAGTCCATGCAGTCATCTTGAAGGGTTAGTTTTAACTAACACTTTTATTTTGTTTTGTATCTTATCTTGTCTTGTCTTGTATTGTCAAAACCTATACAATCCTGTACAAACTTGTAACTATCCTCTTTCGAATGATGCGTATGATTTTATAAAAGGACTTATACTTTAAGAGTTACAGGGGTTTCTTTTGGGTCCCATTTCTCTGGATCACCCTTTATATATATATATATATATATATATATATGTATAGTGTCCTACCAAGGTGAATGCTTACGATGTCCATTTACTTTAAATAAATTATTATGTTACACGGAACCTAGCTCAGGCCAACATCTCCGATATAGCCGAATACCACAGTTTTAGGTTATGTAGAATGAACAATTCGGGCGGAAACAAATCCCTGGGTACCCGTGATACCAACTAACATCTTTTTACGCGTCAATTAACATAAAATGCTCTCTCTTCTCTCTCTCTCTCTCTCTCTCTCACGGCTTAGTAAAAACTTAAACTAAAATTCGTTCAGCCAATGAATGATCTACATTCTGAAGGCGCGGGGCGGGGAAGCCTTTTCTTCAGCATGCCCCATTCTAGTGAGTCTTCTCCCAGTCCTATAAAAAAAGTAGCAGCAACATATGTGAAACATTTTAATGTTGGAAAAGCATTTCAGCTGTTGCGTACAAACTTATAACCAGGAATGCAGTCTGACGACCATCCCAACATCAAGTTGTAAGTAATTTTACTTCGTATATTCTCTGTTCGAAACATAAAGAAGTAGTCTTATTCAGTGGTGCTCTGAGTGAAATATATAGACGTTAATTCTTCTGTATTAACATTTGTGTAGAAGTGTGTTTTATGAAGTTCTGTGATTACTGGGTTTGTGATTATGTGCATTATTGTGATTGAGCCTAATCTCATCTTTTTATTGTTTTATCTCAAGGGCCGATTCTTCCATACACAAGTGACTATCCGAATATGCTTCGCCTCCGGTATACCTCTATGGTGATACAATGTGAGACTGCTATTTCTAGAAGGGATTCATGCATTTATTTCAGTTTATATATATATATATATATATATATATAACCCACTCTCTAGGTATACGTTATTATTTTACAGAGCTCATGCGTGTGTTCATTTGATGGGGCGTGTGGACAATGACTGTATTTTCGAGTCAGTCTCTGCAGGAATTGGTACCACAAGCCCCTGAACACGAGACTGGCACTCGACCGAGAAGCACAAACGATTCGAGCAGCGTCGACTGTATCATGTAAGCAGCCTATTGTTTAAGTGTACACCTCATGTAACTAACTAATTCCTCTTACATAAAAAGCCCTTTGGAAATGGCACGTTAGTTTTTTTTTCTATTTTTATTTTAAAACCCTGACGAGATTTTATTTTAAAATAATTCTCTCTCTTTATCCTGTGCAGATTGTTACAATTTAAAATAATCAACTGATGAAGTTACAATTATATATATACGCATAAAACTTCACACAACACATCGAATAACTACAAACGGGAACCGGCTTTTTATCTGTCTGCATACTTCCACATCGTTGCTAGCATGGTCACACAAGTCGAATAATTGCAGAAATTCCGTAAATTTCCCTCCACGAGTCATATGCATGAGAAAGCACAAGCAGTATTAGTCACAGACATTGCTGTAGTAACTCTGGAATCGGTAAGGGTTCCACACTATTTGCGGAACTTGCAGTTGTTCGAGAAATTTTACAATAATAGCATCATTTCATGGATGTCCGCCCAGTGAATTAAAGTAGTACATACGCTCCCTATTTTTAAACTAAACGGTTACCCAATGGATCCCTTTACATTCGTCAGCCAGACTCTGTACTGAACGGACGCATTTCCTGAGCTCTCTCATATTGCATCTACTTTTGTATACTGCTAAGAATTTTGCTTTTGGATAGTTTTGAATTTTATATACTTGCGTTTAAATTCACGTTGTTATAGTTAAGTAATTGAATATTAGTGGTTTTTAGCGATTTAGAAGTTTTCATAGCGTGCCGGCTTAATTTAACTTATACCTGTGACGGTTTAAACTAATTTTTAACTCCGCGATGCCGTCGCAGAAAGCGTCGTGTGTTAGGTGTAGGGTAAACCGGTGGTATTCGGAATTTAAGAATTATAACGGCGGTCCTATGGCGATTACCGATAGATCAGTTTGTTTCTTTTGCGAGTTCATTGAGGAATTAGTTGACATCAAACGCAGTGTAGGTGAGGTAGCGGAAAGACTTGCAACGCTTGATGAGGGCAGGGGTAGGGCTACGGTTGACGGAAGCCGAACCAATACTAACGTTGAAGACGTTAGTAATTTGAAGGGTGAGGTGCGTAACCTAGTTTCCAGTTTAGGTAGCTTGTCGGGAAGGTTGGATAGAGTTGAGGAAGGGTTAAGGTTAGTCCGAGAGTAGTAGATAGGAGGGATTTAGAGAGTTAAGGGTGGAGCTAGGCCGCGTACGTTAGGTGATAGGAATCCCCCCTATCGAGGTTTCGAACCCTTTCGCCCATTTGGAAAGGGACGTGAATGAGGGGGAAACTATTTTAATGGGGACTCTTTAGTGCGCCACATGGACAAAGAGTTCGTTAAACGGCATCCAACCAAGAGGAGGAGGGTCTGTCTCCCAGGGGCCAGGGTTGACAGAGTTAGAGACGAAGTGGATAGGATTGACGTTGCCTCCCGTCACTCATGTTGGTGACGATGGTAGGAGGCAACGACTCGTATAGGCCCGATACGAGAGTGCCTGACCTTTTGGAGAGATATAGGGGGTTAATTAGGTCCCTGAAGGCGAGGTCAGATAGGTCTTTAGTTCTAGGTATTACCCCTAGGCACGGGTTGGGTCTTAGAATTACGTCAAAAACAATATTTTTGAATAACAAATTAGAAGAGATTTGTGCTGAGGAAAATGTACCCTTCGTAAAGCTGTGGTCCGAATTCAGTGATCCTAGCCTTTTTATAAAAGATGGGGGTGCATTTTAATGAAATAGGTAATGCTAGGCTAGGTAGGTTAATAGACGAAAACGTGCGAAAGCTGTATAGGTCGAAGCCTTCTTTAAACGTTGTGGGTCCGGGAAACGCGGGCCCGACGTGATAAATAGTTTAAAACGGGCCCGTGGTAAAAAATAACTTAAACGTCTTTTATTGTAACGCGCGTAGTATTAGAAATAAATTAAATGAATTTAAGGCGATAATTTATTCCGGCAACTATGATATAGTTGCTATCACTGAAACTTGGTTAAATACCGTGACTCGGGACTTGTTGGGGGAACTTGATATACCGGGTTTTAAACTCTTTACTAATGATAGGTTACATAGGTTTGGTGGAGGCGTTTTGCTGTACATTCGTAATTCCCTTAGGGCTATCGAGGTTAAGTTAGATTTTCCGGCAGCAATTAATGCGATATGTGTTGAAGTTAGGGCGCGTAGTATTAGTTTTAATTTTGTTGTTGTTTATAGACCTCCCGTTCAACCCTCGATACAGATACTAGATTTTACTCACTTCTTGGTAATTTTATTGACAATCGGAATAGTATAATTGTCGGAGACTTTAACTGCCCTAATGTTAATTACGAGAATTTTACTGGTAATGAGGAGGGTTTGAGATTGGTTGAGTTTATGGACGATAACTTTTTACGACAGATAGTTACCGAACCAACGCGCGGTGACAATATTTTAGATTTGGTGATGACGAACGGCGAGAATATAGTCGAAGGTTTAGAAGTAGGCGAGAGTTTAGGATGTAGTGATCATCAAATTCTTAGGTTTAAGTTATTGATAGAAAACACTAAGGATAGTAACGTAATAGAAGTCCCTGATTTTCGTAGGGCTAATTTTGATAGTTTTGGATAGGATGAGAGTAGTGGACTGGGATAACTTATTTATGGGTAATGACACAAATTTGCGTTGGGTGGCGTTTAAAGAAAGTTTTAGGAATATTGAAAGGGAGTTTATTCCTCGTAGGCCCAAGCGCGCTAGAAATCGTGGTAGGCCGAAGTGGTGGACTAGGGAAATAGGAGAGTTATAAACGAGCGTAATAGAGCGTATAGACTTAATAAGCGCAATGGCACGGCAGCTAACTTTAATAGATATATCGAGCTTAGACGTCAGGTTAAAAGATCAGTTAGGAATGCCAAGCGTAATTTAGAGATACTTATAGCTGCGGATAGTAAACATAATCCAAAAAAGTTTTTTGAATACGTAATAATCGTAAGCCGGTAAAAGATAACATAGGCCCTCTAGTGGATGTTAATGGCGCTTTGGCTTCTGACGCTCAGGCGATGGCGGGTATTTTCAATAACTTTTTTGCGACAGTTTTTACCGTAGAAGACGTAAATAATGTCCCCGACGTGGACGATATCGTTCCATTTAGTAGCGAGACTATTTTGGATGAAATAACTGTTTACGAGGCTGAGATTGCGCATTATATCGATAGGCTAAAAGTTAGCAAGGCTCCAGGCCCTGACGCTTTTTATCCCAGACATTTGAAAGATTTGAAAGAAGTTATCGTAGGCCCCTTAACGAAGATTTTTAATCAGTCACTCGAAACGGGGATTATTCCTGAAGACTTCAAATTAGCTAACGTCACGCCTATTTTTAAAAAAGGCGACCGCGCAGTAGCTAGCAATTATAGGCCCATTAGCTTAACGTCAATTGTCGGTAAACTTTTGGAATCCGTAGTTAGGGATCGTATCATCGATCACTTAGAAAGTAGAGATTTGATTAATAGTAGTCAGCATGGGTTTCGACGCCATAGGTCTTGTTTAACTAATTTGTTAGAATTTTATAACGAAATAGTGCGCGAATACGATAGGCATAGAGCAGCTGACGTTATTTATTTAGATTTTAAAAAGGCGTTCGATACAGTTCCGCATAGGAGACTAATTGCGAAGGTCAAAGCGCACGGTATACGCGGTCAGGTAGCTAACTGGTTAGAAGAATGGCTTCGTGCTAGGAGACAGAGGGTCGTAGTTAATGGTAGTGAATCGGGGTGGTTAGATGTAGGTAGCGGTGTCCCACAGGGTTCAGTGTTAGGCCCATTGCTATTCGTAATTTACATTAACGACATAGATGTAGGATTGACTAGTAACGTGTCAAAATTCGCGGACGATACTAAAATAGGCGGTAAGGTTGTTAACGAGGACGATAGAAATAGGCTCCAAGACGATGTAAATAGGATTATGGAGTGGACAGATAAGTGGCAGATGCAATTTAACGTAGACAAATGTAAAGTTTTGCATATAGGTTCTCGCAACAATAATTACACGTACACGATGGATGATAGGGAGTTAGCGAGCGTTGACGAGGAAGTAGATTTAGGCGTACGCGTATCTAAGGATTTAAAGGTTAGGAACCAGTGCCTGGAGTCTTGCGCAAAAGCTAATAGGATGTTAGGCTTCATAGCGCGTAATTTCGAATTTAAATCGAAGGATATTATATTGCCCCTTTACAAGTCCCTAGTCAGGCCTCATTTAGAATATGCCGTTCAGTTTTGGTGCCCGTACTTGCGTGAGGATATTGATAGGTTAGAAAGGGTTCAGCGTCGTGCCACGAAACTATTCCGTCATTGCGCAATAAGCCTTATGAAGATAGGATTAAAGAGTTAGACCTGTATTCACTCGAAACTAGAGATTAAGGGGGGAGCTTATTGAAGTTTTCAAAATCGTTAATAACATCGATAACGTAAATTTTGACAAATTGTTCACTTTCGATAATAGTAATACTCGTAATAACGGATTTAAGTTGCGTGGCAGACGTTTCATTACTAATATCGCTAAAAACTTCTTTACGTTTAAAGTAATTGATAAATTGAATAATCTTCCCGCGTCAGTTTAATATAAAAAAACAGTTAGCAACAGGAGCTCTGGTGGTGGTGCTCGAGGATGAGTCTGTTGACGATGAATGCCAGCTTGTGACATGCCAGCGTGTGATGCCAGCAATAAAATTATTAAAAAAAAAAAAAATTAGACTAACACGAACGAAGATGTAGCTCGTAGCGTAAACTAACCCACTTTTTTCTTTTAATTTGCATGTCTGTAACTCTTTTCTTGCATGTTTGTAGTTTGCATGGTATGACTGTGAGTTAAGACTGTTTGCATGGTTTGTAAGCGTTCTTATTTTACTTCTTTTCATCTTTCACCCCTCTCCTATTCTCTCCGACTATTTTTCTGACTTGTCGGCAGTGGCCGGCGGATGATGATGGTGAGTCTTTTCTCTCTTTTTCTGAATGAATGTTAACCCACGAATGATAGGTGTTGCTCCTTACTTAACCCCTTATTCTCTTCTCTTCTCTTAACCCCCTACTCTTTCCTTTCTCTCGGGCTAACGTTAGAGTGGATCTTAGGGTCTTTGTTAGCCTTAGCTTCTGTAGATCTGTAGATCGCTAACATCCGTATCCAAAATAAGTGCGCCACAATCCCTCGTGGTTGGAAGTTTCAACGTTTCATTCTTCGCAAACACGCCAATAAATTTGGGGTGTGTGAATCGATCACTCTTCATCACTCTCTGGAGTGTAACCGTGTCCATTTTCAAAAGTCTGTGACTACGGCCCTAAACCTGTCAACCTCAATTAGAGCTTGCGATTCGAGGTAAACTACTACATTTATAGGCGCGACTAAGGCTTGTCGAACACTACTCTGACGGAAATGTTTCCGCTCTGCTGGGGAATTGTGTTTATACTCCCACAGAAATCTGGCGGGAGGACAAACGGGTACAGATTCAGACTCTGGACGAATTCATTCTGCGTTACGCCTGTCCCTAAACCTTCGCAAGCGGTGACACTATGCGTAAGATTGCTATACGCCCTCGAGCAAAGTGAAAACTCGTCATCTGTAGAATAACTCGTTTCCAGTGTCCCACCTAAAGCCACCCGTTGACATACAGAGTCACAGTTTTTAAGGCCGAAATTTTCGAATTTAAACGCCAGTGTTTTGTATTTGCCATTCACAGAAGCGTGTCCCTGAATTCCAATTAATATCCTTTTAGGTAGAACTCCAAGAGCAACATTTCCTATCTGCTTCGATGATAAACCTAAAGGAACTGTAAACATCTTAAGCTGCACTCTATCAATTGGGTATTTCACTGCGGCATGTAGTCAATTTTTTTCAATTTTCATCTGCTTAGCAGAGCTTAATTTCACACGACGTACGGGGAGATATGTTTCCATAATATGAATCACTACAGGCTTCGCACCCTCTTCTTGGTCAGCACACAGATTTAAACAAATCTCAGGGCTCGTACGGGTGAGTTTTAATTTCAGTCGTATGTGCGCAAAATGGGAGAGTGTGAGTTGCATGCAATGTTGATCAATGTTGCAAATGGGTGTAATGTTGCAAAGGGGATGGGTTATACAGCAAGGGGGTGGGGGTAACCCAATTTGCATGAAGGGGAGTGGGGGTAATTGGGGAGGGGGGTATGCAACAAGGGGTGGGGGTGACCCCCAAGTTGCATGAGGGAGGAGCTTTGGGGGAAGAGGGAGGATGATCTCCCCCAAAGGGATGACCGTAACCTAAGGTAAAAACTAACTTTTGGGGAGAAGGGAGGAGGGCCTCCCTCCGAAAGGCGTATCCCTAACCTAAGAAGGTAGACCTTAACCTGAGAGCATCCTTTCGCCTGGACCGCCAGACGCATAATAAAACTTTTGGTCTTG
>JAJOZX010000706.1:922500-1102500 GCA_023014485.1 Bathynomus jamesi | reverse complement strand
GATTATTCTCACAGAAAAATAGCCCGAGAACTGAATGTGTCACGTGCGAGTGTTGACAGGATCGCATCAAAAATTAAAGTTGAAGGGGATAATCCAGAGCTGACTCCAAAAAGAAAGGGTAAATGTGGTCGGAAAAGGAAAACTACCCCTAGTGTAGTGATTACCCTTTTTAATCATTCGTATAATTTCTTTTTTACTTTACTTTCTACTCTTTATTCCATTTTTCTTCTACGATTAATCATTCTCTGAACACTCGTTTTCCCAATACTGTATAAATGCGTTATAATGCGTGGTAGCCGGCCGAGCTAGCAGAAAACCGTTAGACTAATGCAAGGGGGAAGGGGGGTAATTAACACTCTAATTACACTTTTTATAATTTATTTAATTACCGAAATGACTTAATAAATGGGGGGACGCGAATGGGAATTTATTATAATATTTTAGTCGGAGAGTAATACGAAAGAATATTCCTACTTTGAACTACATTGTCACACACAGAAAACGCCCTGCCCAGCTCTCGCTGTCCGAATGACTGCAGGGTATTTTTCGAAACCCAGCCTTCGCGGGCGGACTCCTTGTGTTGCCCATTCGTATTCAATAATTTTAATAAACAAACCATCATTTATCTTAATTTAGACATTACTATCATAATTTATCGTAATTACATTTATTAATTATTAAACATTATAATCTTTATTATTAATATTCTTAATTTAGACATCACTACACTAGAGCCGACAGATGCATTGAAAAGAAACTAGTAAATAATAGGAGAAGCACTACTAACAAACTTAAATTGGAGCTGGAGAAAGAAAACAACATTTCGACAGTGACCTTAAGAAGGCATGCCAGGGAATTTGGATTGAGTAGTCGCCGGCCAAGGAAAACGCCAAAATTGACTCCAACAATGATCAAAATACGCTTAAAGTGGGCTAAATACTACTCAAAGTTCACTGTAGATGACTGGAAATCGGTAAGTCACAATATTTTAGTGATCTTGTATGCTTATTTTGAGTAAAATGTATTATTTTGATATTTGTATGACAAGGCACATTTCATTTTGGTTGCAATCATTTCTTTCTCTTTTCATTTGCAGGTGTGTTTCCGTGACGAATCCACATTCCTAGTCATGTCTGATAAATCACAGTACGTTAGGCGACGTGTTGGTGAGGAATATCATCCAGACTGTGTCGTAAGTACGGTTAAGCATCCAACATCTGCCATGATATGGGCAGTGATAAGTGGTAAAGGTACTGGACGAATTTACATTGTTGAGGGTACTATGAGGCAGGACCAATACCGAAAGGTTTTGGAGACAAGACTTATTCCACAGATCGCCGACTGGTTTCCAAATGGTGAGCCATTCCATTTTATGCAAGATTCGGCCCCATGCCACACTGCAAAGTCAGTTAAAAGTTTTCTGGCTGCAAAGAATATTCCTCTCGTGGATTGGCCAGGAAATTCTCCGGATATGAACCCTATCGAAAACCTATGGGAAATAGTAAAGCGTAGACTGAAAGGCGAGGAAATAACAACTCGAATACAGTTAATAGAACAAATAATTGCCGTTTGGAACCGTGATCCTGAGATACAGGCCAGCTGCAAAGCCTGTATAGAGAGTATGCCTAGACGGGTTGCTGCCTTAATTAAGGCCAAAGGAGGACCCACTAAGTACTAAATGTGTTTAATATGACTGTAGAGTGTATATAAATATATTCTGAAAATAAGTGTTTAAATTAGGCAAATTTTACTATTATTAGCATTAGAAATAAACTTATACAAGAAAAACTATTTTTTATGTAGTGGCTCTAATAATTTGATCACCCTCCGTGTGTGGTGTATATATATATATATATATATATATATATATATATATATATATATATATATACAGGGCCGGATCTAGAAGTTGCGAGGCCCTAGGCAGATCTAGAAATTGCGAGGCTAGGCCTATATATATTATGGACTTAATTATCGGTACTATACCAGCAATATTAGAATCCCGCATAGAACTATGCCAGCACTTAAAAATTAAACCAAACCAAAATAATCACGCATGGAAATTGTGTAAGAAATATAAATAAACCATACAAATAAGTATAAATTATAATATGAATCAAGATTTGTATCGAAAATATAAGACAATGATTTCTAAGATTTATATAATATTATAGGTAATGACTTTCCATAGTATACAAACGTTTTTCATATGTGATGTATAAGAGATGTTGACATTTCATTTTTTATAATAGTGAGCGATCGACTTATCAGGCTAAATATTAATGCTTTAATATTTGGTTCAGATGCTCCTTGAATATTACAGCAATGCTTTTCTACTTTTCTTCGAGCTAAACTCTTCAATTAATTGAGAATAATCTAATAAATTTGTTATATCGTTTTCTATTGATAACATAGCTAATGATTGCAATCTCGCTTGAGACATGGTGGAACGCAAATATGTTTTAATAAGTTTGAGACGCGAGAAACCTCTTTCAGCCGAAGCAACAGTAACTGGGATGGTTAATACTATTCGAAGTGCAACATAAACATTAGGATAAATCTCACTTAGTTGTTTTTGCACTATATAAACAAGGGCATTTCCGAGATCTGTTTTCTCAGGTATAAACCTGCAAAGTACTTTAAGTTCTTCATAGAGTTCTAAATCATTAATATCACTTGAACAGAACGCGCAAAACGGCTTGAGCGAGGCCCCCTTTGGCGCGAGGCCCTAGGCGATCGCCTAGTTCGCCTATAGCTAAATCCGGGCCTGTATATATATATATATATATATATATATATATATATATATATATATATCGTTTAAAGTGTGTAAAGTGCAGAAAAATCAGCCCACTTGGAATATCGCGAAAAGCAAAAAAGTGGGCAAGCTTCTGTTTATAAAAGTTTTAAAATTCGAAAATATAGTTTATAAGGCAACCAAATCACGAGACAAAACAACGTCAGCTGCGAACACAGCTGTAACGAATTTTCGACTTCTTTTAAGAATTAGAGTCTGACATTCAGTTGCTCTTAGACTGCTAGTGCCACTTTTTCTTCCACTAGTTGGAGTGGGCATTTACGTTTAGTAACAGATAGACTTCTAATTCTTTTGGGTTTCAGAATTGGACATTTACAATGGATTTGAGTGCCGTGAACGTCGCAGGAGTCGTCGCCCAAATTGAAGATGGTCAGAGCGTGTTACGTCGCCGATGCGCTAGAAATTCCAAGAACAACGTTTCGACGTGTCTACCAACGTTGCTGACTCTATTCGAGTGTTCACTGCCGGCTCTCGCTCGCCACTTGGAGTGGGCTGCGCAACCGTCTTCCCATCGGAAATTAAATCATTATCCCTCCCCCCAGCGGCTTCCATATTTACAGCGGAACTATCGGCTATTCTTTTGGCTCTTCAGTTTTTTTCTCAGCCCCCTTCTACATCGTTTATTATTTATTCTGACTCCCGTAGCGCTCTTGAGGCCCTGTCCTCTCTTGTCTCTCCGCACTCACTGGTGCGACAGATCCAGAACTGGCTGGTCCTTCTTTCATCACGCCGTAAGGCAGTCGCCTTTTGCTGGGTACCTTCCCACGTTGGTGTTCCGGCAATGAACGCGCAGACGCTGCGGCGAGAGGTGTTCCTCCCTGCCTTTCGACCCTAATATGACTCTCCCGGCGTCGGATTTTACGAGGGTTTTCCGGGAAACACTCCTTCGGCGGTGGCAGCACCAGTGGGAGGATGTGTCCGGGAATTCCATGAGGGGGTTCAAGCCCACGATTCGACGGTGGCCTTCCTCCTGTCAGCGTGACCGACGGTTAGAGACCGCTCTGATGCGTCTACGCATCGGTCATACTCGTCTCACGCATGGGCATCTTATGACAGGAGATGTTATACCCTCCTGCCCATGCGGCGTTCCTTTCTCTGTTTCATATTTGCTTTTGGTTTGTCCTGCCTTTGCCGTTGCTCGCTCCCAGTTCCTCCCCTTTTACTCTTCAGGCTCCACTCTTACTCTGTTGTTGGGTGACCCCACGCCTGTACCAAAGGATACGAATTTCTCTTTTCTCCGTCAAACTGGCGTTCTACTCTCTATTTAATATGACTTGGGTGTAATTTCTTCCCCTCTTTGCTGTTCATAATGTCTTTACTTTTCTCTCTCACGAGTTTTCTTTAACTGTTACTCCTTCAAAGTCCTCCTTACCCCATCTCCTTGTGCTCTCTCTTTACTTCAGTTTCGGCGTGATATGACCTTAGCAGTTGAAGCGCCGGTGAAGCACTGCTATTCATTCATTCATCCCCACATCTTACAGGTAACATGACTGTTACGTGCTTCCTCATAGATGTGCTCTTAAGTGTATCGAGTATTATTCCTCCTCCAACAATGAAAGGGCCATGGGATGTGGAGGAAAAGGTCTTGTCGTCGGTAAATATCACTCGGCTCCAAAAGCCAAGTCCTTTGTGAACATGATGCTGAGCAAATTGAAGTCTATTTTCTCGATGTTGCTGATTTAACTTCTCCTTGATAGCCAGGGTCCGATGGTGTAACTCAGCTTCATGTAGCCGCCGCCTTACTGTCACTGCCGAAACATTAAGCTGCAATTGTTCCCTTATGGCAACAGCATTGGTAAAGGGATGGGCTTCGGCAACATCGCGCAGATCCTCCGATCATCAGCAGCAGTTGTCAGTCGAGGTTTTCCCGTTCTGCGGTGATCTCGTAGATTCCCTTCCTCTTGCCTCCTCTTCAACCATATATAAATAGTGTTCATAGAAATTCCAAGTTCTCTTGCAATTTGAGTTGGAGACAGCCGTACTTCCATTACCTCAGTTATTATTGGGCTTAATTACTTATTATTGTGCGTTCACTGCCGCATATATTCTTAGGCTACCTGAATTAGTGTTTCTTGTAATTATTATGTTCACTTAACGCTTATACTGTATCGTTACAGTCTCAGCCTACTCCTGGATCCATGAGTGCAGAGTCCTCTGCCGCTCAGCCTCATCCTGGAGCCATGAGTGCAGAGCCCTCTGCCTCTCAGCCTCATTCTGGAACCATGAGTGCAGAGCCCTCTGCTTTTAAGCCTCATTCTGGATCCATGAGTGCAGAGCTGTCTGCTTTTAAGCCTCATCCTGGATCCCTGAATGCAGACACTTCTACATCGCCAGCTCAATACCATCTCACACAGAGTACCCCCATGCAGTCGTGGGTCATGATGAGGATGCATCTTGGACAATAGTGGTAAGGAGGGACCAGAAGCGAGCGACCCCACCGAAACTGCAACCACTGCGGTAGCTAATGGTCGTAGTCCCTCAAGGGGGTCTGGTCGCACACATGCACAGCTAGAGGGAGTCAGCCTATGGCAAAGGCTGACAGGGAACGGCGGAGTATCATCGGGGCTGCCAAAACAGATTGTATGATGGCTGTACCAACGAAGACTACAAACATTTTCGTCTCGAGATGTCGACCTGATCTTACGGCCGAGGAACTGCAGGCATTTATGGAAGATAACGTGAACCTTCAAGTTACATGCAGGAAAATTGACTTCAGGTGGACTACAGTACATACAGTTCCTTTCAAGTTACAGCAGTCTGTGATAATCCAGGGGTATTTATGGATCCAGCAGAATGGCCGGAACGGGCGGACGCTAACGGCGCTTTGGCTTCCGACGCTCAGGCGATGGCGAGTATTTTTAACAACTTTTTTGCGACTGTTTTTACCGTAGAAGACGTAAATAATGTCCCCGATGTTGATGATATCGTTCCATTTAGTAGCGAGACTATTTTTAATGAAATAACTGTTTACGAGGCTGAGATTGCGCATTATATCGATAAGCTAAAAGTTAGCAAGACTCCAGGCCCTGACGCGCTTTATCCTAGACATTTGAAAGATTTGAAAGACGTTATAGTAGGCCCCTTAACAAAAATTTTTAATAAGTCACTGGAAGCGGGGATTATTCCTGAAGACTTCAAATTAGCGGTTAATATGTTTTAAATGACATGGGCTGGACCTGTAAATCAAAATAACTTTTTATGAGGTAGTTTTAGTCGCTTTATTCAAATTTGTCACTCATTTTTTGTGCAAATGCATATTAATGGTGAAAATTATGATACTAATAATATATATATAAATATACTCATTTTTGGTCCGACGAATATAATTTCGGGCTATTTTTCGCTACTCTGCGACTTAATTAGTTTGTTGGTTTCTGTTCTGGCTATTTTTTTTTCTAATTAGATTCAGTTTGGTGGTGTTTCTGATAGAATTATGACGTGCCGTCGTTCGTGTGGTTTCGACTTGAGAACTTGATTCGTCATGTGCCCTAGATGAAGACAAAGCATTGGATGTTTTTATCAATTACGGCGTTATTCTCTCATCCTTAACTTGCCCGAAATGTATCAGTGAGTGCCTAATACGAAAAGATCAGAAGATATTTAGGTGAAATAACCAATATTAACCTGTTATGTTAATTGAATGCCCGGTTAGGTTAATTGAATGCCCGGTTAGGTCAACTGAATGCACTTGATGACTGGTTAGGTTAAGTCGTGATATTTTCGTTAGTTTAAACGAAAATGACGAGAGCAAACTTTTCTGGTTAATTTTGAGGTGTTTTGCACGTTTCCTGTGGTAATGCGTCATTTACGAGATCTCGTAACATGAACATGTTAGGTTATGCTTTATTGTATAAAATGTAGTCAAAAATACATTTTTCAAGTGTATTTTGGTGTGCTTTGTTCAAATATAACATTCATTTCTTGTGCAAATGAACAGAAATACAGTCGTCATTGCATGGCCCAAACATGTATTTCTGTTCATTTGCACAAGAAATGAAGGTTATATTTGAACAGAGCACACCAAATTACACTAGAAAAATGTATTTTTATTTCAACTTCAGGCCATGTCATTAGTGACATAATTACCAAATTAGCTAATGTTATGCCCATTTTTAAAACGGCGGCCGCACAGTAGCTAGCAATTATAGGCCTATTAGCTTAACGTCATTTGTCGGTAAACTTTTGGAATCCGTAGTTAGGGATCATATCGTCGATCACTTAGAAAGCCGCGATTTGATTCATAGTAATCAGCATGGGTTTTGACGCCATAGATCTTGTTTAACTAATTTGTTAGTTTTATAACGAAATAGTGCGCGAATACGATAGGCATAGAGCGGCTGACGTTATTTATTTAGACTTTAAAAAAAGCGTTCGATACAGTTCCGCATAGAAGATTAATTGCGAAGGTTAATAAAGCGTACGGTATACGTGGTCAGGCAGCTAACTGGTTAGAGGAATGACTTCGTGCTAGAAAACAGAGGGTCGTTGTTAATGGTAGTGAATCGGGGTGGTTGGATGTAGGTAGCGGTGTCCCACAGAGTTCAGTGTTAGGCCCATTGCCATTCGTAATCTACATTAACGACATAGATGTAGGGTTGACTAGTAACGTGTCAAAATTCGCAGACGATACTAAAATAGGCGGTAAAGTTGTTAACGTGGACGATAGAAATAGGTTCCAAGACGATGTAAATAGGATTATGGAGTGGACGGATAAGTGGCAGATGCAATTTAACGTAGACAAATGTAAAATTTTGCATATAGGTTCTCGTAACAATAATTACACGTACACGATGGACAATAGACAGTTAGCGAGCGTTGACGAGGAAGTATATTTACGCGGACGCGTATCTAAGGATTTAAAAGTTAGGAACCAGTGCCTGGAGTCTTTCACAAAAGCTAATAGAATGTTAGGCTTCATAGCGCGTAATTTCGAATTTAAATCGAAGAATATTATATTGCCCCTTTACAAGTCCCTAGTCAGGCCTCATTTAGAATATGCCGTTCAGTTTTGGTGCCCGTATTTGCGTGAGGATATTGATAGGCTGGAAAGGGTTCAGCGTCGCGCCACGAAACTAATTCCGTCATTGCGCAACAAGTCTTACGAAGATAGGATTAAAGAGTTAGTCTTGCATTCACTCGAAACTAGGAGATTAAGGGGGGAGCTTATTGAAGTTTTCAAAATCGTTAATAAAGTCGATAACGTAAATTTTGACAAACTGTTCACTTTCGATAATAGCAATACTCGTAATAACGGATTTAAGTTGCGTGGAAGACGTTTCATTACTAACATCGCTAAAAACTTGTTTACGTTTAAAGTAATTGATAAATGGAATAATCTTCCCGCGCCCGTCGTGAACTCTACCAGCGTTAAGATGTTCAAAAACCGTTTAGATAGGCATTTTAAAAATATTAACGTTGTTTAAAATAATAAAACAATTAGCAACACGAGCTCAGGGGGTGGTGGTCGAGGATGAGTCTGTTGACGATTAATGCCAGCTTGTGATGCCAGCAATAAAATTATAAAAAAAAAAAAGAAATAGACTAACACGAACGTAGATGTACTGTAGCTCGTAGCGTAAACTAACCCACTTTTTGTTATACTGTTCCTACTTTTTTTTTCTTTTTTTTCTTATACTCTCTTTACTTGCATGTCTGTAGTTTGCATGGTATGACAGCGTTTGAGTTAAGACTGTGTTTGCATGGTTTGTAAGCGTTCTTATTTTACTTCTTTTCATCTTTCACCCCTTTCCTATTCTCTTCGACTATTTTTCCGACTTGTCGACAGTGGCCGGCGGATGATGAATGTGTCTTTCTTTCTCTTTTTCTGAATGAATGTTAACCCACGAATGATAGGTTTTGCTACTTACTTAATCCCTTGTTCTCCTCTTTTAAACCCCCTACTCTTTCCTTTCTCTCGGGCTAACCTTAGAGTGGATCTTAAGGTCTTTGTTAGCCTTAGCTTCTGTAGATCTGTAGAAAATGAAGAAGATTACCTCATTAAATTGGGGCAGGTCAGCAGTATTATTGATGAGTTGGATATGACATGTGTAGCTATTATTGGTGACTTTAATGCTAATGTGCTTAATGATAATGCTTTGTTTAGCAACCACTTAAAAGCCTTCTGTGAAGATAGTAACTCGACCATTTCATCCATGGGTAGTCTTCCTCGTGATAGCTTTTACTTATGTTAGTGATAGTTAGCACACCACCTCATGGTTGGATCATTGTATTCGTACACCTGATGCAAATCAGGCAGTTCTGAATATGGCAGTTTTGTACTCCTATGCTAGTTCTGACCACAGGCACCTATTAATTGAGTTTGACATTAATTGTATTCCAATAATATCACAGGTAAATGATACACGTAAAGCGAAGTTAGACTGGTCCAAAGTTGATGATGAGGGCAAACAACAGTATTGTAATAAGTCTGATGTATTGCTAAGTAATATATGTAACCCTAATGATATTCTAGCTTGTCAGGATGTAAACTGTAGAATTCAAACACATATTTTGGAATTTAAAGACATGTATGAACAAATTGTTTTCTCTCTCAATAATGCTAGCCTAGACTTAAATATCTTTAGGAGAAAAAATTATACAAGTAGACCTGGCTGAACAATTATGTGGCTGAACTTCATAATGCATCCAGAGATGCTTTTTTTAATGTGGTGTGAGTGAGCAAGGGAAGCCAAGGCAAGGCCCTGTATTACAACAAAAACAGAGGGCTAATGCCAGGTTCAAGTATACATTAAGGTATATAATAAAAAAATCATGAGGATGAGTTAAGCATAGATGCTCTGGCTAGAAAGCTTAACAGTAAGAATCCAAGAAACTTTTGGGAAGAATTAAAAACAATGAATAATAGTGTATGCCATAGTGTAATGTCTCTCCCTGCTAATATTGAAAATGTAACTGGGACTGAGAATATAGTCAAATTATGGAAGAAACACTACAGTGAGTTATTCAACTCTGTACATAAGAACAATAATGTTAATTGTGATGCTACCTATAGTCCAGATATAAGAGTTGGTGTATTTGAGACTAAACAGGCCATAAAATGTTTAGATTGTAACAAATCATGTCGTATTGATGGTATTTCTGCTGAGCATCTGAAATTTAGTAGTGACAGATTAGTGCCTCTGCCAGTACTAAAAGATAAAAAGGGTATAATCAACAGTAAAGATTAATAGACTTGAATGTTACCTGTATACTAGTGATAACCAATTTGGTTTCAAAAAGAAACACAGTACTGATATGTGTGTGTATGCCTTGAAGGAAATGGTCTGTAAATACCAAACTCTAGATGCTAATGTAGTTTTGTGTTTCCTGGATGCCTCTAAGGCATTTGATCGTGTTATTCATGACAAATTATTCATGAAACTTGTAAATTGTTATGTACCTGGTTACTTGGTCCGTATATCAATGTTCTGGTATAATCACCAGAAAATGACTAAGATAGAGTGGGATTAATTCAGAGCCATTCTCTGTGACCAATGGTGTCAGGCAGGGAGGGATATTATCTCCCTACTTATTCAATGTTTATATGGATAATCTATCTGTTGTGCTGAATACCTGCAAAATAAGCTGCTATATTGGTACTGAGGTGACGTGTGTGTATATAAATATATGTATATAGTCTAAAAGTCACTAAAGGGAAAAGTCGCTAAAATAAAGCTGAATGGTAACACAAAAAAATAAAAGAACACAAAAAGAACAGACGCGGTCTGTTCGTTTATTGAGCTGAACTAAACAGCATGTATTTTTGTATCTAACTAAATCGTTGGTGCTAAGTTTAATTTGATGATGCTTCTAAAGTGCAAAAGAAAGAAGTGAAGTTGTTTGATTATTATATTAGCTAGATCGTTTGTGGGACGCTGGCACCTAAGGTAGGCCCTAAAGAAGATCTAAATCAAAGCACCTGTAAGTACCTTTATTGTCTATTTAATAACCTAATACCTAACAGGGTCAACACCCCCACGTTATTACATTTGGCGACGAGGATGGGATTTACTTGGTTGTTTGGAAAATCGGATGTAGCCTAGCCTAGTGTGGGTCGTTCGATTTGGTTGGCTTGTGTTGGTAAGCTACCGTACTATAGCTTAGGTCCCGCCAGCCTAACTCTAATGCTAATTCCTACTCAGCCCTAACTCTAATGCTAATTCCTACTCAGCCCTAACTCTAATGCTAATTCCTACTCAGCCCTAACTCTAATGCTAATTCCTACTCAGCCCTAACTCTAATGCTAATTCCTATAAAGCCCTAACGGGGGAGTAACTAGATCAAATTTAAACCCCACCTAACCTACTTCACGTTATTTGGACTAAATCGGTTTTGTTCTAGCATGTCGGTGATTGGCCATATAAGCCCCTACGAAGACTCTGGGGAGGACTTCGAAACTTATGCCACAAGGGTGAGGTTGTTTTTCGAGGCAAATTCCATTCCTGATGCTAAGTACCTACCTTCCTAACTATAATAGGTCCAAAAACGTTTGGCTTAGTTATGGACCTAATTGCTCCTAAAGCACCGGAAACTTGCAGCTATAGTGAAATGGTACAGGCCCTAACCAATCACTACAAATCCCAAGTAGTTCTCATCTATGAACGTTTCAAATTTTATTCGAGGCATCAGACTGCGAATGAAGGCATTGCAGTTTGTAAATTTGGGGACAAATTAGACGACATGCTAAGAAATAGGTTTGTAATGGATCTCAAAGAGGTGTCTACCCAGAGAGCCCTATTAGCTATACAGGACTTAACTTTTAGTCAGGCTGTAGAACTAGCTGCGGCTAGAGAAGCAGCTGCTAAAGATATTAGAGCTTTTGGCAGGACGTAAATAGCTGTAAATCTTCTAGGCCTGGCAGACCTAATGAGTCTAGTAGACAAACAAATAAAAGGTATGCAGCAAATACTACTAAAACTACTAATTCGAAAGCTAAACAGGAGGAAAAGCCTTCCAAGCCATGTACTGGGTGTGGAAAACACCATTGGAAAAAGAACTGTCCTTTTAAAGAAGCAGTTTGCCAAAACTGTAGTAAAATAGGCCACACAGCTAAAGTTTGTTTTTCAAAGAAAACAAGGGGTGAAAATTCTAGTGGTAATCTTCCAAATGTAAATACTTCGAACATTGGAGTGGAGTACCTATTTTATGAGCAGCAAAGTGGCGATAATACAGGTCCATATATTATAGATGTAGGCCTAAATGGAATTACAGTTTCTTTCGAACTAGATACAGGTGCTGCCCGAACTGTCATGTCTAAAACAGTTTTTGACAAAACTTTCAAAAAGTACACCTAAACTACATGCATCTAAAACAGTTTTTGACAAAACTTTAAAAAATACACCAAAACTACATGCATCTAAAACAATACTAATAAATATGGTAACATACAAATACCTATTTGTGGAGAAGCATCCATCAGTTACACTCAACAAGAAAACTTTGCTCATCCCTTAACTCTTTTAGTGGTGGATGAGCAAGGGCCTACTCTACTAGGCCATGATTGGAGTGATGCTTTGAAATTACCTATTGAAAAAATTTTGCCAAAGGGTCGGACAGATGTGCATACACTAGCATATCCATCTGACATAGACTCAGGGCCGTTTCTAGCCATTGGGGGGCCCTAAGCAGTATACCCATTTGAGGCTGTTAGAAAATCTAGAAGAGGAAGAACCATTGTTGTCCCAAGGCGATACGATGACTAAGCTGATTGATGCAGCATTGCTTGTATATATATTAAGTTAAGGTGTATATATATATCCATCTCATAATTGTAAGGTTAGTGAAAAATTAACTTAATTTAGAGCTAGCATTTTTGAGCTCTTGTGGCATCATTGTTTGGTCACACTGTTGGCATCATTTTGGGACGCTGCGCGTCTTTTCTACTCGTTTGTGGAAGGTCGTACGTAAAGGTGTGGTTTGATAGAGAGCTCTCTTGCAATTAAGTTTGGTTGTTTAGATACATGATTGTTGCATGCGTGCAATAGTCCAGGTTGCGTTGTTGTTGCAAGGTTCAGAAAGAAGACCACAAATAGTACCCTTTGTTTACTTCAGTTCATGTAATTTAAGGTCTAAGGTAGGCCCGCATCGAGTCAGCAACCCTGAGGTTACCCTGAGGTAGGACCTAATAGGATCTCAAATCCGTAAGTTTTAATTTAGCTTAACTTGGGCTTTAGGTAGAACTTGCCCTTTAGAATTTGGCCGTTCACGGCTCAGCTGGGATTTCGAACCCGACAAATAAATAAAATAACATGGTCCTTCAGAACCGGATTTCTACCCCAAGACTGAGTCAGTGACCATTTTTCGGCAAAGTTCTGATTGTGCAAATTGTATCCCAAGTTAGGCCTAGACGGGTTGAGTATTATTGAGTTAAGGTCCCAGGGTAAAAGTTTGGTCGCCCAATTGCGAAACTTGGCCAGTCGTCTGTCGTTTTTTGGCCTACATTTTTTCCGGTTTGGTTAATTTTGGGTTATTATTGAAAGTTTGGTCGCCCAATTGCGAAACTTGGCCAGTCGTCTGTCGTTTTTTGGCCTACTTTTTTCCGGTTTGGTTAATTTTGGGTTATTATTGAATTAAGGTCCCAGGGTAAAGTTTGGTCGCCCAATTGCGAAACTTGGCCAGTCGTCTGTCGTTTTTTGGCCTACTTTTTTCCGGTTTGGTTAATTTTGGGTCATTATTGAATTAAGGTCCTGGGGTGGAAAATTTGGTATTCCATACTGGTGTTTGGTTAGTACCCCACCAGCAATTCAGTTTATTTGAAAGTAAAATTTGCGTTTGATCAGTTTGGTTAAGTATTTCTGCCAATTCAGCTCATTTGGTATTGAGCCCAAGGGTTGTTTGCATTGAAGATGAGTGCATCTGAATTGAACAAATTTATAAAAAGGAGAAGTGCCTACAAAGGTCTAATTACAAAGGTCATTGCCACTATAGATTCTGCCATAGAGCAAGAGGATTTACGCTTAGTGACTGCGCAGCTTTCCATATTAGAAACTAAAAAGGTTGCTCTAAGTGAGGTAAATGTTAAAATTGAGGCTCTTATAGAAGAGGATGAAATAGAAAATAACATAATTTACTTTGAAGAGATTATTGATGATATAATTAACGTAGGCCTCGAGCAAAAGAGTTTAGCAGCTCAGTACAGTTAGAGACCAGGTCTAATATGAAACACAACACTCAACAAATGATGCTTGTGAAGTTAGGTTAACAGATCTGTAGTTCAATTACCGAGGCTTGTACTCAAAACATTTTCTGGGAGTATTCAGGAATGGCAAGGATGGGCAGACAGTTTTCAATCAGCAGTTCATTCTAGTCAAGTGTTAAGTGCCGTGGAGAAGTTTAATTATTTGCGGTCCCTCTTGGAAGGGGAGGCAGCAAAGACTATAGCAGGATTAGCATTAACAGAGGCTAATTATAATGTGGCTTGGGATATATTAAAGAAACGGTTTGGTAAGCCAGAGATCTTAATTAAAAGCCACCTCCGTGCACTTTTAGCTATACCTCCTGTTAATAATCCTAATAGTGTCAAGGAGTTACGGCAGTTATATGATGAATTTGAAATTAGAACTAGGTCCCTGGACAACTTGGGTGTAGGAATGGAAAAGTATGGTATAATGTTGGTTCCTACACTGGAGTCTAAATTGCCTAGCTCAATTTTGCTTGAATTAAGTAGGGGACACTCTGCAGAACATGTGTACATCCCCCTTCAGCAGATGTTAAGTCTTTTAGGCACAGAATTAGCAAGACGAGAGGAGTTGAGTTTGCACAGTGGGATGGTAAACAAGGGGACAAAGGCAGGCACAGCACCAAAGTTTCCACAAAAGGAATAGCCCAGGTACAGTGTCAGCTCTACATGCCTCCTCTGAGAATAAATTAAAGGGAATCAAGGAATGCATATTTTGCGAAGGCAACCACAAGTCATATAAATGTGAGGTGGCTGAGGCCTTACCCTTTGAGGAGAGAAAGGACAGGGTAACTAAGTCCACAGCATGTTTTAAATGTTTTTTGAAAGTCATAGAGCAAGGTTTTGTAAGTTTAAAATTTTGTGCAAAAAATGTCATGGTAGGCATCAGCCATTATTGTGTGAAAACACTCTTAGTAGGCCTACCCCAGAAGTAGAGACATCAGTGGCACATGCCACTGCTATGCAAGGGAGTAAAAGTAAAGGGGGATTATTGCAAACAACTGCAGCCTTATTAATTGGGAATGAGGAGAAGCTACTGTAAGAGTGTTGTTTGATAGTGGTAGCCAGTGTAGTTTTATTAAGACCAGAATTTCCAGAAAATTGAAGTTTAAAGAACTTAAGAGGGAAAATTTAAGAATTTCTGGGTTTGGGGGTTCCGTTCAAAACCGAACCAAATTTAAGAAGGTAGAAGTTCTGGTTAAAGGGTTGTTACCGCAAAGTCCCACTATCAAGGTCCAAGCTGTAGAGATTGAGGAACTTTGTGCTCCAGTCACTACTTGTTTAGATATGGCATGTGTCCAAGAATTGCAAGTTAAAGGAATTAATTTGGGCAATAATAAGTTTGAGGGAACAGAAGATATTAGTCTTTTGATTGGAGCTGACTATTATTGGGACTTCATCACTGGTAATATTGTCCGTACATCTCAAGGCCCAGTAGCTATTGAAAGTAAGCTAGGCTGGATGCTACATGGTAGTTATTGCAATGAAATGGAAGTTAAGGCTCTCTTTGTTAAGATTGAGGAGAACAGCCATGGTCTGGAAAGGCATTTGAAAGCGTTTTGGGAACTTGAATCTATTGGTATAAAGGACAACCAGGCAAGTACAGTGAACAATGATGTTTTAGAGCAATTTGAAAAAGGGATTGGGTTTAGAGATGGTTGCTATGAAGTTGGCCTACCATGGAAGGATTCTTGCAAACCCGGTTCAAACCTTCAGCTAGCTAATCGGAGGTTGGAGACTTCATTGTACAGGCTAAGAAAAAATGAGGAGTTGTTAATTGAATACGATGAGGCCATCCTAAGTTATGTAAGGGAGGCTATGCTGAAAGGGTGCAAGGTGAGCTGGTGAGCCGGAGGCACATTATCTGCCACACCATGCAGTGGTACGCGAGACAAAACTACACACCAAACTGAGGGTAGTTTTTGATGGCTCAGCCAAGGACAAAGGTGGTGTGTCCTTGAATGACTGTTTGGATGCTGGGCCAAATTTAAATGCAGATTTATTTTCCTTGTTACTGAGATTCAGGTTTGGTAGAGTAGCATTGACTGCAGATGTGAAGCAAGCCTTTTTGCGGATAAAGTTAAAACCAGAGGACAGAGATGCAGTAAGGTATCTTGGGTGGATACGAAAGACTTGTTGGAAAGTGAACCTAAGGTATAAGCATATAGAATGAAGTCAGTGTTGTTTGGCCTCAGCTCTAGTCCATTTCTGTTGGCAGCTACTATGCAGTACCATTTTAAGAAATATTCTGAAGTCTATCCTAACACTATTGAACACATAAGGAAAACATTTTATGTTGATGATTTGCTATGTTCCGTGGATAATACAGAAATGGCTAAACAGATATTCATGGAGGCTAGAGCTATAATGAGGGAGGCTGGCATGGAGCTCAGAAAATGGCAGACCAATCATTCGCAATTACAAGAGTTTATGAGTCATTCCTCTGTAGTACCTGATGCAGCAGAAAGTATTGAGGATTCTGGTATTAAGGAGTTGTGGGCAATAGACGCAAAGGTGCTAGGCATCGTTTGGCAGCAAGATGATGATTTGTTTACCTTCAATGGGAAATCTTTAGTAGAGCTGGCCGAGAATGAGGCAAGGTGGACAAAACGTACAGCTCTTAGTTTGGCTTCGAAGGTCTTTGAACCTCTTGGATTCCTGGCTCCATTTGTGATAAAGTCAAAATTTGGTTTCAGAGCCTCTGGGAAATTGGACTTGGTTGGGACCAAAAGTTACCTGATCATATGGTGGTAAGGTGGAAATATTGGTTCAAAGAATTGGCACATCTTGGAGACATTGAAATCCCAAGATGGTACTTTGGAGAGTTGAACAATAGTCCAGACAATTTGGAGCTGCACATCTTTTGTGATGCAAGTGAGGAAGCCTATGCAACTTGTATTTATATAAGAGGCGCATTGCAAGAGGAAGTAAGTTGCAGGTTGGTTGCTGCAAAGAGTAGAGTAGCACCTTTGAAAAGGCTTTCTGTTCCAAGGTTGGAATTGATGGGTGCCGTTATTGCTAGTCGGCTTGCAATTACAGTGCGAAAGTCTTTGGCCCTCTATGAAATTCCAAGCTATTATTGGACAGACTCCACTATAGTTTGGCACTGGTTAAGAAGTCAGGCAAGGAAATGGAAACCATTTGTTGCCAATAGGGTGGAGGAAATTCAAGCGCACACAGATCCCAAGCAATGGAAGCATTGTCCAGGCATCCAAAACCCCGCTGATTTACCAACACGAGGAATTTCGGTGAAAGATCTTTCACAATCAAGTTTGTGGTGGAATGGGCAAGAGTGGCTAAAACTTGGAAGTGAAAACTGGCCTTCTAATCAGCCTATTGTAGGAGAATGCCAGGCTGAAGAAGCATGGGTGAGTGAGGTGAGAAAATGCGCTGTGAACAGTTGTCAAGTTATGCAGCAGGACCCCATATTGAGGCTTGAGGACATTAGCAGTCTGAAAAGATTGTTAAGAGTGACAGCATGGGTATATAGATTTACCAACAACATTAAGGGAGAAACAAGAAGGGAAGGAATTCTGAACAGTAATGAGATTCAGCAAGCCAGGAAATACTGGGTGGTATATATGCAGAAGAAAAAATTTGGTGAAGAGAGAGAATTGCTCACCAGCCATCCATTACAGGTTCTACCAACACATTCTGCGCTCAAGGGTTTGGATGTGTTTTTGGATCAGGATTTATTGAGAGTAGGAGGTAGACTACAGTTTTCTGGGCTTCCAGAGGAGAAAAGACATCCAATTTTGCTACCTTCTGGGGGGCACTTTGTGGACCTTTTGATCCTGGATACTCATCATAAGCTGTTACATGCTGGAGTTAGAGAAGTGATAATAGAGATTAGACAACAATTTTGGATTCCCAAAATTAGACAAGTAGTAAAAAAGGTCTTGCATAAATGTGTGGTTTGCAAGCGTTGGAGTGCAAAGCCTTATTATGAAAAGGTGGCTCCACTTCCAAGAGAACGGTGTGTCTATACTGCCCCATTTGATGTAGTGGGAGTAGACTTTGCAGGGCCAGTCTATGTGTATGAGCGAGGGGAGTCTAACAAAGGTTATATATGTCTTTTCACCTGTGCTACCACCAGAGCAATCCATTTGGAGTTGGTAAGCAACTTAAGTAGTGATGTATTTCTTTTGGCCTTTAAAAGGTTTGTGAACAGAAGGGGTTTCCCAAATAAAATCATATCAGATAATGCAAAAACCTTCAAAAAGGCTGCAAAGGAACTCCAAGAAATTTGGTCCTTGCTAAAAGAGGAAGGATTCCAATCCTACTTTTCACACCAAGGGGTACAGTGGGAGTTTATTGTTGAGAGAGCACCATGGTGGGGAGGATTTTGGGAAAGGCTAGTGAGAAGTGTAAAGTGTCCATTAAAGAAACTTTTAGCTAATGCTCATTTGAGCAAAGAAGAATTCTCTACTGTTTTGTGTGAAGTAGAAGCAATGGTGAACAGTAGGCCTATCACTTTTGTTTACAACAGTAGGCAGGATGCAGAGCCATTGACACCAAATCATTTTCTTTGTGGTAAACGATTAACATCAAACCCCAGTGTGCCAGAAGACTTGCAGCCTATCCAGAGCACTCAAGGAGAGTTAACCAGACGGTTCAGGTACCTTGAAGAGCTACAAGATCAGTTATGGAAGAGGTGGCAGATGGAATACTTGCCAGAACTCAATTATTACCCATCAGGCAAGGTAAAGGGCTCCAATGCAAATTGTCTCAAGGTGGGAGAAGTGGTAATGATTGGGGATGAAAGACCAAGGCAATGCTGGAAGCTTGGCATAATTGAAGAGTTGTTTGTTGGCAAAGACAATTTAGTTAGGTCTGCACTGGTAAAGACTTCAGGAGGAAAGTTAAAGAGACCTATACAAAAACTCTATGCTTTAGAAATCAGCAAAAACACAGATAGTCAAGATGAAACATTTGAGTTACAGCCTCATGAAGAAGGCTTGGCTAACCTTGCAGAAGGTAATGACAACAATGCCTCTTCGGTGGGGAGTGTTAGAAAATCTAGAAGAGGAAGAACCATTGTTGTCCCAAGGCGATACGATGACTAAGCTGATTGATGCAGCATTGCTTGTATATATATTAAGTTAAGGTGTGTATATATATCCATCTCATAATTGTAAGGTTAGTGAAAAATTAACTTAATTTAGAGCTAGCATTTTTGAGCTCTTGTGGCATCATTGTTTGGTCACACTGTTGGCATCATTTTGACGCTGCGCGTCTTTTCTACTCGTTTGTGGAAGGTCGTACGTAAAGGTGTGGTTTGATAGAGAGCTCTCTTGCAATTAGTTTGGTTGTTTAGATACATGATTGTTGCATCGTGCAATAGTCCAGGTTGCGTTGTTGTTGCAAGGTTCAGAAAGAAGACCACAAATAGTACCCTTTTGTTTACTTTAAGTTCATGTAATTTAAGGTCTAAGGTAGGCCCGCATCGAGTCAGCAACCCTGAGGTTACCCTGAGGTAGGACCTAATAGGATCTCAAATCCGTAAGTTTTAATTTAGCTTAACTTGGGCTTTAGGTAGAACTTGCCCTTTAGAATTTGGCCGTTCACGGCTCAGCTGGGATTTCGAACCCGACAAATAAATAAAATAACAGAGGCCCCACCTCTTCATCCACCAACTCACGCCTTACTACATCACCTGAGCACACACATACAAAAAATGGCTGTGTTAATAAAAAACAATTATGAAACAATTTTAATGAAACAGTTATGTACAAAACAACAAATATGTACTTTCAGAAGACAAACAGAAAAAATACTCCATGAAATTCTTTAAAATTAGCTTATACATTATTTAGAATAAATGACACAGAACTATGTATATAAAAAAAATGCAATTATCAACTACCAAACAATTACTAACTCTACGATACAATCGTGTAATAGCTAACAGTTATACAGAACAGTTTGTATCTTCAAAATTTTTGCCTCCTAGATTTTTTCTGGGCGAAATCATCAATAACATCATCATATGAAATCTCCCCTGCCAACGTCCTTGTTGATGCTTATGATGCCGAGGCCACTAAGGCGATCCTGCCCCATTGACAATCTGAGGTAGTTCTTGATTAGCTTCATCTTAGAGAAGCTCCTCTCGGCTGACGCTACTGTCACAGGTAGAGTGCAGGCAATTCTTAGTGCAACCCAGATACTGGGGTATAGTTCCTCCAGTTGCTTCTGATGAACGAAGGAGAGAAGCTCCAATGCAGTCATGTTGTGTGAAGGTAAAGTCGGCAAGTTCTTAATTTCGAGGGCCAGTTCTCTTCCACCAATTTCAGAGTCAGCTCCAGAGCTCAGTATCTTAGAGAGCTTTTCACACTTGCAGGACAAGTCTTCCTTGTTCATTGTGGTGAAGTTTAGGAGAACCCCAACTATGTCCCTCACATCATCTAATGTTTTGAATCTCTCATTTATTGATCCGTTGGCACAATCCACCACCACATTGAAAAATTTGACTTCCAGCTTCTTTAAGGCTTCTGTAAATGGTTCGTCAGTAGCTTCGTAAGCAAAGTGCTTTTTTGTGGATCTGAGCCTCTTCTCCTTCAGCACAGCCTCCATATTCATTTCCTCACATATGTCCGTAGCTACGACTTGTGCTGCAACAAAACCTGTGTTTCTGTAGCTGGTGAATGAGTCTTTTGTTTTTGTGAGGAGGTTGACTGCCACATCAAACTGCATTGTAGGAGACTGCAGAAGTTTGCTCACATGGTTAACTGCATGAAGAATGTCATACCATACTACTGTGCAAATCTGAAAGCGATAAGACCCTACCTCCTCTGCAAGTGCTTGTGCTTAAGTCCTGGCTATGGCATCTGTGGCATTGTTTCTGACTTCCAACAGGGCCTCTCTGATGTTGTGGCTCTGGTATCGCACAGCCTCAATGCTCTTAAGCCGGCTCTCCCACCTGGTTTCACTCCAACCACGTGCTTCTTTAGGATTGTCGATCTCTGTGTAGCTGCTGCAAAAAGGTTGTACAATTTTTGTACGTTGCCAAAGAAGCTGATGGCATCTGTGGAAGCTTTAGCTGCATCAGCCACTATAAGATTCAGAGTGTGAGCCCAACATGGAACATAAGAGTGCACGACAGTTCTTCTCTAATAACCTTGCCTGAACACCTTTGTTCTTGCCCTTCATGTTCGCTCCGTTGTCATATGACTGTCCTCTGCAGTCACCAAAGTGAATATTCAGTTCATCTAGTCTCTTCAGAACTGATAAACCCAGGCCTGTACTTTCTGAAGCCTCAAGAAAGCCCAAGAAGTATTCTTTTATTTCTGGTACTTCACCCATTTTAAAAGTTCTGATAATAATCGACATCTGTTTTTGGTGGCTTATGTTTGGAGTGCAGTCTAAAATGAGTGAGTAATATTTAGCTTGTTTTATTTCTGCAACAATGGCATCCAAGATCTTCCCACTAACGGACCCAATGAGCTCATTTTGAATGATGTTTCCTTGGTAACTTGAATGACTATATTGGCCACTTTCGACTCTGCTGATGTGTTGTTTCATTACAGGATCAAATTTGGCAAGCAGCTCAACCTCCTTCAAGAAGTTGCCATTGTCTCTATTGTACAATGTAGAGGAAGACCCTCTGAAAGCAAGGTTTCTCTCTGCCAGTGATTGGATTATACTTACAAGACGTGTGAGAACATCTCGCCAGCATCTTCGCTCTACCTCCATTAATGACATTTCAGTTTGGTCAATGGTCCTCCCAATTTTTAGCCGCAGTTCCAGATCCTTCCATGTTGCCATGTTATCTGCATGTTCTGAACTATTTTCATGGCCTTTCAGAAGCGAACTAATGTTTACCCAGTCTGAAAGTCCATCCGTAATTAGTTTGTACGACTTCCTTGAAAACAACTTGCAGCAGAAGCAATAAAGAGCATCATTCCTTCTCGAGTACATCGGCCAACTTCGCTTTATTTTTTCCCCATTAATTAATGTTCTGTACATGTAATGGTGATGAACGCTTCTACCGTCCTCTCTTTTTGGGAATGTGAAATCTGGACTGATTTGAAATGGTCCTCGAGACACCAGATCTGTCTTCAAGGCATCTGACAGGACAACTGGCCAGTCATACGGATCAAGCGGTGGAGCAGATCTTGGCTCTTGTTGCTCAGTAGAAATGCCTGTGTGTGGTGTTTGAAGCTGAACAGAAGATGGGCCACTTGTTGGTTCATCAGGCTTACTTCTACTGGTGTTTGAGGTTGCACAGAGGATGGTTCTGCTGTTGGCTCATGATGCTCATCAGGCTTTGCTGAGGATGGCTTTTCCAAATATTTCAGTAGTGCTCCTGAGAACATAACATTACATATTCTGTTAATTTTTGCTAAAATACTCTTCCTTATCTTGTTTGATAAAATAATTGATCTGTGTGAACAGAATTTGAGGTGATGTGATCCATTAAATTTCACATTTCGAAATATTATAAATATTACAGAGACTAGCTTACTCTACACGATTCCTGAGCACTTGCCTAACTTGATGGTCAACCTAACCTAGTTTCCTGAACTGTAATCATAAGAATATACAAGTGGCACATCTCACCTGTGCTACTGGAAAGCTTCTCCTCTATTTTCTTCTTTTTCCGTTTTTCAGCTCCTGATGAATAATGTCGTTTCATTTTCCAAGATGCACGAAGTCACATCTAGTTAACCACAACTAATCTACTAAAATAATAATAATCATGATGATAATAATAATAATAATAATAATAATAATAATAATAATAATAATAATTGTTATAATTGTAACGTTTATCAAATACATTCAAATAACACCAGTACACATTTGAAAACTTGTCGATCGATTTTTACGAATTAGTTGGTGATTCTATATAATTTGAGTGCGCTGATCTCAAAAATATAGTTAGTTTTTCCCTATCACGTATGGTTTTCTTACTACAGGGTGTGTCATAAATCCCCCATTTATCCCCAAATGTGAACCATCTTATCGAGACCAACATTGGATTGCACATGCTAAACCATAAATTTTGTTGTTATAGACTACAGTAACGCGTACATAATAATGTAGGGTAAATATATATAACAACCAGTCCCGTTCCCAGCAAAATACTCCCTCCCCTCCCATCAATGGGTGGTTAACATTTGGGGACAGATGAGGTATTACAACACCCCTTGTAGCACGAAATCTTTAGGTGATAGAGTAAAACCTAATTAAAGCAGAATTAAATAGCTCCTAGCTCTTGGACAAGCAAATTGCTTGTTTATGAAAGAATAAAAAAATAACTGAAAGAAACAAAATAAATTTACCTTCTTTACTTGCAAACATTTCAGGACTTATTCCAAAGACTTAAGACTACGAAGGTAGATCTGACTAATGACGACTAAACTGGTGCTTCCTTGATGTTTTCTTATGCTGTGCGTTAGGCTGATCTCGTTGCAGACACCAGCAGTAATCCGCCATCATATTTGTATGCCATCTTCCTTGATATCTTCTTTCCATGGTTTTGATGTCCTGGTGAAATCGTTCCCCTTGCTCCTCACTGACATCTCCGAGATTTTCGGGAAAACGGTCAAGATGCGAAAATAAGAAGTGAACTTTCAGGCTCATGTTGCAGCCTAAGGCGCAAAACTTTTTAAGCATATTTTCCACCAGTCTTTCATAATTTTGGCTTTTGTAGTTTCTCAAGAAGTTTTCAACAACCTCTTTGAAACCAAGCCATGCTTCTTTTTCTTTATTGGTCATTGTGTTCAGGAAATGATCGTCTGTCAATAACTTTCTAATCTGAGGACCTATAAAAACACCTTCCTTTATTTTATCGTAGCTAATCTTTGGATATTTTGAACAAATGTACTTGAAACACTCGCCTTCTCTATTCAATGCTTTGACATACTGCTTCATCAAGCCTAACTTAATGTGCAAGGGTGGTAGAAGGATTTTATTTGGTTCAACTAGATGTTCATGTAAAATGTTCTTTGATCCTGGGGTAAGATTCTCTCTAGGATGCCAAGTTTTCCTCTTCCAGTGCTGGTCACGTGCTCGACTATCCCATTCGCAGATGAAGCATGGCATCTTAGTGTATCCTGATTGCTGCCCAAGTAACATGCAAAGGACTTTGAGATCCCCACACAATATCCATCTGTGATTTTGATACTGAATTTTTTCCAGAAGCAGTTTCATGTTATCATAGGTCTCTTTTAAATGAGTAGAATGGGCCACTGGGATTGATGCATATTTGTTACCGTTGTGCAGTAACATTCCTTTTAGACTGGTTTTAGAGGAATCTATAAACAACCTCCAGTCACTGGTTTGGTATTCGATGCCTAGCTTACACACTAATCCTGTGATGTCCTTGCAAAATACCAAGGGACCATCATCTTCGAAAAAAGGCACGAAGTCTTTCTCACGATTTCTGTACCAAGCGAAGTATGTGTCGGATGCCAATAAATTGTTCTCCTGCAATCTAGACCCCAAAAGTTCTGCAGAGTCCTTAGGCAGATTCAAATCCCTGACTAAGTCATTTAGTTCGGCTTGGGTTAATGGTTTAGGATCTCGGTCAGCTGTTGGCTGTTCATAAACATCATCATTGTCTGGATTTGGAGCTGAATCAGAATCTGAATTGTATTGAACCAGACTCTCGGGTGGGCGGGGAATAGGAACTTCTGGACCATGGGGTACCGGCCTTATTGCAGATGGAAGACTTGGGTATTGAAGGCTCTCTTTATTCTTTGCATTATAACCTTTAACATCGCAAGAACAGAAGTAGCAGTCGTCGGTATGGTTTCTAGGCTCGCGCCATACCATAGGGATCCCAAATGGCAAACTTTTCTTTTTACCTTTGCTCCAATTCCTTAGTGCCGCAACACACGTAAGACAAACCTTGTGTGGAGCCCAACTTTTGTCTTGAGCTCCTAATTTAATTCCAAAATAAGCATGATAAGCCCTCTTAATGAAGGTCGTTACATTTGTCCTTTGTTTTACAACAACATACCGACCACAAATATAACAAAATATGTCTGGACTATGGGTACATCCTCTAGAAGCCATTATTAAAATTTTAAAGACGTAGTTAGAATTATCTATCTGAAAAACATGAAAAAAAACGAGATTAATTAAAGATAAAAAAGGTAAAAAATTACAAAACGCCCCAAAATTGTTTTGCTAATAACGTTAAAACTGTGGGTGATAGAAAAAAACTGGTAGCATTTTTGAATTCAGCGCAGCGAACTGCTTCAGAATCACAACTCAAAATAAAGAAATTGATTTTCATGCAGACCGGTGTAATCAGACCATTTAGGTTTTAACCAACAAAATTCACATTATCTGAAAAAGATGAGAAAAGAATTAATAAACTTGAAAACATAAAGAAAATAATCCTATGTTTTAAAGTGTTACAAAATCTCTTAATAATTAGTAAATTAGTGAAATAATGTTTTACAATACTAGAAAAATTAAGCATTTAGGAAAGTATAAGCATATAGTAAGAATAAAGTTAAATAATATAGAAATAAGATCTCACAATAGTTATTTACACATAACGACCAAAACGTTTCGTTTGTCTCCGTTTTATCACATTTGTCTCATACAAAAACTTTAATTAATACGACAATAATAATAATAATAATAATAATAATAATAATAATAATAACAATAATATTAATAATAACTTCAGCTATATTCCTCTTCTTGCCCACTGAGCTATGACCTGGGAGCCTGTCAAGGGTCCCCTAGTGGCAGCGGGGCCCTAAGCGGCCGCTTAGTCTGCTTATGCCAGGAAACGGCCCTGCATAGACTCATTGTTAATGGAGTTTTCTTCTCTTTTTGGCCCTGAAGTAGGCAAACTACAAGACCATCAGGTCTGTATAGAGGTAGACCTTAATGTAACTTCAAAATTTTGTAAGGCTCGTTCAATTGCACATGCACTGCGGGAGAAAGTAGATTTAGAAATTGATAAGCTGCTCAAAGATAAAATTATCGAACCAGTCACACACGCTAAGTGGGCTGACCCGGTAGTTCCTGTACTAGAACCTGACAAATCATTACGGTTATGTGGGGATTACCGTTTAACAGCAAATAGAGCAGTTCTTCTAGATTGCTACCGTATACCCAAGCCTGATGAATTATTTAGCTCTCTTGCTGGGGGTAAATATTTCGCAAAACTAGATATGTCCCAAGCCTATGCTCAACTAAGTTTAGATGAAAATTCTAAAGAGCTAACTATCATAAATACGCACCGAGGCCTATATAGGTACAATAGGCGGCTATGCTATGGAATAGCATCGACTCCGGGTATTTTTCAGAGAACAATGGACCAAGTTCTAGGTCACATTCCGGATGTACTTTGTTTTCTAAATGTCATTTCAGGTTCATCTAAAAAAGAACACCTAACTAGATTAACAACAGTTCTAAAAAGACTCCGGGATGCCGGACTTAAGCTTAAAAAAAAAAAAAAAAATCACCCAACAGTGGATAAACTAGAGGCAATAAATAATCAGTGGTGGGCACCGTTAACCAAAAAGTTAACTTCGTTAACCGCTAATCCGTTAACCAAAAAGTTAACTTCGTTAACCGTTAATCCGTTAAACATGTAACGGAAGTTACCGATAACTTTTATTATAAAAAAAATGAAAAACACAATATATATATAATTTAATTTTCCCTCTTCTTCTCGTTCTCCATTTTGTCCATGAGATGCATGTTGCCCTTCATGAAAGATATGGCACAGAATATTCGGGAAGTAATTGCACTGAAATTTCTTCGGTCTTCACAGCAGAGATACTAAAGAGTAAACAGCCTCTGGCGCCACACGCTCACATTTACTTCTCAACGCCATCTATTATCTCATAAAGAAACTAATTCACATTGGGACTTGAAAGTACCGGCAGGATCAACCGGGTAGAAAAATAATTATGGAGATTTTAAAGATGTGGTACCTAGAAGTACCGCCAGGACATAAAGGGTTAAGGTGAAAACGCTCCCATTGTAAGACATCAATTGACTTAATTTATGTCATCAAAGTGACATGAGAATTGAAGTCTTACCTGATCAGTTTTATGGTTCTTGAAATGTATCAAGGAGACTACTAATAAGGTACTCACAGACATATTATAAATATACATGACTTACTTGACAACGATTATTTTTAAATATTCACTAGCACAAACATGTTGCGCAAGAGACAGACTGCAAATGAAACGAATGTAGTTATTTGTTGTAATTGTTACATATATATTATTGAAAGTGCCTTAAAATGCTCGTGATATTTCTTGAAAGAAGTTGAAACATTCAACTCAAATGGCAAATCTTTCCGCCTGATTTTACAGTCGACCATGTTTTGCTCAAACCAATGCCATAAATAACTACCATATTTGGTAAGACACAAATTGTGGCGACGGAAACAAATATATCGCCTGATTTTGCACTGCGGAAATGGAAATTCGTTCATCACTATTAACAGTGGCGGATTAATTGCGCACCTGCTCAGCACTGAAAATAATATAAATTTTTAAACGTTTATTTATGAATTTTTTGGGTTAACGGACTTGAGTTAACGGAAGTTAAATGTAACGGAAGTTAATTAGTCCGATAATGATTTTCAAAGTTAACTTAAAAGTTAAATCGTTAACGAAAAAGTTAACTTCGTTAATTAACGATTAACGGATTAACGGTTTGTGCCCAGCTTTGTAAATAATGCACAAAACATCACACAGTTACAAGCTTATTTAGGTCTCCTAAACTTTTATAGGAAATTTTTGCCTAATGCGTCGACTTTCCTTGAACCCCTAAATAAGTTATTACGATCTGGGGAACAATGGAGATGGGAGAAAACTCAAAAAGAAGCATTTGAGGCTTCAAAGGACGTACTACTAAAGTCCACTCTTCTAGTGCATTATGATCCTAAACTTCCTCTCGTAGTTTCAGCGGATAGCAGTTCTTATGGAATTGGGGCAGTGTTATCTCACCACATTGATGGTGTAGATAGATCTATCTGTTTTACTTGTAGAACACTAACGGAGACTGAAAGGCGCTATGCACAACTTGAAAGTGAAGCCTTAGCTTAAGTATTTGCAACAAAGAAATTTAATTTCTATTTATGGGGTCATGAATTCAAACTAGTTACTGACCATAAGCTTCTTTTAGGTTTATTTTCACCTACTAAAAATATTCCAGTTGTGGCCTCAGGTAGGATTCAACGATGGGCACTGATTCTACAAGCCTATAAATTTGACTTAGTACATCGGTCAGGCAAACTTCTAGGTACGGCTGATGCTCTGAGTAGGTTGCCTTTAGAAAATCCAAATAAATGCGTACCTATACCTACAGAATGGGTTCAGTAACTGCAGTACAGATAGAGCAGTGGACAAAATCAGACCCTATTCTGTCTAGGGTCATCCATTATTGCTCAGTTGGTTGGCCTACTAAGGTTGGAGTGAATTACAGCCTTTTTATCAACGTCAGTCTGGACTCTCAATCCAAAATGGCCGTCTCTTATGGGGCCACAGAGTGATAATTCCAAATGAAGGCAGGTCGAATTTAATGAAGAAACTTCACGCTGAACATATGGGTGCAACAAAAATGAAAGCTGGCGTGGCCCGGTTTAGAGAACAGAGCTCTCCCAAGAAAAAGTCCACTTCATCCGTGGGAATGGCCTACTATACCTTGGCATAGGATCCATGTTGACTATGTAGGTCCTATAAATAATATCTATTTCCTAGTCATTGTGAACGCCTACTCTACAGTAAGTGTGTGGAAATTTTTCCAACCATTTCAGGGGCGGATCCAGGAATTTAAGCAGAGGGGGGTCCAGTCTTGGTGGGGCTCGTTACTGATATGTCCTCGGCCTTCGGCCGAGGACGCGCGAGCGAAGCGAGCGCCAGGGGGGGTGTCCCCCCCTCGGTAGGAAATTTTCATATTTGAAGATAGCTTTAGATGGATTTGAAGTATATTCCCGTTATCAAAATCCTGCTTGTTCACACACCCAGGCCAGGTCTGAAATGTCTCAGGATCGGACATAAACTTTTTTTTCTTTATTCTTTTTAAGGAAATTAATTTTGTGGCAACCGGGATACATGTACCTTAAGCCATTTTAAGTCTTCAGGTCTTATTTTTCATATATAGGAGCAAACAAACGCAATCGAAAAATCGTTGGTCACCGTGAGCAGGGGGGGGTCCGGACCCCCTCGACCCCCCCCTTGGATCCGCGCCTGCATTTCCACGACTTCGGGTGCTACTATTCGCTTACTCCGTTCGTGTTTCGCTCGATGGGGTTTACCCGTAGTTCTGGTTTCTGACAATGGCACTTGTTATACCAGTGAGGAATTTCGTTCTTTTGTCCACCTAAATGGCATTAGACATTTCCGGTCTAGAGTTTTTCACTCGTTTACTAACGGTCTCGCGGAAAACATGGTCCGTACTTTCAAGTCGGCCTTGCGTCATTCTCATAGGAAGGAAATGCAAGTGGTATTTGACAAATTTTTGTTTAAATATCGACTAACACCTCACACAACGACTGGGGTGTCTCCGTCTAAACTCATGATTGGCCGGAGAATTCGTTCAGTTTTCGATCTGTTACGTCCAAACGAAACGTTAAACAAGTTTTACGCCATCAGGAAAAACAGAAGTTGTATCATGACACTAAGAAAAGGAGTTATAGAAGCGCAACCTAATGATCCAGTTATGATTCGCAAATATGGGGCTGGACCAAAATGGGTTCCTGCAATGGTGCAGGAGAGAACGGGCCCTGTTTCTTTCAAGTGCTAACTAGAAGATGGTCGTTCTATTAAACGCCATCAGGACCAGATATGGGAACGTGAATTGCAGGATGACCAGAGTTTTTCGGAAGGGAGACTCCGTGCTTCTGAAAATGGTTCAGTTCGCCTGCCTAAGCAGGTTGCACCTATTCCCAGTGGTGTAGTGCTAAATAAAGAAGTGAGGGAACGCATTTTGAAAGTGTTACTCAGATGTGGGGGAGACAATGGCGAGCGCGGCGAGCCCATACAGCTGGGGGTCCGGGGGCACTGTAAGCCCCCCGGGAAATCTTTTGAAATCTGACCAATTTCAGGGATATTTTGAGGTCATATGCACTGGATATTAGGATATATTCCAAGGTTGAAGATGCAGTATTTCCAGTGTCATTAGATATACGACATCCAGTACGATCAATAAAAATAGCTAACAACTGGAATGATTAACTAAAAAAAGTTAACAACTGGTACGCCGTGGTGACTGTTTCATCAGATCTTTATAGGCTAGCATTGCCTCAGTCGAAGCTAAAAGAAATGAAACAGTTAATGATTCTTTCTCATATTTCTTCTAGGGGTGGGAATTAAAATTTCATGACGTTAGAGATTTGTAAGTTCGGATTTATTTGAAATAGTGAGGGAACGCCGTTCCGTCTACCAAAAAAAGTAGGAACGCCGTTCCCACAGCACTACACCACTGCCTATTCCTACTACATCAACCCCTCCCCGCAGGTCGTCTAGGGTCTCTCACCCCCCTGACAGACTCAACTTGTAGGGGAGGAGTGAGGTGACGTGTATATATATATATATATATATATATATATATATATATATATATATATATATATAATCATGCGGGTTGCTTCTACAGAGCTTCAATTTAATATTTAGGAGAAATCCAATGACAAGGAGAAATGTAAATGCCATGAAAAGTCTTCTTTAATGCGCAACGTTTCGAGCAATACGCTCATCTTCAGGCTGTTTAATAACAATGTGAAATTAAAATCAATATTGAATGAAAAACAAAACAGAAAATTTCTATAACCTATTCGTAAAGACAAATTTTAAAAGACTGAGAAAAGAGGGTTAAATTCTAAGTTATACAGATTTACATATAAAAATTAAGAAGTTATTTTTAAATACATGTAGTAAATGTGAAATTAATACACTGGAAAAATTACCAATAGTACACTGGAACAATGGAACTATCTACCTTACACTGCAGTATCCGAGGCTGACTAATTTGAGCAGAGACAAAGAACGGGAAACACGAGAGATGGCGAGGGCGATTGGGGAAGGAGGGATTATAAGGAATTGGGGAAGGAGGAGGGATCATAGCAAATTGAGAGGGACGGCCGATGAGTCAACATTCAGACTAGGGGACAATGCTTTAATGAAAAGCGATTCTAAAATTCTTAGTGAGTTGGGACAAGTATTACAACCAAGAATTTTAAAATTGTCTAAAGTGACATCAATTTTACATTTAATGCTGTGTTCACGAATACTCGAGGCTTCTTTAGTTTTTAAAATTTTACCTGTTCGGCCACTTATTCCCATATGCGAATAAAATCTAGCCCTGAGAGAGCGAACAGTGCTGCCGATGTAATTCCCAAGGAGACACCTGGGGCAGGTAAATAAATATACAACACCGCTACGCAACGAGTCAGGGGTTCGATCCTTCGCTGAGAAAAAGCTACCTAAAGACGTTTTATTAATAAATATGATGCGGAAATCAGTATGATAAAAAAATTTCCTTAACAATTTTGTAAATTTAAGCTTAAATTCCTTATTCAAAGGACCCATTTCAGGTACCAAGAAATATTTTATATCCTTCGGCACTGTAATACATGGAAGTTGAGGGCTATAAACATTATTTAAGAAGGATCTAATTAGTTTGTCTACATATTGAACAGGAAAACTATTATTAGTAAAGTATGATCTTAGATTATTAAATTCATCATTAAGTAAGGTAAAATTAGAGGTCAAATTATATCCTCTGAACAGGAGAGTTTTAATACAAGACATCTTATAGTTGAAATCAGTAAAACTAAAAAAATTCATGCCCAAACCAGTGAAAGTGGGTTTCCTGTAAACTGATGTAGTAATAGAATCACCGTTTTTCGAAATTAAAAGATCTAAGAAGGGGAGGGAGCCATTTTGCTCAGTTTCCATTGTATACGTTATATTGGGGTGCAAAGAATTTAGGAAGTTAAAGAATTGTTGCGCTTGTACCGCATTATCAAAGACTGCTATCGAATCATCAACGAAGCGTCGATAGAAAATTGGCTTGAGATGAGTGGGAGATTGTCTAAAAATTACACTTTCTAAATGAGTCATAAAAAAGTCAGCTGCTAACGGTCCGACTGGTGATCCCATCCCTACCCCATCAATTTGTTGGTAAACCTTATTGTTGAAAGTGAAATAGCATTGTTTGAAGACCAATTCTAAAAGTTCCTTCAAATGAGACAATGAAAAACCATGAAAATTATCAACTGAGCTAAAAACCCTATCTAAAATAATGGCAATAGTTTCAGATACAGGTACATTTGTGAAAAGTGACTTTACATCAAAACTGACAAAAAACTTTTTTGAATCGAAGTTTTTACCAAGGAGGTCTTTTTGGAATTCAAACGAGTTATTTATAGTGTAAGCATTTTTCGCAAAGGGGAACAGGAGACGAACAACAAATTTTGCCAATTGAAAGGTGGGTAAGTTATACGAAGCTAAAATAGGACGGAGAGGTGTTCCAGCTTTATGGATTTTAGGCAGACAGTATAATTGAGCAAGATTAGCACCAGATGCGAACAACTGAGAGTAAGTATCATTTTTTATTATCTTTAAGGACTTTAGTCGTGACAGAAATCTATTAACCTGGTCTTCTAACCTTACAATGACTTTATTTACAGGTTCTAGAATTTGTTTGAATTTAGTAAGATCACTTAGGATTTCATTAGTTTTGTTTATGTAGTCCGATTTATTCAAAATAACCACTCCGTTACCCTTGTCTGGTCTAGTCACAACAATCTCCTGGTTCTTTGCCAAATTCTTAATACACTGCAAATCACTCTTCCTAAATATGAAAGATTGAAATTTAAGATTTCTAAGTTTAAGAAAAAATTCTTGAGTTAAATTTGAGAACTGACATTTGAAATTATTGAAATCCCCCACATGGGGAACATTTTTCAAGCCATTGAAAAATTTTTCAAAGTAAAGAAAAAACGAAGGCTTATATATTTGAAACAACGGAAGCTTAAATTGCAAACCAAGTGACAGTAAAAACTTTTCCCGAGGGGAGAGTGTGTAACTAGAAAGATTCGAAATTACCTTCTCTGAATTGAAAAAATTTGGTGAATTCATTCCCAAAGCCTTTAACTTACGTTCATGTGTTTCCAAGATGGTAGAGTGAAATTTTTCTAGTTCACGTTGTACAAGAGAAATTATTAATAAATAGTCCAACAACGACAAGGTAATTTTAAGAGTAGTTATATAATGCCCAAGAGACTTGTTATGCGAATCTGATATTTTGATTTTATAATTAATTTCATTATTTAATAAATATTCCAGGGACGATTGATAAAATTCAGAGTCATATAGATTATCACGGTAGAGTTTGAAGTAAACAAATTTCGGGAAAATCCTGCAAGTCCGACACATTTCAAAAATAACAGTCCAGTTTTGACTTGAGAAACTTTCGTGAAGTCTTCCAAACATGGCGATAAGCCCTGAGGCCATCTTGTCCATACCTTGAATATATATAATCATGCGGGTTGCTTCTACAGAGCTTCAATTTAATATTTAGGAGAAATCCAATGACAAGGAGAAATGTAAATGCCATGAAAAGTCTTCTTTAATGCGCAACGTTTCGAGCAATACGCTCATCTTCAGGCTGTTTAATAACAATGTGAAATTAAAATCAATATTGAATGAAAAACAAAACAGAAAATTTCTGTAACCTATTCGTAAAGACAAATTTTAAAAGACTGAGAAAAGAGGGTTAAATTCTAAGTTATACAGATTTACATATAAAAATTAAGAAGTTATTTTTAAATACATGTAGTAAATGTGAAATTAATACACTGGAAAAATTACCAATAGTACACTGGAACAATGGAACTATCTACCTTACACTGCAGTATCCGAGGCTGACTAATTTGAGCAGAGACAAAGAACGGGAAACACGAGAGATGGCGAGGGCGATTGGGGAAGGAGGGATTATAAGGAATTGGGGAAGGAGGAGGGATCATAGCAAATTGAGAGGGACGGCCGATGAGTCAACATTCAGACTAGGGGACAATGCTTTAATGAAAAGCGATTCTAAAATTCTTAGTGAGTTGGGACAAGTATTACAACCAAGAATTTTAAAATTGTCTAAAGTGACATCAATTTTACATTTAATGCTGTGTTCACGAATACTCGAGGCTTCTTTAGTTTTTAAAATTTTACCTGTTCGGCCACTTATTCCCATATGCGAATAAAATCTAGCCCTGAGAGAGCGAACAGTGCTGCCGATGTAATTCCCAAGGAGACACCTGGGGCAGGTAAATAAATATACAACACCGCTACGCAACGAGTCAGGGGTTCGATCCTTCGCTGAGAAAAAGCTACCTAAAGACGTTTTATTAATAAATATGATGCGGAAATCAGTATGATAAAAAAATTTCCTTAACAATTTTGTAAATTTAAGCTTAAATTCCTTATTCAAAGGACCCATTTCAGGTACCAAGAAATATTTTATATCCTTCGGCACTGTAATACACGGAAGTTGAGGGCTATAAACATTATTTAAGAAGGATCTAATTAGTTTGTCTACATATTGAACAGGAAAACTATTATTAGTAAAGTATGATCTTAGATTATTAAATTCATCATTAAGTAAGGTAAAATTAGAGGTCCCCATGTGGGGGATTTCAATAATTTCAAATGTCAGTTCTCAAATTTAACTCAAGAATTTTTTCTTAAACTTAGAAATCTTAAATTTCAATCTTTCATATTTAGGAAGAGTGATTTGCAGTGTATTAAGAATTTGGCAAAGAACCAGGAGATTGTTGTGACTAGACCAGACAAGGGTAACGGAGTGGTTATTTTGAATAAATCGGACTACATAAACAAAACTAATGAAATCCTAAGTGATCTTACTAAATTCAAACAAATTCTAGAACCTGTAAATAAAGTCATTGTAAGGTTAGAAGACCAGGTTAATAGATTTCTGTCACGACTAAAGTCCTTAAAGATAATAAAAAATGATACTTACTCTCAGTTGTTCGCATCTGGTGCTAATCTTGCTCAATTATACTGTCTGCCTAAAATCCATAAAGCTGGAACACCTCTCCGTCCTATTTTAGCTTCGTATAACTTACCCACCTTTCAATTGGCAAAATTTGTTGTTCGTCTCCTGTTCCCCTTTGCGAAAAATGCTTACACTATAAATAACTCGTTTGAATTCCAAAAAGACCTCCTTGGTAAAAACTTCGATTCAAAAAAGTTTTTTGTCAGTTTTGATGTAAAGTCACTTTTCACAAATGTACCTGTATCTGAAACTATTGCCATTATTTTAGATAGGGTTTTTAGCTCAGTTGATAATTTTCATGGTTTTTCATTGTCTCATTTGAAGGAACTTTTAGAATTGGTCTTCAAACAATGCTATTTCACTTTCAACAATAAGGTTTACCAACAATTGATGGGTAGGGATGGATCACCAGTCGGACCGTTAGCAGCTGACTTTTTTATGACTCATTTAGAAAGTGTAATTTTTTAGACAATCTCCCACTCATCTCAAGCCAATTTTCTATCGACGCTTCGTTGATGATTCGATAGCAGTCTTTGATAATGCGGTACAAGCGCAACAATTCTTTAACTTCCTAAATTCTTTGCACCCCAATATAACGTATACAATGGAAACTGAGCAAAATGGCTCCCTCCCCTTCTTAGATCTTTTAATTTCGAAAAACGGTGATTCTATTACTACATCAGTTTACAGGAAACCCACTTTCACTGGTTTGGGCATGAATTTTTTTAGTTTTACTGATTTCAACTATAAGATGTCTTGTATTAAAACTCTCCTGTTCAGAGGATATAATTTGACCTCTAATTTTACCTTACTTAATGATGAATTTAATAATCTAAGATCATACTTTACTAATAATAGTTTTCCTGTTCAATATGTAGACAAACTAATTAGATCCTTCTTAAATAATGTTATAGCCCTCAACTTCCATGTATTACAGTGCCGAAGGATATAAAATATTTCTTGGTACCTGAAATGGGTCCTTTGAATAAGGAATTTAAGCTTAAATTTAACAAAATTGTTAAGGAAATTTTTTTTATCATACTGATTTCCGCATCATATTTATTAATAAAACGTCTTTAGGTAGCTTTTTTCTCAGCGAAGGATCGAACCCCTGACTCGTTGCGTAGCGGTGTTGTATATTTATTTACCTGCCCCAGGTGTCTCCTTGGGAATTACATCGGCAGCACTGTTCGCTCTCTCAGGGCTAGATTTTATTCGCATATGGGAATAAGTGGCCGAACAGGTAAAATTTTAAAAACTAAAGAAGCCTCGAGTATTCGTGAACACAGCATTAAATGTAAAATTGATGTCACTTTAGACAATTTTTAAATTCTTGGTTGTAATACTTGTCCCACAACTCACTAAGAATTTTAGAATCGCTTTTCATTAAAGCATTGTCCCCTAGTCTGAATGTTGACTCATCGGCCGTCCCTCTCAATTTGCTATGATCCCTCCTCCTTCCCCAATTCCTTATAATCCCTCCTTCCCCAATCGCCCTCGCCATCTCTCGTGTTTCCCGTTCTTTGTCTCTGCTCAAATTAGTCAGCCTCGGATACTGCAGTGTAAGGTAGATAGTTCCATTGTTCCAGTGTACTATTGGTAATTTTTCCAGTGTATTAATTTCACATTTACTACATGTATTTAAAAATAACTTCTTAATTTTTATATGTAAATCTGTATAACTTAGAATTTAACCCTCTTTTCTCAGTCTTTTAAAATTTGTCTTTACGAATAGGTTATAGAAATTTTCTTTTGTTTTCATTCAATATTGATTTTAATTTCACATTGTTATTAAACAGCCTGAAGATGAGCGTATTGCTCGAAACGTTGCGCATTAAAGAAGACTTTTCATGGCATTTACATTTCTCCTTGTCATTGGATTTCTCCTAAATATTATATATATATATATATAGGGCGTCCCAAAAAAATGTATACACACTTTAAATAATTATAAAGGCAGTGTTTATTAAAATACATTTCATTTTCAAAATGTAATAGAATCTACAGACATTATTTAATTGTTTTGTCAACGCCTGTTTCAAACTGACGTCCGTTCTGGTCCAGGCACTGCTGATAACGCGAAGCAATGGAATCGCAAACATCACGAAACATTTCGTTTGGTATTTGTGTGCATTCTCGTTCAATGGCTGCTCTCAATTCAGCGACTGTTGCAGGTTTTATAGCGTAGACTTTGTCTTTTAAGTATCCCCATAAAAAAAAGTCTAGTGGTGTGAGGTCTGGTGAACGCGGAGGGTATTCTACGAAACCCTTCGTCCAATCCACATCCACATCGTGCCAAGTACCACTCGCAATACTCCACTCTTCGGTCCGGATCATCTTCATTAATAGCATGGACTAATCTTGGAATGTAACTTTTCCATTGACAGCGCTTCAAAATGCGTTGGACAGACGATTCTGAAATTCCTACCTCACGACTCGCTTGCCGCACAGATTTCTTGGACTTTGGTGATACGTTTCCAGTACTCTTTCTTGCTTTGTGGGGCTTGTCGATGTCCGTCGTCTTCCGGAACGCTTCTTGTGGACATTCTGAACAGTTCCATCGGCTTCAACTTATCTCTAATTCGAGTGATGGTAAGTCGCGTTGGTGGATCTGTTTGAAACTCCCCTCCTAAACTGTCTTTGCACTTCAACTGCGTTTTCACACTTCCAGTAGCATTTTAGAATGAATTTCCTTTGTTCAAAGCTTAGTCTGACTGCCATTATTAATTCTAATGGGTTTAACTTGGAAAGAAAGAAACATCAATTGAGCTATCAGCTGTTAAAGTGTGTATACATTTTTTTGGGACGCCCTGTATATATATATATATTGGGTAGTCAAAAATTGAAATGTTGAATTATTTTATCTGCGCCCCCTAAAATAGTTCCATTTAGCATAGAAACTAAAACTTGAAAGTTTGACACAAATTGGCTCATATTTAGGGGTCGCCCCCGGCTAATAAAAATGGTGACCATGGCATAATAGCTCCTGACATATGATTATGCTCATTATACACATAATTCCTTCCTTTTTTTAGTTTGATTCGTTTTTATAAGTATAGGCCTTCTTATTTATCATTGATCCTTTTCTAACCTATCCTTGATGTTGTTATAATCCATCCTTTGGTCCTCAATCCTTCTTTATCCCAATCCTTTTTCTCCTTTTTTTATATACAATCAGCAATGAAGCATTGCTACAAAAAAAACCCATTAGTTTATTATATAGAGATAAATTCAAAATGCCAGTGCTATTTACATACTTTAATTACTTTAATTAGCATTATTTCCTTATACAACATTTATTTAATATACAATGATTATACAATATGGTGTATTTTAAGGTGCGACCTCATTGATGGTTATTTTTTGAGAAGAACAGTTTTTGATGGAACTGGGTGACTCTGGCGGTGTTTTGCAATAATTTGGAGCAGGAACTGGAGCTGCTCTTCCCCCACTGTCAATTTCTTATTCAGCTCTTGAACTAAAGCTACTACACGTTCTGCCCGGTCATTTACAACAGATAGAGCTGCAACAATAGCTCTGGCCCTTAAATATTCACAGTTGGATGTCAAGTGCTGGGTGCCTTGTTCAGAAATCCTTCTGGCAAATTCAGCTTAGTAAAGAATTCTCTAGTATTTCTGTAACAAGTTGGTGTAGTCCTTCACCAGAGCAGAAGGTCGATTCAGGAATCCGAGGACGCTTGGGTGGGTCTATCAGTGGACTCATCTTCTAATGCCTTTACCATGCGTTTCTTTACATCTTAGTAATTCGCCTCATCAAAGAAAGCAAGACCAACTGCTTCTTCAGACAGGTACCATAAGTGGTTAGAGAGTTTTTTTTTAGTTGCATCATAAATCTTTTTGTTAGGATAATAATCAATGACCTCATAAGGAGCCAGTCATTAAATGGGGTTTCAATAGGGAGTGAGGATGTTGTCCAAGCCTTCATATAGATGAGAACAGAAAAAAGGGAAAAGATCTCGAATTCCTCGTTCTTCAGTCTTAGTCATCTTCAACTGGTTTCGAAAAAGCCACATCTTGATAGAATAGAGCGCTTTGGACATCCAGCGACTCGATGCATGGCACCTGGTGCACGAAACTTGATGCCTTTATTGGGGACACCTCCAAGAAAGATGATGGACAGATCCAAAAGTTCTTGATAGTCATCCCGTAGCATAGGTGCCTGGGATCTAGCAAACTGAATTAGTTCAGTTTTAGACTGGATAATTGCTTCTTTAGTAATCGTGTCTGTCTCACCTGTTTGGAACTGGCTTTGATCAACAGAAGTCCAATTGTCACGAAAACGCTTAAAGATCAATATCTCTGGACCAGTTGATGTAGATCCCAATGTTGCTTCAAATGCAGCTCCCAACAATAAATCTAAAACATGGTGTCTACAAGGCAAGTACAAAACATCATGTCCCAATTTTGCTTCGATGAGAGCACAGGCTCCACTATATTGACCCGTGTTTGAAGCTGTTGTATCGAAACAAATTGCTTTTACTCTCTGTAATTCTCCATTCATTCAGGCAGTTAAAGACGGCTTCAGCTTGTGCTTCTCCAGTTGAGTTTGGGATTTTGGGGACACCAAGCAGCTGTTCAACACCAGGTCCTGACACAAGTACTGGGAGACGATCAATGTGCTTGTGCGAGGTGAGGTCCTCCATCATCTTGCCATCCCAGTGGACTGTCATAGAACATTCTCCATGGAAATGCTCCTTAAGTTCTTTAGCATGACGAGCTCGGTTCTTATTTCGAAGGCGATGGATAGAATGTTGGTTTATGTTGTAATCTGAAGCGTCCAAACCAAAGCTTTTAGCTGCCTCTGCGAGGATAAATGTTACCTTTCTAGAGGAAATTTGTGTACGATCCAGGGCGGCAGACATCTGAATAGTCATGATGTTTTTCATGAAGCTGTTGTATCGAAACAAATTGCTTTTACTCTCTCTGTAATTCCCCATTCATTCAGGCAGTTAAAGACGGCTTCAGCTTGTGCTTCTCCAGTTGAGTTTGGGATTTTGGGGACACCAAGCAGCTGTTCAACACCAGGTCCTGACACAAGTACTGGGAGACGATCAATGTGCTTGTGCGAGGTGAGGTCCTCCATCATCTTGCCATCCCAGTGGACTGTCATAGAACATTCTCCATGGAAATGCTCCTTAAGTTCTTTAGCATGACGAGCTCGGTTCTTATTTCGAAGGCGATGGATAGAATGTTGGTTTATGTTGTAATCTGAAGCGTCCAAACCAAAGCTTTTAGCTGCCTCTGCGAGGATAAATGTTACCTTTCTAGAGGAAATTTGTGTACGATCCAGGGCAGCAGACATCTGAATAGTCATGATGTTTTTCATGCCTCGTTTTTTCTTAGATTTTGGTAAAGCACAAGCTCCTTTGGGCTCCTCCTCCTCATATTCACATTCATCAGTGTTGCTGGAAGATGTGGAAGAAGCCAGTACAACTTGACTAGTAGACGCCTCCATCAAAGATTCTGACTTTCTTTTTCTCTCTGCCTCAGCTTCCAACCGTTTGACTGCATTTTTTGTGCGGTGAAGATGTACAGTGTCCACACCACCGATTGAGCCAGGACGACCTTTTTGTCTTTGCAGTTGAAGGAACTCCCAGTCCTCACGATTCTTGATCAGCTTCTCAGCGTCTCCATGGGCGATGTCAAAGAGATCTTCCAATCGCTCTACAAAATCAGCCTCCTTGGTTTTATGGCTCTGGCTTGTTCTGGAAGCATGCTTCTTTAAGCAAGTCCATTCGTTAAAGAAATTCTCTAACTTCTTCATGGCACGAGGTTCCTGCTGAGTAGGAATATTGGCCTTATCCCAGATAACTATTGTGCTCAAACACTGCACAAAAACCCCCCGCACCCCTCTAGTGACGCCACTGATAGAAACACATGTCAGGTAAAATTTCCATTGAACTAAATTAAATTCTTTGTGACAAATAGCAACATTGTTTAAAACTTCATAATATGTGTATAAGAGCATAAATTCTAATTTTTTCATTAAATTCATTAAATTTTTTTCAAACACTAATAACAAAATCAGTATAAATAATTGTGAAAAATATAAATAACATAGTTTATTATCTGATAATAGCAAAAAAGAAGTATAGTGATACACAGTTACACACCTTTTACTTATGACAGCAGAACACTGAATGATGACAAATAACAATTGCAACATAATCTGGAGCATTCTTGATGAAACATGTTTAAACAGGTTGATCTTGTCTTATCAAGCAATATTTTCAGCTACAAACTTGACAATTATCTCTAATATATTCATTTAATTGAATTCATCATAAATATGATGATTAATTAATTAAAAACATATGTTTAGTATACTTGACAACTGCTAGTAATTTCAAATATTAATTGCATAAATAATAGCTATATTTTATGAAATTTAATAAGCGGGTGCGACCTCTAAAAATTGTTCAATCCAAAAAACATTTTATATGTGATGTTTTTTCAATCAATGGAACTGGTTGAGGGGGCGCAACCTAAAAAAATCAACACTTCGAAAATAAGAGAGACCCTAAATTATATATATTATATATATAGTCTAAAGTCACTAAAAGAATGCTGAATGGCAACACAAAAAGAACAGACGCGGTCTGTTCGTTTATTGGGCTGAACTAAACAGCATGTAGTTTTGTATCTGACTAAATCGTTGGTGCTAAGTTTAATTTGGTGATGCTTCTAAAGTGCAAAAGGAAAGAAGTGAAGTTGTCTAATTATTATATCAGTTAGGGGTAATGTCTATAGTTTCTAAAATTAGTAAAGTTAGAAATATTAGGTAGATCGTTTGTGGGACGCTGGCACCTGAGGTAGGCCCTAAAGAAGATCTAAATCAAAGCACCTGTAAGTACCTTTATTGCCTATTTAATAACCTAATACTGTACCTAAAGGGGTCTACACCCCAACGTTATTACAGGTACAATGAGTGTCAATCATCTTATGTATGCTATTGATCTAGTTCTTATTTCTCCATCTCTAAAAGGGCTCAGCACACTTTTGAAGGTGTGTGAAAGGTATGGGAAGGATAACGACATGAAATATAATCTTCCTAAAAGTCATGTTATGATTATGAACACCAAGGCCTACAAATATATAAAATTTCCTGAATTTCAATTGAATGGTATGGTGCTCCCAGAAGTAACCCAGATTAAGTATCACGGCCACATACTAACTGACAATCTTTCAGATGACTGTGATATTCTAAGGCAATGTAGACAATTATATGCTCAGGGAAATACTTTGGTTAGAAAATTTGCATCACCTGAAGATCCGTCACCCTAGCCTTTTTTAGTTAGCTTTATAAGGCTAACTAACGAAAATATCACGACCTAACCTAACTGTTATTTTTTATTTTAGTGGGTTCAGAATCCCAACTGAGCCCTGAACGGCCAAGCTCTGAAGGGTCAGTTTAACCTACAGCCCAAGTTAAGCCAGACTAAAACTTACGGACTTGGAGGTCCTATTAGGTCCTACCTCAGGGTTGCTGACTCGATGTGGGCCTACCTTAGGCCTCAGTTGCATAAATTAAGATAAAAAACAAAAGGGGCACTATTTATGGTCTTTTTTCTAAACCTTTCAACAACAACACAACCTGCACCATTGCACGATGCAACAATCTTGTATCTAAACAACCAAACTGAATTGCAAGAGAGCTCTCTATAAGACCACGCCCTGTAAGTGCCGCATTCAACAAACGAGTAGGAAGGACGCGCAGTGCCCCAAAAAAATGATGCCACAAGAGTGCCCAAACAATGATGCCACAATAGCCCAAAAATGCTAGCTCTAAATTAAGTGAATTTTTCACTAACCTTACAATTATGAGATGGATATATATATATATATATATATATATATATATATATATATATACACCTTAACTTAATATATACAAGCAATGCTGCATCAATCAGCTTAGTCATCATATCGCCTTGGGACAACAATGGCTCTTCCTCTTCTAGATTTTCTAACACTCCCCACCGAAGAGACATTGTTGTCATTATCTTCTGCAAGTTTAGCCAAGCCTTCTCCATGAGGTTGTAACTCAAATGTTTTCATCTTGACTATCCGTGTTTTTGTTGATTTCTAAAGCATAGAGTTTTTGTATAGGTCTCTCTAATTTTCCTCCTGAAATCTTTACCAGTGCAGACCTAACTAAATTGTCTTTGCCAACAAACAACTCTTCAATTATGCCAAGCTTCCAGCATTGCCTTGGTCTTTCATCCCCATTATCACTTCTCCCACTTTGATACAATTTGCATTGGAGCCCTTTACATTGCCTGATTGGTAATAATTGAGTTCTGGCAAGTATTCCATCTGCCACCTCCTCCATAACTGATCTTGTAGCTCTTCAAGGTACTTGAACCTTCTGGTTAACTCTTCTTGAGTGCTCTGGATAGGCTGTAAGTCTTCTGGCAAACTGGGGCTTGATGTTAATCGTTTACCACAAAGAAAATGATTTGGTGTCAATGGCTCTGCATCCTGCATACTGTTATAAACAAAGGTCTAAGGCCTACTGTTCACCATTCCTTCTACTTCACACAAAACTGCAGAATTCTTCTTTGCTCAAATGAGCATTAGCTAAAAGTTTCTTTAATGGACACTTTACACTTCTCACTAGCCTTTCCCAACATCCTCACCACCATGGTGCTCTCTCAACAATAAACTCCCACTGTACCCCATGGTGTGAAAAGTAGGATTGGAATCTCTCCTCTTTTAGCAAGGACCAAACTTCTTGGAGTTCCTTCGCAGCCCTTTTGAAGGTCTTTGCATTATCCGATATGATTTTATTTGGGAAACCTCTTCTGTTCACAAACTTTTTAAAGGCCAAAAGAAATACATCACTACTTAAGTTGCTTACCAACTCCAAATGGATTGCTCTGGTGGTAGCACATATGAAAAGACATGTATAACTTTTGTTAGACTCCCCTTGCTCATACACATAGAATGGACCTGGAAAGTCTACTCCCACTACATCAAATGGGGCAGTATAGACACACCATTCTCTTGGAAGTGAAGCCACCTTTACATGATAAGGCTTTGCACCCCAACGCTTGCAAACCACACATTTATGCAAGACCTTTTTTACTACTTGTCTAATTTTGGGAATCCAAAACTGTTGTCTGAGCTCTATTATCACTTCTCTAACTCCAGCATGTAATAACTTATGATGCGTATCCAGGATCAAAAGTTCCACAAAGTGTTCCCCAGAAGGTATCAAAATTGGATGTCTTTTCTCCTCTGGAAGCCCAGAAAACTGTAGTCTACCTTCTACTCTCAATAAATCCTGATCCAAAAACACATCCAAACCCTTGAGAGCAGAATGTGTTGATAGAACCTGTAATGGACTGCTGGTGAGTAATTCCCCCTCTTCACCAAATTTTTCCTTCTGCACATATACCACCCAGTATTGCCTGACTTGTTGAATCTCATTACTGTTCAGAATTCTTTCCCTTCTTGTTTCTCCCTTAATGTTGTCTGTAAATCTATATACCCATGCTGTCACTCTTAACAACCTTTTCAGACTGCTAATGTCCTCAAGCCTCAATATGGGGTCCTGCTGCATAACTTGACAACTGGTCACAGTACATTTTCTCATCTCACTCACCCATTCTTCTTCAGCCTGGCATTCTCCGACAATAGGCTGCTTAGAAGGCCAATTTTCACTTACAAGTTTTAGCCACTCTGGCCCATTCCACCTCAAACTTGAGTGTGCAAGATCTTTCATTGAAATTCCTCGTGTTGGTAAATCAGTTGGGTTTTGGGTGCCTGGACAATGCTTCCATTGCTTTGGATCTGTGTGTGCTTGAATTTCCTCCACCCTATTGGCAACAAATGGTTTCCCATTGCCTTGCCTGGCTTCTTAACCAGTGCCAAACTATAGTGGTCTGTCCAATAATAGCTTGGAATTTCATAGAGGGCCAAAGATTTTTGCACTGTAACTGCAAGCCGACTAGCAATAACTGCACCCATCAATTCCAACCTTGGAATAGAAAGCCTTTTCAAAGGTGCTACTCTGCTCTTGGCAGCAACCAACCTGCAACTCACTTCCTCTTTGAATGTGCCTCTTATATAAATACAAGTTGCATAGGCTTCCTCACTTGCATCACAAAAAATGTGCAGCTCCAAATTGTCTGGACTATTGTTCAACTCTCCAAAGTACCATCTTGGGATTTCAATGTCTCCAAGATGTGCCAATTCTTTGAACCAATATTTCCACTTTACCACCATATGATCAGGTAACTCTTGGTCCCAACGAAGTCCAATTTCCAATTTACTTTATCACAAATGGAGCCAGGAATCCAAGGGAATCAAAGGCCTTCGAAGCCAAACTAAGACCTGTACGTTTTGTCCACCTTGTCTTATTCTCAGCCAGCTCTACTAAAAATTTCCCATTTGTAATGCCGGGAAAGGAGAGACTCAATTCAGGCTTTATTTCACTAACAACTGAACACTGTAAATACAATAACAGATAACACTGTGCAACAATTTTTTGTTTATTTTTCGATCTTTTCTATATGTTTCGGCCACGCTGATTACAGATTTGGCATCGGTTTTGCTCGGAAAACTATAGTTTTTATGATATGGTCAAATTTAGAAATCTTACTTTTTCGCCATTTTTAAGGCATTTTTCTGAGATAGCAAAAGTAATTTCAAGGCAAAATTCAAAATGTTCCCAAAACAGGGGTTTATTAGTAATGTTTTTATTGGTTAAGGCCCATTATTAAATATTTGTATACATTTGGTTTTTTATTTGTTTCTAAAATGTTTTTTTTTGTATTTTTAGATATTTGAATTAGAATTATATGGTGATGGCTACCAATAGGCCCTGCAGACACTCACTCTGCAGATTCATTTTGTTATGTTTGCGGCCATTACATCAATCCAAAGCAAGTAAAGAACAAAATTGACACAGGAATGAAGTTTTGTACAGCATATCACGCTTACTTTGGCATGCCCATGGGCGATCACGATAAATCATTGGCACCTCACTTTTGGTGTGGAAGCTGCGGTTCCACATTAGAAGGATGGCTGCGAGGTACCAGAAAAGTCATGCCATTTGCTATTCCTCGCATTTGGGGGGAGCAAACTAATCACCACGATGATTGCTACTTCTGCGTGGTAGACATTTCACTCTACAAGAGAAGTAAAGGTCGAAAAAATGTCCTATATCCAAATATCCCATCTTCTATTGCCCGAGTCCCCCATAATGAAGATTTACCCGTTCCATGCCTACCCACCATGGAGGAACTAGAAGAAACGCCTTTAATATCCTCCGATGATGAAGATGCTGACTTCGAGGCAAACTCCAATACGTCACCCCATTTCCCCAACCAGAAAGACACAGACGACCTAGTCAGGGATATGAACCTTACGAAAACCAATGCAGAAATTATGACGTCCCGCCTTAAAGAGTGGAATATTTGGGATCCAAGTGTCAAGAGCTCTTTCTACAGGAATAGGCATTTGCGATACGCTTCTTTCTACTCGTCTTTTGCATCGAGCTCTCTTTGATACTGCTGTGATGTGAATGGCCTTTTTGCTGAGATTGGAATTGAATACAGCCCTGCTAATTGGAGTTTGTTTATTGACAGTTCAACTAGAAGTTTAAAAGGCGTCCTACTACATAATGGAAACATGTTTCCATCTATTCCTGTGGCTCATTCGGTTGAATTGAAGGAAGAATATGAAAATGTATATCATTTGGTAGAGAAAATAAACTACAATGAATATAGATGGGATGTATGTGGAGACTTCAAAATGCTAGGATTCCTGCTTGGACTACACTAAATATTCGTGTTTCCTCTGCCTTTGGGACAGCAGAGCAGATGGTGAGCACTTTGTCAGAAAGGAATGGCCTTTGAGAAATGAACTTTATCCAGGCAAACACAATGTTCTTAACGGAGCCCTTGTTCCAACAGACAAAATTTTTCTACCCCCGCTGCATATCAAGCTTGGTCTTATTAAGCAATTCATCAAAGCTTTGGATGCTGAAAGTGATGCTCTTTATCATATACGTTCAATGTTTCCCAAACTTTCTGAAGCTAAAATCAAGGGAGGCATATTTGTTGGACCTCAAGTCAGACGCATGTTAGCATCTAAAGAGTTAGAAGAAAAATTACAGCTCTTGAAAAAAATGCTTGGCAGTCATTTCGGCTTGCAGTCCATGGATTTTTAGGTAACAAGAAGAACGACAACTACAAAGAGCTAGTAGAAAATCTACTCAAACATTCAAAGGTTAGGTTGTAGAATGTCCCTGAAGTTACACTATCTGGACTCGCATTTAGAATTCTTCAGATCAAATTTGGGTGACGTAAGTGAAGAACATGGTGAACGTTTTCACCAAGATATCCAAACCATGGAGAGGAGATATCAGGGAAAATGGGACGAAGCTATGATGGACGACTATATCTGATGTTTAATACGAGATAATCCACGGGACTACAAGAGAAAAAGTCGCTCAAATGTACATTTTTAAGCATTATCCGTTTAGATTTGTGAGCATATTATATTTGGGTGCATTATACGAGGGTACTTCAATAAGTATCCGCACTTTTTATTTTAGTGATAATATAATATATATTCGTAATAACGAGCCAAACTGAGATCTATAGGCTTATTTAGGCTAGCAACAGTATAGGCTTATTTAGGCTATTCGTAGCTGTCACATATCGTACGAGTAGTGAGCATGGCTGCGCCACTTTCAATTTGTACTCTGGAAGAACAGAGATCCGTGGTTAATTTTTTGTGGGCAGGTGTGAAAGGAGCTGAAATTCACACGCATTTATGTGCTCAGTATGGGAATAATGCGTTACCACGGCGAAGCGTGTACGAGTGGATTCAAATGTTCAAGGAAGGTCGGACATGTGTGACAGATGCTCAGCGCTCAGGACGACCGTCAACATCAACCAGTGGTGACAAGCAGGAAGAAGCCAGAGCCAGTGGCGGCTCGTGCCTAGGAGCTGCAGAGCTGCAGTACCCCGAGACACTCACTGCCAGGTGTATGATTCCTTCAGACTGTCTGAAGGAATCATACACCCGGCAGTGAGTGTCTTGGGGGACTGCAGCTCTGCAGCTCCTAGGCACGAGCCGCCACTGGCCAGAGCCATGATTTTCGATGACAGAAGATTAAAAATAAAAGAAATTGCATCTTCTTTAGACATCAGTCAAGGGTCAGCCTATTCGATAGTTCATGACATTCTTGGCTTTCACAAGGTTTGTGCAAGATGGGTGCCCAAACAGTTGACAGAAGAGCACAAGCGTAATCGTATGGACGTCTGCTCTCGTCTTTTGGCGCGGTATCATAATGAAGGTGAAAACTTTTTGGAGCGCATTATCATTGGAGATGAAACCTGGATCCATCACTATGAACCAGAAAGCAAACGACAGAGCATGCAATGGAAGCATCCAACATCTCCCGTTGCAAAGAAGTTCAAAGCGCAGCCGTCAGCAGGTAAAGTTATGCTAACACTATTTTGGGATACACAAGGCCCTATCCTTGAACATTATCTAGAGCGTCGAACTATGGTAACAAGTGCATCGTATTCTGACATGTTTTGGAATGAGTTAAAGCAAGCAATTCGCACAAAACACAGAGGGAGATTGTCGGAAGTTGTTATTCTGTTACACGACAATGCGCGTCCTCATACCGCTGCACAGACTAGAAAATGCCTTCAAGAACTTAAATTTGAAGTTCTCGACCATCCAGCCTACAGTTCAGACCTGGCACCTTCGGATTTTTACCTGTTTGGACCACTAAAAGACGCTTTGAGAGGTCAACGATTCCAAGGCGATGATGACCTGAAGGAGGCGGTGCATGACTGGCTACGCACACAGCCAAAAACATTCTTTTGTGATGGCATTAGGAAGCTTGTAGATCGCTGGACTAAGTATATTGAGAAACAGGGAGACTATGTTGAGAAGTGATGTGTTTATAATCAATCAGATATGAAAATAAAATTGTGAAAATAAAAAGTGCGGATACTTATTGAATTACCCTCGTATATACATTATATACGCATTATATATACACATTATATATCTTTAAATATGAAATATATTTATTTTCCTTTCCTTTTCTTCATTGTGATTTTGCTCTCTGCTAAGCCACTAGGTACAAAATATAGATTCTGGTTTTCAGAAGAAACTAGAGTTTTCACGAGAAAACTAATGCGATTTTTTAATTCAGCGCACCCAAAAACAAATAAACACCAAAAAATAAGATAAACACAAATTTTCCAAAATTGTGTTACATAGTGTAATTAATACAAATAGACATAACAATACTTACATTTTAGCGTTAAAGTATAGTATTAAAAGAGTTAGTATTAGGTAACAAGTGCGCATAATTCAAAATTAAGGTACGTGTAACATAGCAGATAAGTATAATGAAGATTACATATAAGGCAATAGAAATACAAAACCGGCCATGACAAGGCAAAGTACAGTAGAACAGCATATATGATAATTATAAGTAATAAGCATTACTACCTAAGTAATTGCTACTATACCTTATATAGACCCGTAGGCGAAACGTAAGCTTAATAACACAACACAACCATGAATGAATAACACCATCACGAATGATTCAGATTATAATCTGGGGCAGAATGACCTGAAAGAAAAGGAATTATGTCATTCACCCCATCTTAAAAAAAAAAAAAGAAGAAAACTACAGGTTCAGAGGATCAACGGGACGTTTTACGCGGCTCGAACGACGAGGAACCGCGACTGGAGACGGGGTAGGAATAGGGTAACCAGGAGGAGCGGGAGTCACATCGCCCCCGACTGGAGGACATTCAGTAGGAACAACCTCACCTGAAACTCGAGGGCTCCCAAGTGACTCATATAAAGAATCGGATGTGGCTTTCAAACCTGCTTCAGGATCCACCGGAAGCGGGTCGCCCCCTGGAGCGAGGTCTTTGATCGCTACGGTGTCTTCTTGCCCATTGGGAAATCGAACGTGAGCGTATTGAGGGTTTGCTTCCAATAAGCGGACTTCTTCCACCAGGGCGCTCATCCTTATTTCTGACGTGTCTCCTGAGAAGGACAGTTCCGGGTGCCGTAAGCTACGTAAGCATACTGAGTCCGCTAGATGTCTTGTGAGGAAATGCGGACGAACGCTCGTGGGACGTCGCATTGGTAGTGGTGCACAGAAGCGAGCGAAGTGAGTGAAGTGCGTCGGGAAAGACGGATTCCCATGCACGAATAGGTAAATTTCTTGATTGAAGAGCCAATGTCACTGTCTTTCATACAATCCTGACAAATTGCTCACACTGTCCATTCCCAGTCGGATGATGAGGAGTCAAAGGACTCGTCGGAACTCCGTGGCTATGCAAGAATGATTTCAGCTGTGATAACATGAAAGATGTCCCTCGATCAGAATGCAAGTAACCAGGTAAACCGAAAATGGAGAATAAAGTAGTGAGACATGCAATAACAGTGGAGGCCGACATATCTCTGCAAGGGAAAGCGAAAGGGAAACGTGAAAACTCATCAAGCACAATTAGCAGAAATCGATTGTTCGTGTTAGAGGGTAAGGGGCCTTTAAAATCAATACTGAGACGATCGAACGGTCTCATGGCTCGTATAAGTTGCCCTGGTTCAGGTCGATGGAATTGCAGTTTCAATCTGTTGCAAGTATGGCAAGTTGACACGCTTCACATCCTCTGCAGAGTAGGGGAGATTTCGCGCACGAACAAAATGGAGCAGACGAGTGATACCCGGATGACACAATGACTTATGTAGCTCGAAGAGATCGCTGTGACTCGTTAGCACAAAACCCGCGTGGAAGAGCATCCGCAGCAACATTAAGTTTCCCTGGATATCGAAGGAATACAGCATCAGTTCTACCTTCCATCTTGATATTTTCTCATTTTTAATTTTACTCTTGTGTTGCGTGTCAAGCATGAACACCACAGATTTCTGATCGGTTATTAACGTAAACCGTTTTCCAACCAAATAATGGCGCCATTTTCTTTTCAACGGCGCAGTGATTTCTTTCGACGCGATTAAGCGATCGCGAGAAGAAAGCAACCGGGCGGCCTTCCTGATTTAGTGTGGCGCCTATGGCGGCCTCCGACGCATCTGTTTCGATAGTAAAGGGTAGTTTTTCATCGGTTTTCATCTTAACTAATTTAATTATTGCTTCTTTCAAATCCGAAACAGCATTTTTAGCACCCTCGGTCAGCGGAAGAGAGGCGTCAATTAGAGGATGAATCCTTTCTGAGAATCGTGGCACCAAACGTGAATAATAGGTAAAAAGGCCCATCATCTGTAAAAGGCCCTTTTTTTAGTGAGGCAACGGCATACTTCGTAGGGGGTTCCAGACGAGAAGGATCAGGTCGTAGCTCGTTATTCCTGATTTCATAACCCAGCAGACATATGGAAGGGGATGAAAATACACACGTTTCTCTATTCAACGTCATGTTATGACGATTAGCGGTGTCAAAGAACCTATGCAAATTTTCGTCATGTTCCTCATGCGTTGAACCACAGATGATGACGTCATCCAAGTAAGCGAAAGTCCCTTCTAATTTATTCTGACGCATGAAATCATCCATAATTCATTGGAAGCACGCGACTTAATCTTTTGAATTGGTAAAGCCGCCCATTAGCTTCAAAAGCGGTGTAAGCATGGTCATTTTCATGGGGTGGGACAAGGTGGTATGCACTTTTTAAATCTATGGTACTGAATATCTTGTAATTCGCTACTTCATTGACGAGTTTCTCAATGTTGGGTAGAGGATATGCATCAAGATAAGTAAATTTATTAATGGTTTCAGAGTAGTCCACCACCAAGCGCCGCTTCGTTTGGTGATTTACAACGACCACCTGGGTCCTTCATGGGGAACAACACGGTTCGATTATCTCTTCAGAAAGCATGCGGTCCACTTCGGAGCGGATAAACTCAACATCTGAAGCCTTGAATCTCCGTGACTTAGTAGCAATCGGGTGACAGTCTAGTGATAAATTTGAAAAGACTCTAGAAGGAGCAATGGCGAGCGATGTTAAGGAACATACGTCGAGATGGGGCTGTGGCCCACCATAAGCTACTTTCACTCGAGTGTTTCTTGAGGAAGGGGATATCGAGCATAACATCAGTGCACAGCTCAGGCAAGACAAGCAGACGAACTCCAAGGTAATGACGTTCCTGTATCACCAAATCGACCTCACAAAATCCAGCAATCGAAGATTTGAAGTTCGAGGATGCCATAGAAATAGTGCCTGAATATGGGGAAATGGGCAATCGAGGAGAGTGAGCAATAGCCTCCGAAACAAAATTTTCAGAGCTCCCAGTGTAAAGAAGAGCCCTGGCTTGAGTTCCGTTGAAATGAACATGGACTACAGATTCCTTCAAGGCCGACGGAACGCATGCGAGAGTTGCAGTAGAAATAGAGAAATAGAAGCAGCCACCGACGAACTCTTAGTAGATTTGCACACCTTCGCGAAATGTCCCCTTTTTTTTTTTTTTTGCATTAAGACGGGTAACGTTCCTAGCTGGACATTGCGACCGCAAGTGACGATTGTTTCCACAGAAGAAACATAAGTTCGGACGTCCGGCAGCAGCGCACATTTCACCCTGTAAGGTTTCAGATTGTCTCTCAGACGAATCTCGTTCAGGGAAGCTAGATAGAGGGGAGGTGTCGGGGTTGCGTTGGATGGCGGCGACAGGGCGTGGTTCAACAACACAGGAATCATACGACTGCGAATCCTTCATAGCAATTTCATACGCGCAAGCCTGGTTTGCGACGGCAGAGAGGTCGAGCCTTTTGTTTTCAAGGAGCTGGGTGCGTATCCGCTGAGAAGCCAGACCAGAGATGAAGGCGTCTCGTATGCATTCGTCACGATAAGCTTCTGCGGATACTCCTTGGAAATTGCATTCGATGCTAAGCTTGTGAAGAGCGCGCAAATATTCGTCGATTGTTTCACTAGAAGTTTGCTTTCGAGTAGCAAGATGGTGTCGTGCAACAATTTCATTCGCCGGTTGGATGAATGCCGACTTCAGAGTACCCAAAGCGTAGTCTAAGTATTGCAATCCGCTATCAGCTCAAAATTCTCCGGCAATACGGCGTTGGCTGGCAATGCTTAAACACGCGCAGCGCTTCCAGTGAAATCAGGAGTACATCAAGCCGCTCGGGGCGAAGTCCACGTTCCATCACAGCGTCTCAAGTTAGTGAAATAAATTGTAATGACGGAAAAGGAGAGACTCAATTCAGGCTTTATTTCACTAACAACTGAACACTGTAAATACAATAAGAAATATAATAACAGATAATTAATACAAATAGACATAACAATACTTACATTTTAGCGTTAACCCTTTAACGCCGGATTTATTTGTGGGTTAAGTTATGAATGCGTGTATTTGAAACGTTATCAACATGTAGCGTCGTCCTTTTAGGGTTAAAATATAGTATTAAACAAGTTAGTATTAGGTAACAAGTGCGCATAATTCAAAATTAAGGTACGTATAACATAGCAGATAAGTATAATCAAGATTACATAATAAGGCAATAGAAATACAAAACCGGCCATGACAAGGCAATGTAGAACAGCATATAATTATAAGTAATAAGTATTACTAGCTAAGTAATTGCTACTATAAATTAATGAATAACACCATCACGAATGATTCAGATTATGACCCGAAAGAAAAGGAATTATGTCACCATTGAAGGTAAACAAATCCTCTCCTTGCTGCCAAACAATGCCTAGCACCTTTGTGTCTATTGCCCATAACTCCTTTATACGAGAATCCTCAATAATTTCTGCTGCATCAGGTCCTGCACAGGACTGACTGAAGGTAAACAAATCCTCTCCTTGCTGCCAAACAATGCCTAGCACCTTTGTGTCTATTGCCCATAACTCCTTTATACGAGAATCCTCAATAATTTCTCAATAACTGCTGTAACTGAGAATAATTGATCTGCCATTTTCTAAGCTCCATGCCAGCCTCCCTCATTATAGCTCTAGCCTCCATTAATATCTGTTTAGCCATTTCTGTATTATCCACTGAACAGTGAACACAGCAAATCATCAACATAAAAATTTTGCATTATGTGTTCAATAGTATTAGGATAGACCAGAATATTTCTTAAAATGGTGCTGCATAGTAGCTGCCAACAGAAATGGACTAGAGCTGAGGCAAACAACACCGACTTCATTCTATATGCTTGAACCTTGGGTTCATTTTACAACAAGTTCTTCGTATCCACCCACAGATACCTTACTGCATCTCTTTCCTTTGGTTTTAACTTTATCCTCAAAAATGCTAGCTTCACATTTGCAATCAATACTACTCTACCAAACCTGAATCTCAGTAACAAGGAAAATAAATCTGCATTTAAATTTGGCACAGCATCCAAACAGTCATTCAAGGACACACCACCTTTGTCCTTGGCTGAGCCATCAAAAACTACCCTTAGTTTGGTGGTAGTTTTATCTCGCCGTACCACTGCATGGTGTGGCAGATAATGTGCTTCTTGGCTCACCAGCTCACCTTGCACTCTTTCAGCATAGCCCTCCTTTACATAGCTTAGGATGGCCTCATTTTATTCATTTAACAACTCATTTTTCCTTAGCCTGTGCAATGAAGTCTCCAACCTCCTATTAGCTAGCTGAAGGTTTGAGTTGGGTTTGCAAGAATCCTTCCAAGGGAGGCCAACTTCGTAGCAACCATCTCTAAACCCAATACCTTTTTCAAATTGCTCTAAAACCTCCCGGTTCACTGTACTTGCTTGCTTCTCCTGTTTGTCCTTTAGGCCAATGAATTCAAGTTCCCAAAAGGCTTTCAAATGCCTTTCCAAACCATGGCTGTTCTCCTCAATCTTAACAAAGAGAGATTTAACCTCCATTTCATTGCAATAGCTACCATGTAGCATCCATCCTAGCTTGCTTTCAATAGCTACAGGACCTCGAGATGTGCGGACAATGTTGCCAGTGATGAAGTCCCAATAATAGTAAGCTCCAATCAAATGACTAATATCTTCTGTTCCTTCAAACTTATTATTAACCAAATTAATTTCTTTAACTTGCAATTCTTGGACACATGCCATATCTAAACAAGTAGTGACTGGAGCACAAAGTTCCACAATCTTTACAGCTTGAACCTTGATAGTGGGACTTTGTGGTAACAACCCCTTAACCAGAACTTCTACCTTCTTAACTTTGGTTCGGTTTTGAACGGAACCCCCAAACCCAGAAATTCTTAAATTTTCCCTCAAGTTCTTTAAACTTCAAATTTCTGGAAATTCTGTTTTTAATAAAGCTACACTGGGTACCACTTTCAAACAATACTTTTACAGTAGCTTTTCCATCATTATCAATTAATAATGCTGGAGCTGTTTGCAATAACCATCCTTTTACTCTTACTCCCTTTCATAGCGATGGCATGTGCCACTGATGTCTCTACTTCTGGGGTAGGCCTACTAGGAGTGTTTTCACACAATAATGGCTGATGCCAGCCATGGCATTTTGTGCACAAAATTTTAAACTTATAAAACCTTGCTCTATGACCTTTCAAAAAACATCTAAAACATGCTGTGGACTTAATTACCCTGTCCTTTCTCTCCTCAACATGTAAAACCTCAGCCACTTCACATTTATATGACTTGTGGTTGCCTTCGCAAAATATGCATTCCTCGATTCCCTTTAATTTATTCTCAGGGGATGCATGTAGAGCTGACACTGTACCTGGGCTATTCCTTTTTGTAAAGACTTACGTGCTTTGCCTGCCTTTGTCCCCTTGTTTAACAGCAAACTGTTCAAACTAACTTCCTTCTCGTCTTGTTAATTCTGTGCCAAAGAGGCTTAACATCTGCTGAAGGGGGATGTACACTAGCGTGTAGCGTCATTGGGCAAAGTGTAACGGATCAAGAGGCACATTTCAGGTTTTGTACAATTGACCTCCCTAAATTCAAAAATGACAAAAAAATTTTTGGTGACAAGTGCAACACCTCCTTTTTCGCATGTGAAAATCGTGAAAATTGCTAGTTACCCATAACTTTTGGACACTTGCTTTCCTAGGGTTTGAGCTATCATTTGACCCCTTACAATGTACTGCTTTTCAGGAAAAATAGAAAAATTTATTTTTGGAATAAACATATACACTGTAGGTAGGTAGACTAGATAGTTTTATTTAGTAAATTATACATTAAAATCTTGTTTAGTTTTGAATGACGGCATAAAGTCACGGGATTAAAGTACTGCTCTAATGTAACCATCTCTTGAATCCTTTCCACACACTGCCCCAGACGCTTCAGTTACCATCCTAACACAGCCTTCTACACCTTGGGAGTGACATGGTATCCGGACAACAAGGGGCTCTTCAGTGATCTTATCGAGTTGTTCGACAGAGAACTGCTTCGTGAGTGGTGGTTCCATTGTGCACTCCTCCACTGGTGGAAGTAAATCTTTCAAATTCTGAGCACTTTGTTTGATCTTTGGTGGCCCAAATTCTCTTGACTTGCTGTTGAGCAGGTTTGGGAGCTCGTCGAATGGTCTTGATTACATCGATGACCAATTTCCGGTTTGCTTGATCTGCATCTGCAAGCATTGCCAGTAGAACATTTTCAGGGTGAGCCCAGTATGCATTTCTTTGGATCACAGGCCATGTGACAGTCTTGCTAGCTGGTGGAAGTAATCGTAGCAGCATGATTTGCTCCAGGAAATGTTTCGGGCCATCTGTGCACCTTGGATGGCACTTGATGCTAAACCACATGGGTCCATAGTGGCACACGACAAACTGTGTGAGTGAATATAGTTCATTACTTGGCTGCGCCATCGCTACATATAGCCGACAAATTCTGCTGGCAGTTGTAACCCATCTTGCATGGGAGATTGGTCCAGGCTTCTCTCGTAGAAGATCTTCATTAATGCCACCAGTCCTTATCGCTTTCATCATTCTGTAGAGGTAGGCTTGGTCACGACTCAATTCAGTAAGGTCAACATCCGGGAGTGTGTGGCCATCAGCAATACATTGAATTCCTCTAGAGGAAAGTGGCAAACTTTCACATGTGGCCAAAGCTTTGCCAATTGGTCCTTTCCATTGAGTTGCAGATTCTGTTGGGCCGATGAGTTCCTTGCACAAGTGGCGCAGTGGGAGTTCATTTAAATGCAGACTACAGATGAACCAGTGCAAAGGGCGACCCAGGCGGCACTCTAGCAGGTGTATTGCTCCACTTCTGTGCCCTGTGTTTGTGGCTGTGCTGTCGGCTCCCACTGCAATTATTTTGTCTGCAATACCCATTTCTTCAATCGCATTTTGAAGTCCATCAGCAATGAGAGTGCCAGTTCCTCGTTCCAGTGTCAGATGGCTTAGATAGAAGGTTCCAGGCTCTCCGACCAGCACATGATGGTCCTCAACTTTCTTTGTGCTGTACCATTTGTTCCCCTTTTTCTCTTTGACAAGTGTCATGTCTTTCCGCCCATCAAAAAATAAAGCAGTGACTTCCACATCGTGGTAAGTTACTGCTTCCTTCAGATCCCTCCGTACCTTCTGCCGAATCTGCCGTGCTCTCCATACTTTGTGGTGGTCAATTACGTTTATCTGATCATCAGAACTAATGATGCCATAGTCAACCAATGTTGCAGTGCTGATAGCTGCAGCAGCCCTGTTCGATACACCATACCGGTCAGCTTCCAAAGCAACAGTGGAAATCGGTGTGATGTTCCTGTCCTCCTGGGCACTATCACCCATCCACTCATCACCAACACTTTCACCACTGGAGTCTGCTTCTGCTTGAGCTGATTCGACCACATCTGCAGAGGATGCTACCTCTTGCCGTTCCATTTTTCTTCTATTCTCTTCTTCTTGTCTTTCTTGCATCCGATCCTCTCTTGACTTCCTTCTCTCCATCATCTGAGTCACATTCGCATCCACCCGACTGATCTGCATGATCCGCGTGGTTCTCTGGTTGATCAGAAAGGCATGCCTTGCTTCGATGCTTGTGAACCTTTTTCCATCAATCGGAGCAGCTTGGTCTTCACATTCTTGATTGGCTGTGATGGAATGTTAGCACGATTCCAAAGGTCAATGAGTGTTTGGCATACCTCCGGAAGAATCTCTCTGTTGCTGGTGTACTTGTTCTCCTTCAAGAAGAGGAAATGCCTTGCAACTTGTATACGGGTTGGAAGTTCAGACAGAGGAAGCTCTGATAGTGGAGAACCAAAGACAATGTGACTGGCAGATCCCGTGTTCTTTGCGTGCTCATTGTACCAGCAAAACTCAACAAATATCACACAGGAACACTGAAACAAAAACACAAAACGTATAAATAAAAAATATATATGATTATGAGTATATATATATAAGGTTTGGTTTATCGGTAAACAATAAATTTACCAATATATATATAAAAATATACTGCACACACACATATGTATATAAATATCCATAGGTGTATATATATAACCTAAGACATAACAAACTTAAAACCAATGTAAAACACAACAAAACAAAGAAATGTATATAATGTATCTATCACAAAACGCACCTTTCGTTAGTACCTTGGGGTTTTTGAACACCCGATCCACAGAAAAAACACTTGTTTCTCTCAAGTGAGCTAGCGTATAACTAAGAAATTCCAGGGGTGACTCACTGAGAATAACACTGGTCAACAACAATTTTGTCACAAGGGTTTTGATGGGTGTTCTAAGTGTACTTTTTCATGCCGAATCTAAATATGAAATAAGATTTTTTCTATCAGGCTTAGTTTACTTGTGACGCTATGTTCATTTTTTCCTCATTTAGCATGATCACCGGATAAAAAAATAATAACATATATATAATTAAGTATATAACAATATTATAATATAAAACATTATAAAAATAATAAATATAATAATATATTATATTAATTAATATAACTATAATAAAATATATTAATATTAATATATATGTTGTATTAATTTTTCTGTAAAATTAGTACAATTTAATCCTTTGGGGGAGAAAGTTCTGATAATGCTGGCAGGATAAATTTGGTCGGAGCAGCAGACTGTGCAGGTTGAAACATGTTTGTACCTGTTCAGACATGAGCCTAGTTTCTGTGTGTAGAGCAGCTCCAAGTCAGTCTGCTTGTAAATGTCACAGTGTTAACAGCTAGTGTCTGTTGCTTCTTGTTAATTTTACACCAGTGTTGTATTCATATAGATGTTTTGTAATGCCGCGGAACTGTCTGAATCATCCTAATTCCTTTTGTTATGTATGTGGTGATTTAACTTTAAAATCCCAGAAACGTAGCTTTACACCATTAGTAAAAAAATGCTATGAACTTTATTTCGGATGTAAAGTAGGCGATCAGGACAAGAGTTGGGCCCCTCACATTTGTTGTGTGACATGTGTAAGACTACTTACAGGATGGCTAAACGGTTCACGTCACATGCCATTTGCTATTCCAATGATTTGGAGGGAACCCAAAGATCACACAACAGACTGCTATTTCTGCTCTGCTGTAAATACAAAGGGGATCACTTCAAAAACAAAGAGCCTTATGAAATACCCTAATCTACCGTCTGCAATGAGACCAGTTCCCCACAGTGCTCAACTTCCAGTACCAAATCCTCCTGAACATGTAAGTTTAAGTGATGAGGAATCAAACGTAGCTGTAGCATATCACGAGGAAAAAGATGAAGACATTTCTGATCCAACATTCCAGGCTACCTGTTCCTCCAATGAACCACATTTACTGTCACAAGGAGATCTAAATGACCTAGTTCGTGATTTGAAATTATCTAAGAAGCAGGCTGAACTTTTAGGTTCAAGATTAAAGGGTTGGAATCTACTGCAACGTGACACTAAAGTTTGTTTTTTCCGCAGCCGCCCCATGAAGATGGACTTGTGTTTTGTAAAGATGTTAATTCAGTCATGGGGGCTCTTGGTCATGAACATAACGTGGATGAGTGGCGATTGTTCATTGACTCCTCAAAAGTCAGCTTGAAAGCAGTCCTTCTTCACAACGGAAATAAATTTCCTTCTGTACTATTGCACATGCTGCAAACATGAGAGTCATACGACAACATGAAGTTGCTTTTAGAAAAGTTTCAGTATCAGAAATATAAGTGGAATATCTGTGGAGATCTGAAGGTCATTGCACTTTTGCTAGGGTTGCAGCTAGGTTACACCAAGTACTGTTGTTTTTATGTGAGTGGGACAGTAGGGACAAGCAAAACCACTACGTTAAGAAGGATTGGCCAAAACGCACCTCACTTGTTCCAGGCAAGAAAAATGTTGTGAATAGTTCACTTGTTGACCCTGAGAAAGTGTACCTTCCTCCTTTGCATATCAAGCTTGGACTTATGAAAAACTTTGTTAAAGCGATGGATAAAGCGCAAACAGGATTCACATACTTGAGAAATAAGTTTCCCCGGATCAGTGATGCCAAGATTAAAGAAGGCATTATGGAAAACTGATGAGTGGGTAGTTGGGAGGTAACGAAAATGGTTCACTGAGTAGGTAGGTAGTTAATCTAACAATTATTAAATTCCTTTTATGTCAATAACTGGGTGGATGAAACCAATTGGTTGCTCACCAGAGTTATTCTCCACACTAGTATTTATATACTGTGTGACAAGAGCGTGCTCGGTAATAGATATACATTACCGATCAACCAACCGAGGAAAAAACCAACACGACGCTGGTGGAAAAAGCCCCGCGAAAAGGAGAACAAAGGAGAACGAAAACGAGGAACGGGGGCGAGAGGACGGAACTGGGGAAGGGACGAGAACAGACAACGAAAAAGATCCCCACCAGCAAGTACGCTCTTAACAACAAACAAGACGGGAAAAGGGACTCTCTAATAACTAGCAGTGACTAATTGTGTTTTTAACCCAGGTTTACGTAGATTCATTAAATTAAGCTGGGTCAGACAACTTAGGCCTACATTGTGGCCTAAGACCCAGCATCAACTCATAGCTTAACAAAGGTAAAGGTAGATTGCCCTAACCTAGTTTGGTGAGGAATCCTACTGTGGACCTCAATTTATCTGCCCGCTCTGGACCATTTCCGGAATCTCTAGGCTGACCCCTCTAGGCTAGACTTGATCTACTCTATAGTTAGACTGGAGAAATAAGGGGTGGGTTAATTGTGGACCAATTCATACAGAGCATTTTTCACAGCATTTTTGTAGCCCCTCAGATCAGAGAATTGTTAAGAGATGAGAGATTTGAAGGAGAGTTGAATGAAGTTGAGAAAGCTGCGTGGCAGAGTTTCAAAAGTGTCTGCACAAATTTTTTGGGAAATCACAAGGCCGAAAACTATCCTGAAATAGTAGATCTTCTTAAGTCTTACCAAGCAATGGGGGGGTGCAATATGTCATTAAAGGTTCATTTCTTGGACTCTCACTTGGACTTTTTTCCGGAAAACCTGGGTGCAGTAAGCGACGAACATGGTGAGCGTTTTCATCAGGATATTTCTGCCATGGAAAACCGTTACCAAGGCAAATGGAGCCCCAGTATGCTGGCTGACTATTGCTGGACTCTTAAGAGAGACATGCCTGAGGCAAAGCACAGCAGAAAATCAAAACAAGCTACTTTTTAAACTACAGGTACCGTATGTCTTTTCGATCATATTTTAATAAGTATGTAACCATATGGGTTTTTAAAAATTAAATTGCATGTCACACAAAAACCAGACCTGATAGAGAAATTTTACAAACTTATTTGGATTCAGCACAGAAAATACTATAAGAATAAGGTATTTTCATTCTTGGGACACGAAAAAAAAATTTTTTGTTGCCCAGTGTAATTAGAAAGCTGCCAGAAGTACCATGTCAGTCAGTGTTACCAACTGTAATTAACAAGAATTTTGTATTTTTTACATGCGAAAAAGGGAGGTGTTCTACTTGTTGCAGAAAAGTTTTGGTTTCTTTTCTGAAATCAGCAAGGTTGATTGTACAAAACCTGAAATGTGCCTCCAGATCGCTCATGACGCTACACGCTAATGTACACATGTTCTGTAGTGTCCCCTAATTAATTCAAGCAAAATTGAGCTAACCAATTTGGACTCCAGTATAGTGACCAACATTACATCATACCTTTCTATACCTACACCCAAGTTATCCAGGGACCTAGTTTTAACTTCAAATTCATCACATAACTGCCATAACTCCCTGACACTATTGGAATTATTAACAGGAGGTATAGCTAAAAGTTCGCGGACATAGGCGTATGAGGCAGGGGGGGGAGAAGCTGTTCAATTCAGCTGCACTCATCTTCAATGCAAACAAACGAACTGGGCTTAATGTCAAATAAGCTGAATTCATCAAAATACTTAACCAAACTGACCAAACTCAAAATTTGCCTTTTTTTTTTTTCCCAAATAAACTGAATTACATTGTTGGGGTACTGACCAACCACCAGTCCGGAATACCAAATTTTCCACCCAAGTAACTGGCACACTGAAGTCTGTAATCTCCGCCTACGAATAATAAACCAAATGTTGGCCCAAAGTAACCACAGACAAGCTAAAACTGTTCAGGCCTAACTTAGGCTACAATTTGCACAATCAGAAGTTTGCCGAAAAAACAGTCAGACTCAGTCTTGGGCTTGAATCCGGTTAGAAGGATCATGTTATTTTATTTATTTTGATTGGGTTCGGAATCCCAGCTGAGCCTTGAACGGCCAAGCTCTGAGGGGCTACTTCAACTTATAGCCTAAGTTAAGCTAGACTAAAACAAACTACGTACTTGGAGGTCCTACCTCAAGGTTGCTGACTCGATATGGCCCTACTTTAGGCCTCAGTAGCATAAAATTAGGAAAAAAAACAAAAAAGGGGCACTATTTATGGTCTTTCTAAACAACAACAACAACCTGCACCATTGCACGAGGCAACAATCTTGTATCTAAACAACCAAACTGAATTGCAAGAGAGCTCTCTATAAGATCACACCCTGTAAGTGCCACATTCAAGAAACGACTAAAAAGGACGCGCCAGTGCCAATAAAAAACCGATGCCACAAGAGTGCCCAAACAATGATGCCACAAGAGCCCAAAAATGCTAGCTCTAAATTAAGCGAATTTTTCACTAACCTTACAATTATGAGATGGATACACACACACACCTTAACTTTATACAAGCAATGCTGCATCAATCAGCTTGGTCATCATATCGCCTTGGGACAATGGCTTTTCCTCTTCTAGATTTTCTAACAAATGTAGCACAATTATCGTATGCAAAATTGTTAATCACTGTGAACAATTCATTCATTTATTTTTCTAATTAAACACAAAACAACAAAGTAATTTCTCTCTCCTTATTAAATATTGTTTGTTTGGGCTGTGCCCCGAACTGGTGACCCTCATTATTCATTTCAATTTAATTCATAATTACAGTAAGCCTACTTTCTAGGCCACATCAAATTGGTGATGTGTAGGCCACTATAGGGCCTGTATGTAAATCAGTGATGAATGTAAATAATTATGTTCTGAGGACATTTGACAATGAGTCAATTAACCAATCAGCGCTCACTCACCCATATTCTTTCATAAACTGTTACAACCATTTGTAGTACACACAGCAAATATATGCCAGGTGTCGCTGTCTGTTCTCAAGTGTGTCCCGAGAATAATGAGCGCAACTGTACATAAATAGCACAGCCATCTTTATGTCTCGCTGTTCTATCCGCTCTTGGTAAGTTGTAACCATCCATATGCATTTCTTTCTTAATACAATATTCACAGTCTTCTTGGCAATCTTTAAGATGTGTTTCTGTGTACAATTCTCTGGTTCGGCCGCACCTGGAGTATGCTGTGCAGTTCTGGTCGCCCACCCTCAGGAAAGATATTGACAGGCTGGAGCGAGTCCAGGCGAGGGCCACAAAGTTAATCCCTTCCGTTAGGCATATGGGCTACAATCGACGCTTTACTCGCCCTGAATTTGTTTTCGCTGGAAACTCGGAGGCTGCGCGGTCAACTCATCGAGGTTTTCAAGCTCTTACGCGGGTTCAACGATGTCAATTTTAGAAACATGTTTAGTTTAAATGATAACCCAACTCGCAACAATGGTTGGAAGTTGGATTTGAAACGGTTTAGGACTAGTGTGTGTGGGAATTACTTTACGTAGATCTGTGACAGGTAGAACAGGCTACCTTCAGAAGTTGTCAACAGTTCTTCTGTGGATCTGTTCAAGAAAAGATTAGACCGAATCTTGCACACTATTTGAGGGTGTATGAATTTTTCCCTGGCACCCGTTGCCATTGGTACCTCCTCGGTATGGGCCGCAAGGCCTTTTGAGGTACTACTTTTCCTTGTAACTCCTTGTTAGGCATGCGATGTCAGCCCTTGTTTCGTCCATACATCTTCTCAAGTATAAAACTTTTTTTACAGAGTGGTTTGGTTTCATCCCTTGAATATTAGCCAGTTCAGTAGTTATGTTCTTAGTATTGCGTTGCCCCATGTGCATTTCAAATTCGTTATCCTTCAGTATTGCGTGCTTTGTAGCCCTATGATCATCCAAGAAAAATCAGTTTCCGCTTACCTGCTCTGGTAACTCCTTGCCAGGAAGCGATTCGGCTCGGGGGTTCCCAGTTGTGTCAACTGCATGTGCTGTATGAGGTTTAACAGCCGTATTGCGTCTGTGATGTTGAAAAAAATTTTGTTCGTGATTTGTGTACAGAGGGTTCTTCTCGTTTTTCCTCTTGTTCGTTGAGTTTGTCGAGAGATGATGAAGTAGCATTCCCCCCCGCCCACTCCCATATTTTCAGATTCCATATCTTGCGTAATTCCTGCAAAAAGCAGTGGTAGATTTTGCAGCTGTCACCGAATTTATAGTGACCATTATTACAGTAGAAATTGCACGTTGTGGTATGTTCATATGTATACAATGTCCTCCTCCAATCATATCTGCAATTCCTTTAAAAAATATCTGCAGACAGTTCCTTCCCCATTTTTACTCAGGGCCTTTGTTTTTGACGGTTGTATTGGCTCCTTATTAAGAGAATTTCAGTATATTTTGGTGGTTGCCTGCTTGTTTTTTACTATTTGTGCTTGTGTCCTCCATTTGAACTTTGTTACACTCACATTCTCACCCTCTTTGCGTGTCGGTACTCTCTATCTATTTTCCTTTTGAGACTCTCTGCTCAACATTCACAGTTCCCTCTTCAGCTTCCTCATCATAGTCTCTCTCTCTGCTTTAAAGACTGGAAAGAGTATTTCGGTCACACAGCTTTCGCAAAAGTGCTCGACTCCATTCAGTTGCTTTGCACCTGTTGTTAGAGAGATTTCTTCGTCTTTCCATTTCAGGCAGTTGAAATCGAGGAGTTGGCAGAGATCACATCTAATTGCTTTTGTATCATGTTACATTGTTACAGAAACCGCAGAGCTGTAGAAATTTATTTACCATTTCCATGTTACTTATAGAAGGGAAAAATTGGTGAGCGAAATCTGATTCAAAAGGGCATTGGGAGGGGTTTTGACTCAAACTGAACGAGGGAAAGTTTTCTCCGTTACTCCGGGTGATGGGGGATGTGACGCGTTGTATATTCTCACTGATTGGTGCCCGGGAGTGTGGCCGCGGGGGAGAGTGGAAGGAATTGTTTCAGCCTACAGATGGACAGCTAATTTACTTCAAATGAAACACTCGGAAAAACGCTTTATAGATTAATTAGCTTTGGTTTATTTACTGTTTTTGACATACGCCGTAATTTTACCACTTAAAAAGACACCACTGTGTGCAGTACATATTCACTCGGATACTGGCACTGTTTAAAACTTATTAACTGCGGGATCTTTACTGTAATAGTACTTTTATTCAGACTTCGATCGAAACGTGTAATCGTTACCGTACAAAAGGACTAACATATATATTATATATATAAAATAAATATATATATATATATATATATATATATATTGTGTATATATAGTCCTCCAACTACAATCTCATACCCCTTTCCTGTCCTATCGCTTCAATTTGACATATGGATCTTCCCAAGATGAGGCGCCTTTGATTGGGAGGCCCCTAGGCAGTACTTATCTGATTTCCAATGAAACGATTACCGCTTTCGTGGCCGGGACCGCTCCGAGTATGCTGAGCGCAACATGAGGGGATTCTGTCGGACATGGAGGCGTACATTCCACATTCTATTCCTACTACTAATGCAAAAAACACCTTGGTTTAACTTTACTTGTTCTAATGCTATCCGCAACAGAGAGGAAGCTTTCAGAAGGTACCGTTGCCATCCTGACTTGCTTAGCTTAATTTCTGATCAGAATCGTGCAAAATCTGTTCCTCGATTCGCCAAAAATTCCTTCATCAGACAAAAATCTGAAACCCTATCCAATTCCAATTCTTCTTTCTGGCATCTAGCCAAGAACCTCTCCAACAACGTTATATCTTTCCTTCCTTTTTTCCACTCCGGCGGCTCAGTTGCCGTCTCTTCACCCATTAAAGCTGAACTCTTCGCTCAAACTTTCGCCTCCATCGCAACCACGGACGATTCTGGTGCTGTTCCTGTCTCCTACTCCCTCTTGACTTAATTATGTCTGAAATTAGAATCTCTTCCAAAAATGTTTTCGCCCTAACTGGGCTCAGCTCTAGGAAGGCGTACGGTCCTAATGTTCCTCCTTTGGTTCTCAAGAACTGTTTTTTAATCTATCCTTAATAGGAAGTCTTGAACATTTCTCTCTCTGTCTTCTTTCAGATCGTCAGTATGGGTTCCGCAAGAGACGCTTCACCAACGATCTTCTTGCATATCTATCCAACTCTAGGTCATCCTCGTTTCGTGATTTCGGTGAAACCTTTGCTATTGCACTAGACATCAAAAGCTTTTGATAGAGTCTGGCATAAATCTTTAATTTCGAAATTGCCCTCCTTCGGTTTCTATCCTTCTACCTGTCCCTTTATGTCCGATCTATAGGTGGCCACTGTTCTTCCTCTAAACCTATTAATAGTGGTGTTCCTCAGGGTTGTGTCCTGTCACCCACTCTTTTCCTTTTATTTATCAATGATTAATTAAGGCGCACTTCCTGTCCTGTACACTCCTATGCCGATGATTCCACTATTTCTCCACCCGCTTCACAAAGCATCCTTCGCAACAGTCACTCCATGATTCACGTAGGACGGCTATGGTGTACCTGACCTCCGATCTTTCTACTATCTTTGACTGGGGCAGAGAAAATCTTTGGCTTTCAATGCGTCAAAAACTCGGTTCCTTCATCTGTTTACTCGTCACTATCTTCAACACGACTATACCCTTATCTTCAACAATACACACAACTCAATCCTTACTCTTCTCAATATTCTTGGAGTTTCCTCCTTTTCTCGTGAGCTTTCCTGGAAAGATCACATGGACAGTGTACTCTTTCCAAATCAGCTTCAAAGAGGTTTAGTGAACTGTACCGGCTCCGCAGTTTCTTCACCCCAACTCAGTTGCTGTCTGTGCAGGGGTCTTGTCCGTCCCTGTATGGAGTATGCTTCTCATGCGTCTGGTGGCTCAACCCACACAGCTCTACTTGATTGCTTGGAATGAAAGGATTTTCGTATCAAAAAAAATCTTCGGAAGTTGTGAACAGTTCCTCTGTGGATCAGTTCAAGAAAAGGTTAGACGAAATCTTGCACACTATTTGAGTGTGTAAAGACATTTAGGACCTCAGTCTGCGGAAATTTCTTTTCCTATAAAATAGTTAATATCTGGAACCAACTTCCCTCAGAGGTTGTTTCCAGTCAAAGTGTAAATCTGTTTAAAAATAGGCTAGACAAAGTACTGAACACACTCATAGTTTAAGATTAAAACCTCAGGAAACTCTGCAGGAGTTCGCTTGCTCGGTGTCTCTGTGAGCAAGCTAAATATAGAGCTATTTATATATTCTCCACTTTCCTGTAAAATTTCCTTGGCTACTTTTCCAGGGTCAAGGTATTTTCTTCAACCTTTTTCCGTACCTGCCTCTGGCAGGGAGGGAGCGGAGGGTGGGGAGAGAGCCTTCTACTTTTCTATCCAGTTTTCTACTACTGCTAGGATAGTTGAAAGAAAAAAAATAAACTTTTACAAAATTTTCCCTGGCACCCGTTGCCATTGGTACCTCCTCGGTATGGGCCGCAAGGCCTTTTGAGGTACTTCTTTTCCTTGTAACTCCTTGTAACTCTCTCTCTCTCTCTCTCTCTTACCCGCAGGGGGTATAAAGGTTATGCACAGTCCTTCTGGGTGTTGTAAACTTTATACTTGGGGTGTGACAGCCCTCCGGTCCCGAGTCGTGGGATTCTAGAGAAATTGGCTGCCAATTTCTTTAGGTTCTCTCTCTTTCGGGAGGGCGGGTGAAGTCTGTTGTACAAACCTGTCCCGTGGGTTACTAGGACCCCTTCCCATCCCACTCTGTCCTTTTAGCTTAGTTTAGGGATGTTCTCCTCTGACTGCAAAAAAAAAAAAAAAACTTTTTTATTGTCTTTTTCTCTACTGTTACGATTAGGACGCTACTGCTATCTCATGCGTGGGAAGAGAGGCTTGGAACCTCTATAAATAACACCATTTAACTTCAGTTGTAGGTAAATATTTAGAGGGGATAATAGCGAGTAGGATTGTTGACCATTTGGATTCCTACAAGCTACTTGGGGACTCCAACATGGGTTTAGACGGCATAGGTCGTGTCTCACCATCATGCTCGAGTTTTTCTACGTCATGTTGAGTGAGTATGATAAGAGTAGGGCGATTGATTAGAAGGCCTTTGATAAGGTACCTCACCGCCGGCTAATGGCCGAAGTGCGCGCGCTGGGTATTGGTGGGGAAGTAGGTAGGTGGATTGGAAACTGGCGAAAAATGCCACAAAGTTAATCCCTTTCGTTAGGCATATGGGCTACAATCGACGCTTACGTGATGCGGGTTCAAAGATGTCGATTTTAGAAGCATGTTTAGTTCAAATGATAACCCAACTCGCAACAATGGTTAGAAGTTGGATTAGAAACGACTAGTATATGTGGGAATTACTTTAACACGTTGATAGTTTAAGATTAAAACCTCAGAAAACTCTGCAGGAGTTCGCTTGCTCGGTCTCTGTGAGCAAGCTAAATATAGAGCTATTTATATATTCTCCACTTTCCTGTAAAATTTCCTTGGCTACTTTTCCAGGGTCAAGGTATTTTCTTCAACCTTTTTCCGTACCTTCCTCTGGCAGGGAGGGAGCGGAGGGTGGGGAGAGAGCCTTCTACTTTTCTATTCAGTTTTCTACTACTGCTAGCATAGTTGAAAGACAAAATTTTCCCTGGCACCCGTTGCCATTGGTACCTCCTCGGTATGGGCCGCAAGGCCTTTTGAGGTACTTCTTTTCCTTGTAACTCCTTGTAACTCTCTCTCTCTCCGCAGGGAGGTTAGACGAAAAGGTTAGACGAAATCTTGCACACTATTTGAGTGTGTAAAGACATTTAGGACCTCAGTCTGCGGAAATTTCTTTTCCTATAAAATAGTTAATATCTGGAACCAACTTCCCTCAGAGGATGTTTCCAGTCAAAGTGTAAATCTGTTTAAAAATAGGCTAGACAAAGTACAGAACACACTCATAGTTTAAGATTAAAACCTCAGAAAACTCTGCAGGAGTTCGCTTGCTCGGTGTCTCTGTGAGCAAGCTAAATATAGAGCTATTTATATATTCTCCACTTTCCTGTAAAATTTCCTTGGCTACTTTTCCAGGGTCAAGGTATTTTCTTCAACCTTTTTCCGTACCTGCCTCTGGCAGGGAGGGAGCGGAGGGTGGGGAGAGAGCCTTCTACTTTTCTATCCAGTTTTCTACTACTGCTAGGATAGTTGAAAGAAAAATAAACTTTTACAAATTTTCCCTGGCACCCGTTGCCATTGGTACCTCCTCGGTATGGGCCGCAAGGCCTTTTGAGGTACTTCTTTTCCTTGTAACTCCTTGTAACTAACTCTCTCTCTCTCTCTCTCCTAACGCCCATTCCTAACGCGTAATGGCTTTGGCTTGACCAGCCCCCTGCGACCGTTCTTTGGTGACCAATTGATGGTGCTTGGCTGTACTGCTCTGAGGTGAGAGGGCTTTACTGCCCAGCTGGCTGCCAGGCCAGCGTAAAGTCTCGGGCGTAGCCTCTGGGTCTGGTGGGATATCCCTTGAACACTGGATTCTAAGAGTCTGGCCGCTTGTGAGTGACTAGTAAGACTTAGTAAGGGGCTGCATCTCGCTGTCGCTCCTGGCGGAAAATCCGTGATGCTTGCGTCGCGAGTGTTTGTCAGTTGGTAGCTGCGACACGTTTGGGACGGTCCGGCCCTGGGGAGACCTTTGGTCGGTGCGGCAGCAGGAGAGGTGTAGTCTTCTGGAAGGAATGAACGTCACTTGCAAAAACGCGGATGCGTCTACGCGCGGGATGAATTCACCCCTCCCCCTTTTTTATATACTGGTCATAACGTTTTTGGATAGTTTTCATTGCTAGAACGCTTTATCTTATTCAGAGTATTCAGAAAAAACAAAAAAAAAGAGAAAATATGGCAGGGCCAGCTCAATTGAAAGCAGAATGCTTTAAATGTAAAGTTAATCATTGGTGCGTAGACTTCCCAGAGGGTAGTATCAGCGATATCACATCCCTTAGTGTATGTTTGTTTTGTAAACTTAGAGACAACCACGAAAAGGAAGTTAAAGAGCTAAAGGAATTAGTAAAAAAGCTTGAAGCTAGGGTCGTCGCACTGGAAATCCAACCCAGTGGACAAGATCAAATTAAAAACACACCAGCAGATTCAAACTGTAAGATTAAGTATCTAGAACAAAGGGAGGGCTCAAAGAAGGGGCTGATAGAGAAGGGTGGGAAGGGATCGATAGAGAAGGGTGGGCAGGGGCCAATGAAGAAAAGGGTGGGAAGGGGCCTGCTGATGGCCCAAAGAAACCGAAGGATGTAGCTACCTGTCGGGGTGGGTCGGGTGGTGTAACTGCGTGTATGGGTGGCGACGGGTTTCGAAAGGTCTCGGGCAAGAAGGCTGCGAAGCCGAAGCCTGAGACCCCAGTTGCCCCTGTCAAGACCTCTAACCGCTTTAGTCTCCTGTGCTCGAAGGAGGAAGACACCGTTTTGATTGGGGACTCGCAGATCAGGGGCCAGGAGAAGTACTTTGCTTCAGCAAACCGGGATGGGAGGAAGGTAAGGTGCTTACCTGGGCGGGGAACGGCGCACTTAAGGAAGGAGGTAGAGAAGGTGCGCGTGGCTAGTCGGAGGACTGCGATCGTTGTCCACGCTGGTGGCAATGACCTGTTCCTCAAAGGCGGTGGGGTAGGTCTTACTGAAGGGATCATCACCGAGATCATGTCTCTTGCGGATGATCTAAAACTGAAGACAGACAGGGGAATGTTAATGGGTATTTTACCGCGAATGAATGTCAGTGACCACGCGCTCAGTAAGGTCATTGGCATCAACGAGAGGGTACAAGACTTGTGCGTTCCGCTGGGCGTGAAGTTTATTGACCCCTTCGATGCATTTTCGGGTAGGTGGGACCTTTACCAGAGGGATGGTGTCCACCTCAATAACAAGGGTAAAGGTGTGCTAGGCGCGCTGCTCGACCGGCACCTATACAGAATGGTGAGGTCGAGTCCGGGGAGAGATGATGGGCCCCCACCGGGGAGAGATGAGGATGAGCCGGTGGCGGACATACCTTCGACTGAAGGGTGCGTCGAAGTACAGGTGGGTGACCCTCCTCCTACGTTGGAGGGGGCTCAGTCTCCTGCGGAAGTTGCCCCCTCGTTAGTGAGGGGCTCTTCAACTCCCGACAGCCCTGGCTGTTCGGAAACGGGTCGTGCTAGGGGGCGGTCAGAATAGGGAAGGCTCCCTCCGTGCAATGCTTTTTAATGCTAGGTCAATTAGGAACAAGTTTTGCGAGCTACGGGCGCTCTTAGCATCAGAATACCAGGATATCGTTGCTATCACCGAGTCCTGGATTCATACTGATCGTAGGGACTACGTTGGGGAGTTCGAAATTCCGGGTATAGAATGTTTCGCAAAGACCGCACCCGTGGGGAGGGGGGTGGGGTACTAATATACGTCAGAGACACGTTGAGTCCGGTTGACTGCCAGTTCCGGTCGGAACGGGAGCTGCTTGGCGTCGATCTGAACGTGGGAGGGACGAACTATAGGTTATTCTTGGTGTACAGACCTCCGCATCTCCTCCTCGAGGAGGATACAGCCCTGTACACCGAACTCAGTAGCCTGCTAGGGGATAGGGTGTGTGTAGTTTTAGGAGACTTCAACTGTCGCGGCATAAAGTGGGAAAACAGGACTGCCGATGCTGAAGGGAGGAGGCTAGTTGACTTTGCTGATGAGAACTTCCTCACTCAGTGGGTCAACGAGCCTACACGAGGCGAAAGCGTTCTGGACTTAGTGTTCACGACCGAAGACAACCTCGTCACTGGCCTCACCGTTGACGAATCGTTGGGCGGGAGTGATCACAGTCTTATTAGGTTCTGTGTGTGCGTCCCTCGGGTGAAGCGTAGTAACTCGAGAGGCAGTAAGCTCGATCTCCGGCGGGCGAACTTTGTTAGCCTCAGGGATAGCGTAGGAGAGATGGGGTTAGAGGTTGGCGGCGATGTTGAGGGAGTGTGGAGTGCATTCCGGGATGAGTTTATGGTGCTGCAGTCTGCTGCCATACCCTCAAAACCGGTCACCCCTGCTTCAACGCAGCCTAAGTGGTTCAATCGCGGCATCGCTTCGGCTATCCGAAATAGGAAAGTAGCGTATAGGAGGGCGAAGGCCAATCGTTCCCACGAGAACACTGAAGCGTATGTCCGCCTGTGTAGGGAAGTGAAGGCGAAGGTTAGGCTAGCGAAACGTAACGAAGAACTACGGGTGGCAAGCCTCTGCAAGGGGAACCCTAAGGAGTTCTTCAGTTATGTTAATAGTAGAAAGCCCATTAGAAGCATGATAGGTCCTTTAAAGGACGGAAGCGGCGTTCTGCGGACCTCCGACGCGGACATCGCTAATGTGCTTAATGAGTACTTTGCGGGAGTGTTTCACCAGGGAGGATACCCGCGTCATCCCCGAGCCAGCTGTGAGGCACGAAGGTGCTGGCCTGGATAGTGTTAGATGTACCGCGACAGTCGTTGCTCATAGAATATACAAACTGAGCGCGTTTAAGGCTCCTGGGCCAGACCAGTTTCTCCCCAGTGTTTTGCGAGAAGTGCGCGACCAGGTGGCTCCCCACCTGGCTACAGTCTTCAACAAATCGTTGGAGATGGGCCAGGTGCCTGGTGACTGGAGGGAGGCCAACGTGACCCCTATCTTTAAGAAAGGGGATCACGAAAGTCCAGGGAACTATCGTCCTATTAGTCTCACTTCAGTTGTAGGTAAATTATTAGAAAGGATAATAGCTGATAGAATCGTTGACTATTTGGATTCCTACAAGCTGCTTGGGGACTCCCAACATGGGTTTAGACGGCATAGGTCGTGTCTCACCAACTTGCTCGAGTTTTTCCACGTCATGTTGAGTGAGTACGATAAGAGTAGGGCGATTGATATACTTTATCTCGACTTTCAGAAAGCCTTTGATAAGGTACCTCACCGCCGGCTAATGGCGAAAGTGCGCGCGCTGGGTATCGGTGGGGAAATAGGTAGGTGGATTGAAAACTGGCTAAGGAATAGGCGGCAGAGGGTGGTAATTAAAGGGGCTAGTTCGGTTGGGCCTCGGTCACTAGTGGGGTTCCTCAGGGTTCCGTTTTGGGGCCACTGTTGTTTACCATTTACATAAATGATATCGACGGTGGCATCGTCAGTGGGATCGCCAAATTCGCTGATGACACCAAGCTTGGGGCCAATGTTGGGACGCCCGAAGCGATCGAGGAACTGCGTGCGGACCTAGGTAGGATAGGAGAGTGGTCCGAAAAATGGCAAATGCCGTTTAACTTGGGTAAATGCAAAGTGATGCACATTGGCTACGCCAATCCCAAGTCGGACTACTCGATGTTGGGCAGTAATATCGAGGTGACTGATTTAGAAAAGGACTTGGGTGTGCTAATTAGCAGCGACCTTAAGTTTACGAAACAGTGTGTAGAGATGGAAAAGAAAGCCCAGAAACTATTGGGTTATATCAGGAGGCAATTTCAGTTTCGGAACAAGGAGATTGTGCTCTCACTGTACAATTCCCTTGTTCGGCCGTACCTGGAGTATGCTGTGCAGTTCTGGTCGCCCACCCTCAGGAAAGATATTGAGAGGCTGGAGCGAGTGCAGGCGAGGGCCACAAAGTTAATCCCTTCCGTTAGGCATATGGGCTACAATCGACGGTTACGCGCCCTGAACTTGTTTTCGCTTGAAACTCGGAGGCTGCGCGGTCAACTGATCGAGGTTTTCAAGCTCTTACGAGGGTTCAACGATGTCGATTTTAGAAGTATGTTTAGTTTAAATGATAACCCAACTCGCAACAATGGTTGGAAGTTGGATTTGAAACGGTTTAGGACTAGTGTGTGTGGGAATTACATTACGTATAAGATCTGTGACACATGGAACAGGTTACCTTCGGAAGTTGTGAACAGTTCCTCTGTGGATCAGTTCAAGAAAAGGTTAGACGAGATCTTGCACACTATTTGAGTGTGTAAAGACATTTAGGACCTCAGTCTGCGGAAATTTCTTTTCCTATAAAATAGTTAATATCTGGAACCAACTTCCCTCAGAGGATGTTTCCAGTCAAAGTGTAAATCTGTTTAAAAATAGGCTAGACAAAGTACAGAACACACTCATAGTTTAAGATTAAAACCTCAGAAAACTCTGCAGGAGTTCGCTTGCTCGGTGTCTTTGTGAGCAAGCTAAATATAGAGCTATTTATATATTCTCCACTTTCCTGTAAAATTTCCTTGGCTACTTTTCCAGGGTCAAGGTATTTTCTTCAACCTTTTTCCGTACCTGCCTCTGGCAGGGAGGGAGCGGAGGGTGGGGAGAGAGCCTTCTACTTTTCTATCCAGTTTTCTACTACTGCTAGGATAGTTGAAAGAAAAATAAACTTTTACAAATTTTCCCTGGCACCCGTTGCCATTGGTACCTCCTCGGTATGGGCCGCAAGGCCTTTTGAGGTACTTCTTTTCCTTGTAACTCCTTGTAACTCTCTCTCTCTCTCTCTCTCTCTCTCTCTCTACCACCGCTATTATAACGAACACTGCTCTTCTGAACTCTCTAACTGCATGCCTCTTCCTTCGAATGTAAATTTGTTTAAAACAAAGTTGAAATCCTTATTAATAATGGCATACTAACAAAACTCTAAGATTAATGTCCATTACTATTGTTTATTAATTTCTCGTGTGTAATCTAGTATTAAAAACATTTCTTGGGATTGTTCAGTTCTTATTTCTCATGTATAATATTGGTATAATAGCTTCGATGGTGACCTTGCATTTGTCATATCAATAATGATAATTTAAGATTAATACATACTTTAAATATTAATAATAATACTCATTTACTTCTTATTAATTAATAAAAAATAAATAATTTTAAATAACGTTGTTTATATTTAATAAGAGCGCAGTAAAGCCTAAAGCTTAAGGGCCAAGTTAAATAAAATAAATAGTCCAGCTTCACAATTATTTATGGCATTGTAAATTGTAAAACCAATGTATTTATTTTATTATTAATAATAAAGGTTATTCAATTTAAAAAAAATATTCACGAGCAGCACCAGACTTTTGACAAATTCTCATTACTTTTCTGTCCAATTCTTTAATGCAAGGGTTAATCGGTATTTTCAATCTTTCACCTACTCAATCAATCAACTCTGGAAGAATTTTCCTCAATTCATCTTTCCCCCATGTTTATGACCTCCAGTATTTGAAACGCAGTGTCTAGTCATCTTGAAAACTTTGTACCTTGATTTTGGCTTTCCTTTTCTTCTGTTAGGTGGGGCGTTTCGCGGGCATTCGTCCTTGGCCCCTGCTTAAAACAATATACCTAATACCTCGTTTCTCAATGGGATGAGAAAATTAAAACAGCCCAGACCAGAGGCTACTATTGCCCTCCTGTATCGCGGGAGATGCAAAACTAGTTACACTTTTTGGCGGACGGTGGGGTCGCCACATCCGTACGCTTTGTCGTCCATTGGAATTGATTACTGAAACAGCAAATAATTTGTGCAAAAGATATAATACCCTGTGTTGAGGCAACTCGGAAGAAAATTGCTATGACTTAAGTTGAGAACCGCCGAATTCTAAATGGATAGTCAAGAAAATTCGGTCCACATTCCTCCAATGTGTAACTGTAACAGTTGAAGGTAACACTCACGGTGATATAGCGTTCAATACAGTTACTCAAAATCTTGTAGACTCTATACCACACAGGGTTAAGGCAGGGTTAAGTCACTGTATGGGTAGTGTCACCAAGTACTGAATTGTAGTTTTCCTTTTCATATTCCACTTTGTTCTTTGATACCGCCTTCCATTAAGGTGGACAAATTATTTGGATACAACAGTGTGTGTTTGTGTATGCGCTTAAAGGTTTATAAAAAGATGTTATATATATATATATATATATATATATATAAATAAATTTGAAGTTTAAATTATAATTAAATACTTTTAGTTAACAATAACTTGAAGGATTTTCCAAATGGGTAACAACACATTTCTATAACAACTTTGAAATCTTCAAAATCGTTTATAATAATAGTAATAATAAATTTAAAAACATTTACATCATTCAGATAAAAATAACACATTTTTGTTTTCTCAAAGACTAATTGGGTGCACGAACCTAATCAGATAAATTGTGGTATTCAAAAATAAACCAAACAAGTTTAAAACAATCTAATGTAAATCATCTTCATGATAAATTTTTTCAATAAAGTAAATTGAAAATCTCACAAGCAGCGCTAATGTGAAATAACAGATACTTGAATTTGTACGATAGACAACAAATTAAGTATATACACTCTATTGGTAGTCCTTATTTGGCTCCTCATAAAAGATAAATTAAATTGGCCTAATTTATACTTTGGTATTCTTCTTCCCACCTTTTGATTTTCCATATACGGCATCTAAAGTTAAACCTGAAAACAAATTATTTTAATTAACAATATATATATATATATATATATATATATATATATATATATATATATATATATATATATATATTGTTGGGATTGCAAAATTAGGGATTCATGAATAACAAATACAGTACATTAAAACTTTGGAGCTATTGAAGAATAGGGACCCCAGCCTTCTTTAGTTAGGCTTATAAGGCTAACTAACGAAAACATCACGACCTAACCTAACCAATCGTTATGTTAACTGTACGCCCTTGACGATTGGTTAGGTTAGGTCATGATATTTTCGTTAGTTAGCCTTATAAAGCTAACTAAAGAAGGCTGGGGTCCCTATTCTTCAATAGCTCCAAAACGGAGAAAACTTTTAACATAAATGAAAGATATGCGTGTGTTAGGATACGAGTTCCAAGTAAGCCTCAAGCAATTCTAGACAAAATATGTGACTCTTGCACGAAAACATCCAAACAGGTCTCAACATGATCGTAGCCTTTTTTTTTTTTTGTTCAACCAATGAGGTGTTGGAATACCAGTCATGTGATGCCACACATCTGTTTCATCAACTCGTGTATTCATAAATAATCTTTGTCCAAATAGTACTTGAAATAAATATAATAATAACCCTTTAATATTGTCAAATAGGCAACACAAGTTAGTTAAATAATATACTGTAACACAGTTAAGAATTTGTAAAACTCGTAATATAATGTATTTTAAAATCGCCTCAAAGTTCTAAAAGAAAATTGGAAAATAAAATAAAGAATGTCTTTCCCAAAGCGAGATGAAAATATGAATTCTGGACGCTAGAAAGGAAAAATGAGTGCAGCGCAGAACAGTTTGTCATAGAGAGGAGGGTTGCACAAAGTCCATCAGAAGATCGTTTTTGCCCTCTCTTGTCATTTTTATTTTAATATTTCCAATCAAGCGTGGGAAATGGGGCCTATTTTAACCCTTTACTGCCCAAAAGGACAAATTTTTAACCTTTCAAATACACGCATTCATAACTTAACCCTACAAAATATTTGGCCAGTAAAGGGTTAAGATGAACTTAGGGCAGTAAATTCAATTCAATTCTCCCCTAGAGCCTTCGGAAGATAATTTCAGGCCTAGGCTAAGCCTATTCTTCTCCCGCGCTAGGCCATATTCCTTTTTTCCTTAGGCCTATTTCCCCTTATCAATTGTATAACGTAGATTTAATTTAATTCAGTGTGAATAAACACAAGGTTAAGTTGTTGCGTTTCATAAAAACAGTTGAAGGTATATTTTAAATTGTTACGGTAACTAGTGGGGCGGCATAGCAATCGAATTGTTCGTTTTTTGATACAAGCATGAAAATTGGCGCAGAGATAGATAAATAGATTGTAACAAGATTTGGATATGGAGGCATCACGAAATTTTATTATTTTCAAGATGGCGGCCGAAAAATTGAAAAATATCAAAATGCTCTTAGAGTATCAACTTTGGTCTCAAATTGAAGCTTACAGTCAGAGGAGTAACATCTACTCTATAAGTGATAGTGGGAATATTGATATTTCAATCAAAAAAATAGGTTTATTGAAAAAATTGAAAAATATCAAAATGCTCTTAGAGTATCAGCTTTGGTCTCAAATTGAAGCTTACAGTCAGTAGTTTTTTTTTATCTGACAGTGCTAAATTTAATGCTTTATTTTTTATTATTATAAGTGAATTTAGCTGATCTCTCTCTCTCTCTCTCTCTCTCTCTCTCTCTCTCTCTCTATATATATATATATATATATATATATATAGTATAATGAATAAAACCACGAAGGAAAGGAAACAGAATGGTGCTCAAGCGCTTTCGCCTAATGACATCCTCAGGAACACAAGTACATAAAGAGTTACAGCCTATATATAGGTTACAGAAATTTTATATATATATATATATATATATATATATACACACACACACACACAATAAACGGAGATATAAAAATAAAAATTAAACATTAAAGGATTGTGGGAGGAGCATACAAATTTGTAAGGAAAACTACCAATTTTTTAGCACAAGATCAAATGAATTGTTTCCAACAAGAAGGGCAGTGCTAAAACCCGGGCAGATTTCCAGTATAAATTTGTATATTTTTTTTTTTTTAATTATCTATAACATTGGTTGGAAACAATTCATTTGATCTTGTGCTAAAAATCGGTAGTTTTTCCTTACAAATTTGTAAGCTCCTCCCACAATCCTTCAATGTTTATTTTTTATTTTTCTCTCTCCGTTTATTGTGTGTGTGTGTGTATATATATATATATATATATATATATATATATTTTTTTTCTGTAATCTATATATAGGCTGTAACTCTATGTACTTCAGTGTTCCTGAGGATGTCATTAGACGAAAGCGCTTGAGCACCATTCTGTTTCCTTTCCTTCGTGGTTTTATTCATCATAAATATTTTTCACGTGTTACTTTCGTGAAATAATTTTCATATATATATATATATATATATATATATATATATATATATATATTAATTTAGTGTTAATTTTTAGACAATGAAGCGTATCCACATCTTTTACCGATCAATTATAAATATCTATCACCAACCTTTGCGATTGTTAGTAACGTTATTTAATAAACACTGTTGGTATAAAGCAGGACTAATTTCATTTTGTTGCGGCATGTTTAAATCACACTGTGCTTGGGGTCAGGAGGGATGGGAAATCATTACGTTTAATCAGATAGCAACTGATTTGTGCTTGTCACTCTGAATGTGATTGTCACTGCTGTGGGGGTGATAAGGAGGGGATGAGGGTATCATTATGTTTTGCTACGTCATCAGGGCTGCATTTCCGATATCGCCTGGCGTGTGATGAAATTTTGTGGGGAAAACAAAGAGGGATGGGGGTACCATTCGTTTAATGTGCCACTGGGACTGACAGAATTTAGTCACTGAGTGTGTGTTCTGTGTTCACATCTCTTTGTGGGTGATATCTAGTTGAAATGCTACAGCTGAAATATTAATGTAATATTGTTCTTTTCTCTTTACAGGGCCGCCTGTAAGGAACATCATGTCATCTAGTCAAAGCTTCAACATCGATGATCCAGAGTGTCTATGGTCATCAGTGCCCATGCATCCAACTGAGATCAACTGGAACCTGTGTATCATCTGCCAAGAGGACAAGGCAGAGCAGCTAACACGTCCTTCACAGTCGAAAAGAACTGACGTTGGGAGTGGATACACTTCACTGGCAGAAAACCTAGTGAAATTCAGCGAACTGGGTCAACTTCCACAGACACTGAAGATAGAGAGACTGGATGAAGGGTGCGGCATTGAAGCCGCCATGGTTGCACACAATGCACAGTATCACAAGAAATGCCAGCTCAAATTCAACAACACTATGCTGAAGAGAGCAGAAAAACGGAAACTGGAAACAGACGGTCATTGCCAAGATGGAGACGAAACAGGTGTATACAAGCACATGAGGTCGGAATTCGTAGTTTCTGAGAAGGGCGTCCAAGAAGCATTGTGCTTCTTCTGCAGACAAGCAGCTGGCGCAGAAGGATTCCGCGCAGCATCAACCTTCCAGCTAGACAGCCGGGTGCGGGCCTGTGCTGAGATTCTTGAAGACACACACCTGCTTGCCAGACTCAGTGTGGGAGACGTTGTGGCTCTGGAGGCTAAGTACCATGCCAAATGTTTAGTAGGTTTGTACAATCGAGCAAGGAAGGCAAAGGCTGCCGAATCTAAAGAAACTGCTCGCTAGAGGGAAATAGCCACTAGTCTTCGCCGATTTGGTTCTATACATCGAAGAAACACGTCTTGGGGGCGACAGCACCGGTGTTCAAACTGGTTAATATTGCTCGCCGCTACACGGCTATGTTGGAGCAGGTAGGAGTCAAAGTAGATGGCAGAGTTAACACGACACGACTGAAAGAACGACTCCTGTCACAGTTCCCAGACATGAGTGCCCACAAGAAAGGAAGAGATGTCCTTCTGGCATTTAATGACGATGTTGGTTCTGCGATTGCTAAATCCTGCGAGTTAGACAGTGACAGAGATGCGGTGTGCCTTGCTCGTGCAGCACAGGTGGTCCGCCGCCAAATGTTTCAAGAAGCCAAGCCCTTCACTGGTTTCGCTGAAGGATGCCAAGAAGAATCTGTACCGCAACTACTGCTTTGCTTGGTGAGAATGGTCCTGGATGGTGCCAGTATTACAGAACACGTGACACACACGACGCATGCACTAACCATCGCCCAGTTGGTGAAGTTCAATAGTGTCAAGCATAATCGGACGCCTGGGACAACAGCCTCTGTCAATGTCCGGCACATACCCTCTCAGGAGACACCTTTTCCCACCTACCTAGGGTTGATGGTTCATGCTCACACACGCAACAGGGAATTGGTTGACAGGCTTTTTCACTATGGGATTAGCATCTCATATGACCGTGTTCTCCGAATCTCAGCACAGATGGGAGACAACGTCTGCCAGCAGTTCCAACGAGAGCAAGTAGTTTGCCCTCCAAAGATGCGCGGCAGTGTGTTCACAACTGCTGCTGTCGACAACATAGATCACAATCCAAGTTCAACAACAGCTAAGGAGTCCTTCCATGGTACTGCTATCTCCCTATTCCAGCATCCATCCTTCACTGGCGAAGGGGTTAATCGGAGTATCGTCATCGCAGAAGGGTCCGGTAAAGCAAGCGATAAGAAGATCGTCATAAACTTGCCGTACAACTATACTAACATTCCAACTGTCACCAGCACCATTACAAATCAAACTATCCCACCTGCTGATGTGGTGTCTCTGTGCCGAGAAGGCTTCCCAGAACAGAGAAAGACTGAATACCTGTGGCTAGACCACGTCAGACAGGCCCTTGAAAGGTCTGACGTAGAGGAAAACACGTCTTGGGCTGCCTTTCACGCCAGCCGTCAGCCATCAGGAGCTCAAGTTATATGCCCCACTTCTTTGCTCCCACTCTTCCTTGAGAGAGCACACACAACCGCCATGATCCGACATTCAATGGACGTTGTGCGAAAATGTATTGAACATGTTAATCCAGGGCAGACACCAGTAATCACCGTCGACCAACCCCTGTTTGCCTTGGCCAAGCAGATTCAGTGGAAGTGGCCAGAGAGCTACGGGGAAGACAAACTAGTGGTGATGTTTGGTGGTCTCCACATCGAGTTGGCAGCCCTGAAGATGGTGGGTGACTGGCTGCAAGGAAGTGGTTGGGTTCATGCATTAGTGCAAGCCGAGATCGCATCACCAGGGACAGCTGATTCGTTCTTGCACGCAGCCCACATCACGCGTACAAGACGAGCACACCAGGTAACCGCATCTGCACTATACATCTTACAAAAACGAGCATACGACAGAAGCTGTCAGATACATCCAGCTGAGGCAGGGGAGACAGAAAACTTTGAAGACTGGTGCCATAACAGAACACATGCATATCCTCAATTTCAGTATTGGGCAACCGTGCTGGAAATAGAGCTTCTGATACTCGTCTACGTGCGTTCTCTACGGCAGGCATCATTCACCATGTATCTCGACGCCCTGACTGAACTCGCCCCCTGGTTCCACGCTCTGGATCGCACCAACTACGCTAGGTGGATCCCAGTTCACCTGAAAGACATGGCTGAACTTTCAACAAAGCACCCAGATGTGGCCGCAAAATTCACGGCTGGCAGCTTCACAGTTCAGAAGACCCAGAAAGTGTTCTCCTCAATCCCAATTGACCAAGCACATGAGCAGAACAACGCCCTAATTAAAGGGGACGGTGGAGCTGTTGGCCTTACGGACAACCCAAGTGCCCTTCGGCGTTGGATGATTGCTGGACCAGAAATCGCCGCGGCAATACAAGAGTTCCAAGATGGGCACCAGCACAGGGGAATGCAAATTGACACACGGCACCACGATCAGACAGCCAGTGTGCAGACCGCATTTACCAAAGATGTCATCTCCCTTGTTAATGTGATAGAAGATCTTGGCAACCCATTCGAGGAAGAAAGCGTGGACCTGATTGTTCTCGACTCCAAGGAAATTGCAGGTCCTGCAGCGGTCGATGCTGTCCAGAAGGTGAAGATGATTGGCAAGGAGCAGTTCAAAACCTTCACCAGAGAGCGTCTGGTAGAAAGAACGAAGCCCATTGATGACATCATACGTCGCAACAAGCTGAACGTTTTTGTCAACCCCAGGCCGAAGACAGCAAGTAAAGGGAAGCACCAACTGGTGTGTCTGAAAAATAACGTCGGACTCTTTTCGCGGCTGTACATTGGTTGCCAGACCAGGGACGGGAACCTAGAGGAGTTCTTTCGCCATGAGAACCAAGCATGCCCTCCAGCACTCTCTGATGATGGTAGACTGCGCTTAGGTACTAAGAGTGACCTACTTCAATGCCTAGAAAACCTATCTGAAGTCCATGCTGACGCTCCTGTTACAACCTGTATAGTTATTGATGGGGCTGCCATAGTTCACATGTTGAAGCCCGGTGCTGCAAAGAACTTTGATGAGTATGCTAGTCAGATATTCATTCCCTACCTGTCCACAAAACTGCAGCAAGTGACACGCCTGGATCTAGTGTGGGACACCTACAAGCAGGATTCGCTGAAAGGCATGGCAAGAACAAAACGAGGACAAGGAGTGCGCAGACGTGTTGTAGCTGCAACTGCCATACCAAGAAATTGGCCAAGTTTCCTCCGTGTGGACTGCAACAAGACGGAGTTGTTTAGGTTCCTGTCTGAAGCTGCCCTCCGGTGGTTCAACATGGAGGGCAAACAGCTAATCATCACCGATGGAGAGAGAGTCCTCAGTAAGCCGCCACTGGATGATCTGGCATCACTCGCTCCATGCCACCATGAGGAAGCCGACACTCGCATGTTGCTGCATGTGTCACATGCTGCACAGCATGGCCACCGCAAGATCATGCTTCGGACGGTTGACACAGACGTTGTGGTGTTGGCCGTGTCTGTGGTACCGGAGCTGCAACCTGGAGATGAACTCTGGCTGGCATTCGGAACTGGAAAGGGATTTCGGTACTTGTCAGCACACGAAATAGCAGCTGGGCTTGGTCGACAGAAGGCTCAGGCATTGCCGATGTTTCACGCTCTGACTGGGTGCGACACCGTGTCCAGCTTTACTGGGCATGGTAAGAAGACTGCCTGGACCATCTAGGCTGTGTTTCCGGAATTAACAGCTGCGCTGCTGAAGGTCTCTTCAGCACCAATTACTGTACCAGAATGTGTCATGTCTACCATCGAAAGGTTCGTCATCCTCTTGTACGACCGAACAAGCACCAGCTGACATACATATAGCTCGACAGAAGATGTTTGCAAAGAACAACAACGTGCAGTTGATTCCACCAACAAGGGCAGCTCTAGAACAGCATGTGAAGAGGGCGACCTACCAGGGAGGTCATGTGTGGGGACAGACACTTCTACCAAATCAAGATCTCCCTTGCCCCACTAACTAGGGATGGACCAAGACTGGTGACCGCCTGTACGAACCACACTGGACGAGCCTACCCGAGGCATCAAAGGCGTGTGAGGGGAAATGTTCTTCTCAGTAGTGATACGTACCATGTAGTTATGTGTTGTTGTTCTTGTGTAAATAAAATATCAATCAATTCAATTTGGGACCGAAGTCGATAGTCTACGAGCATTTTGATATTTTTCAATTTTTCGGCCGCCATCTTGAAAATAATAAAATTTCGTGATGCCTCCATATCCAAATCTTTTTATAATCCATTTAGCTATCTCTGTGCCAATTTTCATGCTTGTATCAAAAAATGAACAATTCACGTCGATATGGCAGCTATGCCGCCCCACTACACTCGCCCCAACAAGGCGACGAAATGAAGCGATTCACTCTCAACAAATTTGATCTGATCTAACCTAATCTAACCTAACTTTACTCTTAAAAGTTAATAAACTAAAACAGTGTAAAATGTTAAGAGTTAACAACAGAGTGTATCCTGGCCTGACTAAACCAAGCTTCACAGTTTTAACTTTGTGGTGCTAAATTCTTCCCAAGAAGATTTCTGTATTGAATTTTAGACATATTTCTAGTGAAAATAAAAGAAAGAGAAGAAACAGAGTCCATATTAGAGCAATTTAGCAGAGAGGAGGGCAATTCATTTTCAGAACTCCAACAAAGAGAGCAAGACAAAATTGCATATTTGTTTATAAAGATTTTTTAAAAAACGTCTGAACAGGTACAGTAGCTAGAACAACGTGAAAAAAGTGTTAGCAGCTGACGAGGAAGCTTCTAAACAGTGGCTGCATCCTCCAGCGCAGGACACGTCAACGCGAAGAAGCGACGTCAAACCAAAACATCAACGCGCTGGTGGCCAAACTTCCTCAAATCTCCGTGCAGCGGGCTGTCTACGGTTGGTCAGACTGGCAGTCGACGGCCTGTTGCGTGGCACGGTCAGAGTGCCGATCGGCTCCCGGGGCCGGACCTATTCTCAGCGTGCTATTTTTTCAATTACAGGGAACAATTGCGTGGTCCCCGAACTACTCTTACTCTCTGGCGACATTAAGACTAATCCAGGCCCCACTACAACTTACACATGTCACCATACACAAAGACATAGACACAATAGTACCATGAGACACATACAGAAGTATAATATTAACATATTACAGTACAACGTAGATGGCCTCACAAACAAAATCATGCAGCTTAGGGAATTCGTACACAAACAAAACATTCACATAGCACTTATACAAGAAACAAAACTAAAACGCACACACAAAACACCCACCATCCCTGACTTCACGGCGATCCGTCAAGATCGTACTGGGGGTAACGGGGGTGGACTCATCACTTACATACGTAAAAGCATTAGCTACACTGATGCTACCCAAAACATTACAAACACAATCCAAGCAGATAACACGATAGAAATACAGGCAGTTAACATTAAAACACGCGCAAAACACAACACCACACTAATCAACATTTACATCCCACCAGATAGTTCACCTCAGGTGCCAGCCAATTACAATCCACAGTTACACAATCTTGCCTCTCTCACTAATGTCATCTTAGGAGGAGACTTCAACGCCAAAGACACTAGTTGGTACCTGCACAACCAAAACAACACCAGAGGCGCCAACATAGCCACACAACTAAACAGCCTCTTCATTCTTAACAATACAGAAGAACATACACACATACCACATCAAGCAGGATACTCAAACTCCTCCCCAGACATAACGTTCTGTTCCCCTCACTAGCAACACATACACAATGGAGAACAGAAAAACAACTGTCATCAGACCACCTGCCCATCATCATTACAACACATTCTACACTCTGCCCCAACAGCCTTAGGCACACTTACAGAAATTACAAGAAAGCTGATTGGGAACAGTTCAAAATACAGACTGAGGAACAATTCACCACATTAAACAGCACACCCATCATAAACATCGATACAACACTCAAGACATTTAATCAGATTATCAATAATGCAAACAAATACATACCCAAGGGCAACATTAGGAAATACAACCCAATTACACTAGAGAAATAGCCCCCTCATAAGGCAAACGCAACAACCTCAAATATAACACACAAACACCACACACAGAAGCCATAAACAGCAGATACAACAGCTCAACACAGAAATAAAACAACAAACTCAAAGAAAAACAAACAGAAACATTCAGGGAATTCATAACAACACTAAACCACTCCACAGATACATACAGGCTATACAAGACTATAAACAGCATTACCCACTCTAACAGCGGCATTCACACCTCACACGCGGCTATCTGTCGCAGCCAAAATAATATCCCAACATACACACAACAAGCTAACATTCTAGTTAATCACTACGCAAAGATAAGTCACTTAAACAGAGACAACAACCAGAAACATGCAGACAGACAAACAGCCAGACACAAGAAAACCTACAGACTCGACATGACCATTACACCCTTCAATACAGACCAGACCACCAAGATCATCAAAAACATTAAGAATTCGAAGGCTACTGGACCAGACAACATATCTAACTTACACCTTAAACACTTGGGGCCCACAAGGAATATTAGCTCTCACAAATATCAGCACATATTCATACCAACACTGTATTATTCCTGACATATGGAAACAAGGTAAAATTATTACACTACTCAAACCAAACAAAAATCCAACAGAACCAGCTTCCTATAACCCCATTACTTTACATATGCACACCTTCCAAGTAACAGAAAGACTAATCTTACAAATCACCAACCCACATACACTATCGCCTACTCAACATGGATTCAGACCTCACCACTCAACCACGACATTACTCACTAACCTCACGCAGCACATCATGGATGGCATCAACTCTAGAAGACCAGCTCACGTACACTATTAGCAACAATAGACATTAGTAAAGCATTTGATGCTATCCCACGCTTCCCTCTCAAACAAAATACTCAACACAAACATGCACATAACACCAAAAAGGTGGCTGAGCAACTATCTCTCAGGAAGATACTCACATGTCACATTTAAGGGCAAGTCATCCAAAAACAAGCTTTTTCCGAACGGGGTCCCTCAAGGCTCTGTTCTCTCACCAACACTCTTCAACTTACATGCATGACATTCCAACACCCATAGATAACAAGCTTACCTTATCATCATATGCAGATGATATCACTCTAACATCCACCCACAACAACATCGACACCGCTACAAATAACCTACAACATACATAAACAGTATACAAGACTGGCTCACACACAATAGACTCAAAGTAGCGCCCACAAAATCAACCATCACCTTGCTTACAAGCAACACAAAAGAACACTATGTAATTCCACAGCTTACACTAAACAACATCACATTCCACACACTCACAGAACCAAAATACTTGGTGTCACATACAACACATCATTATCTTTTGCAAACCACATTCAGGACATTAAAACCAAATGTACGTCAGACTTAACACGCTTAGGGTACTAACAGGCACAAACTTTGGACACCAGCAGGAAACAACATCACTCATATACAAACAATATATTCGCTCAGTTATGGACTATGCTAGCCCATGCTGGGCACCCATTATCTCAAACACACACATAAACACCTTACAAACAATACAAAACAACGCACTTCGTATCATTACAGGATGCACTCAAACAACACCAATAGAACACCTGCACACAGAAACAAAAATACTAAAAGTTAGGGAACATTTAGACATGAGGGGAACAAATTCATGGCAGCAGCGACAACTAACCACAACACCCTTGCCACTACATGTACAATCATGCACCAACACCTCGCACCATTAAGGTAACACCAGAGATATTATAACGAAATACTCCATTCCATACCACGCCCCACAGACATCACACAGTACAGAAAACACATACACACACACCTAACCCACAAAGCACTGACACGACTCGGTCGAATGCGGTCCTAGGTGCGAAGCCGCCACCCATTAACAGGTCAGAGATCAGCCTGAGCAGATCGGATCGAGCTAACTTAGCACGATTCCGATGTGGACATCACCCAAACTTACGGACATATAAACACAGACTAGACAACTCCATAGACGACACCTGCCACCTGTGCCAAGACACACCACAAACAATTGAACACATTATGACGGACTGTACCGCTCTAGCACAACAACGAACACAACACAACATCACTAGTGCGCTGAACCTCTGGTCCACTCCGGAGAGGACGATCGGTTACCTGCGTGCCGCCGGCTTGCTCGATCAGGGTGGGCTGATCGGCTAAACAACAACAACAACAACAACAACAACAACTAGAGTGAGTAAAATTGGTTTGAAAAACATCTTCGTGTCCGCGCTACTATCGGAGCATTGAATAATTATTAATACTTTTACAATTCACCTACGAACGGTTCAATGGAATGGTCATCTGCCAGTTACCGACCCCAGGGGTCACCAGGGATGACACCGAGTACCAGGGGTGACCGGGAAGCAGTGGTGGGCAAGTAACGAAGCATTTGTAATCGATTACAGTAACAGTAATTTTCCAAGTAATCTACTCGTAACTAATTACTTTTCTGAACGATTACTTTTTACTCGTAATTAATTAAAAATTTATCAATAGTAACTACATTTCACTTAATTACTTTTGTAAAAACGCTATACAATTACTTTATATTTTTTATTTTTTCCTGATCTCCCCAGGCTGTTTATTCTCCAATCCCATATTAATGATAATAATGGAGCAGTGTTGCCATATGTATTTTAATCCAGGAATTTTGGGCCAGAATCTACGAAATGCGAGCGAATGTTTAGTTGTGCAGGGTTATTTTTACACCTCGTCGTTCACGCATCAGTGACAAGAACTTTGAAAGTCAGTTGTTGATAAAGTTAAACTCCAGCAATTTTTGAGTGGTAGTGTTTCTTGCGTAATGTAATGTATAAACTTCAGTAATATCCACAATTTAGCATTATAGTGAATCACGAATGCATTAACCAATAGTTAAAATTGTAACCATATTACTAGAATATCAGTGCTGCAAATTTGTGCTATGTAAATAAAAATAGTCATTGAAAAGCAATATATAATTAATCTAGAGAAGTACCGTATTTTACGCCTCATAAGACGCACCCTATATTTAGCAAAGAATATTTAGGAAAAAATATTTCGAAGATTTATCAGCCTGACAAAAAATATATTCCCATAACTTTATTAAAAGACCATTAAACAAAACAATAACATATGAGCCCTGAAGTGATTTTTGGAGACGTTTTTCAGGAAAAAAGTAGCGTCTTATGAGGCGTAAAATATGGTAATTTCTACTTTATACTTTGTTACTTTTAATCGATTACTTACTTAAGCTAGTAATTTTACCTCTACTTGATAACTATTTTCAGCAAGTAATTCTACTTTTACTCGATTAGGAAATCTTGGTAATTTGTCCACCACTGCCGGGAAGGACGTCACGACGCGAGAAACTCTGCACCCAACAATATTATATATATGTTACGGCCTTTCTGTGAAATTGGCCATTTTGCAAAAAGATCGGCCTTTTTGTAAAAGAACCAAAAAGATTGGCCTTTTTGTAAAAGAACAAAAAAGCCAGCCTTTTTGCATAATGGCATTAAATGCCAGGCCACTTTGCAAACAGGCCGGCATATTGGCCATTTTGCAAAATGGCTGGTTATCCAACCGGCCATTTTGTGAAAAAGCAGAACTTCAGTTAAGAGATTCAATCCAGTTCGATTGAAATGATTGAAATTTAAATTATTGAATGCCCGGTTAGGTCAACTGTCCGCCCTTGACGATTGGTTAGGTTAAGTTGTGATATTTTCGTTAAACAACAAAAATAGCACGACTTAACCTAACCAATCGTGAAGGGCGGACAGTTGACCTAATCGGGCATTCAATGTCCAGTTCGACACAGCTTCGAAGGGTATACACAAAATGGCCGGCAGGATTACCAGTCATTTTGCAAAATGGCCAGCATTGTAATGTCCATTTGCAAAAAGGCCATCATATTGGCCTTTTTGCAAATGGGCCGGCCGATTTCGCAAAAAGGCCGTAATATATATATATATATAAGGTACTTGCGTATTATCGGGATTACCAAACTGTTTATTATATATTTTTGCTCTCGTCATTTTCGTTTAAACTAACGGAAATATCACAACTTAACCTAACCAATCATCAAGGGCGTACAGTTGACCTAACCGGGCATTCAGTTGACCTAACCGGGCATTCAATTAACCTAACAGGTTAATATTGGTTATTTCACCTAAATATCTTCTGGTCTTTTCGTATTAGGCCTACACTCACTGTCACATTTCATGATTGGTTAGGTTAAGTTGTGATATTTTCGTTAGTTTAAACGAAAATGACGAGAGCAAAAATACAAAATAAACAGTTTGGTAGTCCCGATATACCTAAGTACCATATAGAATGTACACCCACAAGGAAAATGAAAAACGATTCCAAGGCCTTTCGTATACTCAACAGTACATCTCGTCAGGGAATGAAGTGAAAATGCAAAAAGTAAAAAATATGTATCTCTTTACAGCGTAAAAAAAACAGGAGAGATTAGCAAAGAATTAACTAGGACTGATTAAATAAAAGGTATTTTAACGAGACGTGGTTCAATTCAAACGTTTCAGAGTTGTTATTTCTTTAGTTTTACAAAAATTCTATAAGTTTCCAATTAATACTATGATTATATCTATACATATATATGGTTAAAGTATTAAAATATTTGCCATCCGACTAGGTTTGCCAGATTTTGTCCCGCAGAATGCGGGCCAAAATTTTTTCCTAGGTTTTTAAAGACCAACTTTTTTTTTCAAATTGAAACGATTTCTTCAACGGTTACAATAAACAAAATTAAAAAAAATTATTAAAACAATGCTTAATAATGCTTGATTTTTGGATCAAATGCGGGACGTCTGGCAACCCTACGTCCGACACGCATATTCATGCTGCTTTACTCTGACGTGTCAAGATTTTTACAGTTTGACTGATATAAACTGAGTCACTTTAACACAGTTTACATCGAATCTAGTAGACAGAACCAGCTGCATCACCTGGGTTGTTAAATCTCACCTAATAAAGAATAGCTCAGATGATGCAACTAGTTCTGTTTACTCATTGGATGTAAATAATGCGACTTAATTTATATTGGACAAACTGAAAAATCTTTACACGTGTAGTGACAGAGACGTTTTCAAATACTTTGGCGATGTTCCATCAACACAAACATGACCAAGTTGACGTCACACAAGCACGACTAAGATGACGTCACATCGCGAGGATCCACTCAAGGCATGTCCTTATGTTTTGCCTCACACCTCAACCTCGTTACAAGGACTACCTCAAGCATTCCACGCCACCATCGAACCTCGACTCTCTCTCCGAAGAACCAGTGACACGAGAGCTACCACCATGTGAACAACTTTGTGCAGGCCCCGTTTTGGCCTGATGTCATTCACCTAACTCTATATAAAGACTAATCAATACCTTGCGCGTTATTAATATTGAAGTCATTATTATTTCAACTGTAAACAATCAACATATTCTGTCTCATTCCTAAATCATTTATTTTGTTTAATAAAATGATGAAAACTCATTCTATCAATCAACCTAATTAATAACTTAATAAATTATTTATCTGAAAAGATCACGGTCACTCCAACCTCATCCAGCCTTATCATTAACAATCAATTAACCATTATCATTATCATCATCATCATCATCATCATCATCATCATCATTATTATTATTATTGTGCCAACATTTACGCCATAAATCGATACCTATACACGTTCAGGTAAAACACCATAAATATGCGTGTCAGGCGACAAATAATTTTAATACTTTAACCATATGTATAGATATAATCATAGTATTAATTGGAAACTTCTATAATTCTTGTTAAAACTAAAGAAATAACAGCTCTGAAATGTATGAATTGGACCACATCTTGTTAAAATACCTTTTCTTTAACCAGCAAGTTAATTTTTTGTTTATCTTTCCTATTTTGTTTACGCTGTATAGATATATATACTTTCGGCTTTTTCACTTCATTCCCTGACGAGATATACTGTTGAATATACGAAAAGCCTTGGAATCGATTTTTATTTTTCCTTGCGAGTGAGTGTGCATTATTTATTTCACGTGGTTAATTGCGAAATTCATCCCGTGTGTATATATATATATATATATATATATATATAGCGCGCGCGAACTCGCCACATTGGCGATTTTGAGTTTCACGAATGACAGTTCAAACTAGGGATTGTTTCCCGGGATCCCGGTTGATTTTATGTGCGGGATATATCCCGGGATTTTTTCGTTCATCCCGGGATATCCCGGTGCTAATTACTTACATAATAATTAGTATATATAGTATAAATACCCTGTTTATAACTAAACTTAGAACTCGGCTGAGTGATAAGAGTGTGAATTGTCTATGTTTTCTACGTTCGTATTACAAGTCAAATTAGTTCTTTTAAATGCGCTATGTTTTGCATTTTCATATGTTTAGTTGTTTTTGTTTTTTTACGAGCATGCTTATTCTTTACAAGGATATTATTCTTTACAAGTGTTGATTGTCTTACAAACAGCTGTCTTGTTGCACTCAACTGTCTTTTAAGCTAGTTATTTCACACTCATAGTTACCTAATGGAATATGTTTAAATAAATAAATGATGAAATCTTTATAATTTTTATATTAATTCCTTTTTAAAAGTATAAAAAATTTAAATACATATAAAATAAAAATCCCGGGAAATCCCGGGATCCCTGGACGAAGACAGATTTTATCCCGGAATCCAGGGATAAACAAAATGACTCAAAACGACAATCTCTAGTTCAAACCTCCCCCAATCCACAAACAATTGGTATAACCGAATACCCTTCTTGTACGCTCAAAATGTAGTTATTTTCAATGCGTGTATTTGCGCTATTGGTGCCCCTCGTACAAAATAGTCACAAAGTTCAAAAGCGTCTATCTCAAAACTGGTTTGGTGAGTTCGCCCCTCGTACTCGCGACACTTCGTATATAGTTTATGGGCTAAGTAATGGCCACGTCGCAACATAGCTTCCCCTTCGATCGGAAAGGCTAAGCGATAAAGTTAAAAGGGTTACCATCCTTCGCCATCATGATGTAGTGAGACGAGATTCGAATCCCGCATGAAGTTGTAGGTCTCCTCCTTCAAATGGCCTTTTCCGTTAGAGAGGTGGTTAAATAACCCCATTCCCAACTATTATGGTAGTTTAGTTTTGGTATAACCATAGTTTTCACTGGAGATGGAGTGGAGCGAGAAAAAATACTTAATCGGCCACTTCTGTTTGTGAAGCGTATAAACCACGAGCCTACGACGATAAACTTTTTAATACCCTTAAAGAAACTAAATGCTGGTAACCAATTATCGCAAACGAATATCATGACAAGGCTGTTTTTAATAAAAATTTGCCAAGATACAGTTCTCGCACCGACAAATCGTAAATTTTCAAATGTCAAATTCCTTTCAATTTCTATTACAAAAAGTGTGGGTGTCCATGCGTACTCGTCTCTATCTGAGATTGCCTAATCATAAGATGAAATCTACAATTGCTTACGCGTTTTTAAATACCTTAGAAAGCAATTTTATACGGTACCTCTTAATATATAATGATGACCAGAATCAAAGTAATACTAATTAACTAAGAGTGAACTATCGTAAAAATGCGAGCGAGGATGGCCATTTTAATAAAGGATGTATTGATTGTACAGACTTAGGGGTGGTCGAAATTTTGTATTCTTATTCTACACACTGCTCGGAGTTTCCTTTGGGCCCCTAAACAACATACTGTAATTACACCGCTATGCGCCCACCCCCCTACCCGTTGCATATGCCCCCCACTTTTTTAAATTGAAATGAAATTGAAACCAATTCTTTGAATAAAAAACCTGATAAATGACAAAGATTAAAGTAAATAATGATATAAGTAAAGTTAAAGTTATATATATAAGAAATATTTCTCCGTATATTACTTAAAGAATCAACTGAAGCATACTAAAATCAAAATATTTACCTTAAGAAATTTAATTGAAGCATATTAAAACCAAAATATTTACCTTAAGAAATTTAAAATCGTAAATTACTGACCACCACTGCCTTTCCATTGGGACGCAGGTAGCTTTTTCTCGACTCAGTACATTAAAATAAATTTTGTCTGTTTTCGTAACCAAATTCTATCTTGTGATGCTTCTGTTACACATTTACAGCATGTCTACTCCCTGGCTGTGACAGGGAAAAGGAATAAGCTGAAGTGTTCATTTCGAACTTTAAGATCATCATCATTGTCAAATTCTGTAAAATAGGTGGAGGGGTGATTGGTTTCGTTGTCCCAGTCGATCATTGTAGGATAATCGTCTGCTTCAAAGTTCAGTGTTTTGGCAGCTCAAATTTCTCGCATTGGTGCTCCTAGTTCTTGCTAGAATGATGTGCTCAAGAGCCAGCTCTCTCACCTTTCTTTTGTGTCTGTTATCATTGAGAGTAAGATATTCTCTGGGTGGACAAAATAGGCGTTATTTCTGAGGACACGCTCCATAATCATCCGATGCTTTTTAATCTAAGCCTTTAAGCAAGTGCATGATTATACCAAAAATTAGATGCTCCCTCATTTGCCTTTGGATGAGGACTTATCTAAAACCGCCTGGAGCGTAAACCAGCATTATAATTTTTACTAGGTCTTGGATGTTTTGTCTGGATTCCGTGTAGAGACATATAAGCGCAGGATCCTGTTTGCTCGTGTAGCCATCTTGCATGATGGGGCACGTGGGGATCTGGTGGCTAACGCTGTGAGATGCGTCCAGATTGTATACTAATGCACTTTTCATACATATATTTTTGGTCACTGCTGAAACTTTTAACAATATCGGCCAAAACTTCTTTAATGTTGCCCTCTACAGGGGTATAATCAACTATATCCAGTTTGGTCAAATCCTCTCTGAGTTTATTTCCAAGAGAACCTTTGAAGGTGTTTGGTCCCGAAGTTTTTCCATCAATTGCTTCAAATACGTGCCTGAAGGGCAGTTTGTTTGCATGCAAAGGGCAAATCAGGAATTGTACCGGCCTGTCCAGATATAATTCAATCAATTTTAACACTGCCAATCCTGCCAGTGTTCACTGGGGCGCCATCGCATAGCAAAGCTTTGAGGGATTCTTTGCTATTAGAATCAACTATAAAAGTTATTATTTCATCTGCAATACAACAAGCAGTTCCGTTATCTGGAGCTATATGATCCATGTAAACATCACCAGGTTCTTTGACTATTACATAATGTCTTCGTACTCCATTCCCTTCTTTGTCTTAATTTGATCTTTCTACCATCAAATCCGATGCCTTCAATCTGTTTTCTCTGATTCACTTTGATTATGTTCTTTTTACCCACACGTATTCTCTCTTTTTCACTTTTTTCCTATCCAACATATTGGTTTCGTCTAATATTCCCATATCCTTCAAAGCTGCATTTACTATAGCTGCAGTAGCTCGTAACTTACACGGTATCTATCTGCTGTTATTGTTAAGTTATCATAAATAATTCTGTTCTGAGGTTTTCTCTCAGCTCAAAATCCGGAACAAAGTCAATATCGTCGCTGTCGTCATCAATTTCCATGCTCTCATCTTCCATATGTAAAGGGTCCAGTTGCTGGTTGAGGCGACATTCATATCTAGGCTTAATCTTGGCTCTTCTTTCTAATCCTTTAACTCTATCGTGAGTCCTTTTTCTTGCGGAAGTCGTTACTCTGTCGATTGGTCCTAGTTTTGGTTTTTCTTTGTTCTGCCCACAAAGACTCCCACTCAATCATTGGAACTCTAATATCACATCTGCAATCCGTTCGACTGATTTTTTTTATCGTAACAAGTACAAGTGCAAATATCAAACATTTCATCGAATGTCTCCACCTTCTGCTGAAAACTGTTGTTTCTTTGTTTTAATGGTACTTTATTTAGCTTTGCTGCAGATTCTATCAATCGTTCAACTTTTATAGCTATTCCTTCAAATCCTATATGTGGAAAGGAAAACTTCTCCCAAATGGCTTCCACATCTTTAGTGACAATTCTGTAACATTCTTTTGCTGTTCTAGAACCTTTCGAAATCAGTTCTTCTCGTTTTCTTACCAATAAATAACGCCTAAATACGTCAGCCTTTGAAGGAGTCATTGAAGGTGGAAATTCTGCAGGGTGACCAAATGTTGAATTGTGCGTTTTGCTTCTTGTCGCCATGATTTCACTTATTTAGGCCTAGTAGCATTAATAACAAGAAACTAATTATTAAATTCTAGCAATTGAATCATTCAATCTTAATTTAATAACTCATTCGAAATTAAATCATAACTAAACAAAAATACGTGACAATAATTTATATAATTTATCTAATCTATCTAAATTAATCTGTGTAATCTATTCAATCTATCTAAAACTCTATCTAAGTAATCAATCCAAATTAATCCTATCTACTTAATAAGACTTAATATAATGCATGATTGTCACATTTGGGGTTTATATCTGTGGAGAGAGTAAAATGGGGGGAATGCTATGGAAGGGGTAAGGGGGGTGCATATACTCATTTTTTTTTACAAGATGTTGAGATCATCATTTCCAACTACGTGCATACTGTGGAATTGGAGAAACTCTATTTTTGATATGTTTCGACCCCCCCCCCCCCCCCCCTATGTACATCATCTGAAAATAATTTAAACGCTATTAACTTCTTTTTTATGGGTATTGTTGAAAGTTCTTTCTTTACGACAGTAAATCCTCTTCAAAAATAAATGTTAATTACCTTTAAAAAAAATCTTTAAATTGTTGAGATTCATGATTCTCAAATCACGGACGTGCGCAATAATTCTAAACACTAAAAATAAATAACAATAACCAGACGAAATAAAACTTCCGAAAATCGTTTACTTACAGTAAAAGCTAAAATGCTGCAATAATGAGTGAGCAGACCGCGTCTTTCGCTTTCTCGAAAAAAACACACACACACACACACACACTTCTAGCCACGATGCTGTGAAGAAATCTACTGATTTCCTCTTAAAAGATTTTTGTGGACTGTTCATTGAAATCGTGTATTTTTATATATATATATAAAAAAAAACTTTCCATGGTGTTTAATATTATTAAGCTGTGAAATAGTATAGAATAAATATTTATTTCATAGTTTATAATTAAAGTGCCACTTACAAAATACACACGCGTAGTATGCTTATTTCAATACACTGGAAACATTTATGTCGATGATTCTCGAGTTAATTAAAGAATGAAATTTCTAACAATTTTACGAAATAATTTAATTCAAAACTTGAAGCTAATCTAATCAAAACAATTAATGCTGACGTCCAAAAAAATATTAGTGTACTTAATAAAAAAGTTTCAAACGCTGAGGATAACTTAAAGGGAATTGAACCATATATTAATAAAATCTTCGAATTCCGTGGAAAAATTAAACGATCATGTTAAACAAGTTCCAGATAATGTTCAAAAAATGACGCGAAAGTTGATAAAATTGTTAGTAACATTCACTCGAATAGGAATATCTCAATTGTTGATGATTTTACTTTGGTTAGAATCGGGGCTACGCCAAAGGCGTCGTAAAATTTTCAGCTGGATTGTCAAAATTCATTTAGTCAACGAGAAACTATAGGAAACGAAAACGAAATTGTGTCGTTAGGCTCGTCCATTGCTTGGTACATGGATAAAGAATTTTGTTTAAGAAATACAGGGTGTCCATAAATGTTTACCCTGAAAACAGTATGCTCTCATGTTTTAATGACGAATCTTACATCCGTTTTCTTTTTACAGGTGATCTCGTACACGCATAGAGTTTCTGTGCTGGTGTGTTTCGTCTACCGCATTCGCCGCTAGGAGCGCTGTAGTAGCTGTTCAGTTAAGATGGCGTCTGTGACAGAGAAGAGACAATGTGTTGTGTGGCTTGCAGAAACAAAATCTCCTGTCAGTGTTCAGCAAAGGTTCAGAACAAAGTATGGAAAGAATCCACCTGATGTGAAGTTAATTAAGTCGTGGATGAAAAAATTCTTGGAAACTGGAAGCGTGGAAAAGGGAAAGAGCAGTGGTAGACCATCAGTTTCCGATGGGACGGTGGAAAACATTCAAACTGCTTTCACACGGTCACCAAGGAAATCGGTGAGACAAGCTTCATGCCAACTAAAGATACCGAAGTCTACGGTGCACAAGGTGTTACACAAACGTTTGAAGTTACACGCCTACAAGGCGTGAAACTCTCGACGCAACATTCCCAAATCGATGGATTGGCAGGGACGGGCCAATCCCATGGCCCCACAAGATCACCATACATTACCCCGCTGGATTTCTTTCTCTGGGGTCATGTTAAAGATTTGGTTTATGCAACAGTTGTTCCAGATATTAGGACATTGCGAGAACGCATTACGGATGCAATTGCAACAGTTAACCCAAAAATGTTAGAAAATGTGTGGCGTGAGTGTGAATACCGTTTAGACATTTTACGTGCCACTAGGGATGCACATGTGGAAGCTTATTAAGTTCATTAACTATGTATCAAAACTTTGTATGTTTATCTACTTATGATTAAAACTGTTTGAATACGAGTGTTTATTTAAAAGTTATAGCATGCTTTAATCAGGGTAATCATTTATGGACACCCTATAGAATAAAACGAAAGAGAATATGCGTGTCAAGCGCAGGAAGTAAAGAATTTAAAGTCAGAAACCGCAAATTCGCTGTTAATTTCTCACGTTGGAGAAATGATTTGCATAATTTTACTGTAGGCCAGATGATGATAGCTAAATATCGAAGTTTGATTAAATCTTTGAAAGAAAAGTCGAATAATGTCCTGATTTCTGGGGTTCTTCCGAGAGTTTATGAAAATATTGTTTAAGTACGGCAATTTACTTCAGTACTAAATTAGAAGCGATGTGCGTCCTTGAAGGAGTAGAGTTCGTTAACTTTTGGTTAGATTTTAACGCGGCAGATGTGTTCATTCAAGATGGCATTCACTTGAACGAAATAGGTAATTCGCGACTTGAGAGCTTGAGTGATCAAAAAATAAGAACGATTTACTTAAAACATAAGCAAGATGAAATAGTTCTTTCTCGTTTTGGAAATCTAACTCTTCTGCCTCGAGGAAACTCAACGCGTATAGAGTAGGATATGGTTAATTAACAATGTTTAAGAAAAAGTGATGAATGATGAAATCTTCTAATTAATAAATGAGTAACTTATTAAAATTATTAACAATTAAATACTTCTGAAAAGAGTAAAAAAGAGCTTTATTGTTTCTGTTGCGTGAGATAAGACCGAAGAAAACATTTTGTTCAAACAGTTTGCTTTAGGTTCAAGAAATTAGGCATGGGCGGATTAGACAGTTTATACACGCAAAAAAGGTGCCAAATTCAAATGATACATTACAAAATTTAAGGTAAAATTGATGCTGAAATTATGAGGAAAATTAATAATTTCCCATCATTTTCTAAAAATATTTTTTTTGATTAATTAATGATTAAATTCAAAACAATGATTAACTGATTAATCAGTACCATGCCGTAGTATAAAGGACCAAAGAGTAACGTAAAAAGTAGTTTAAAAGTAGTGTTTTTTTTAATGCAAGAAGCGTAAGGAATAAGTTTAATGAATTTAAAGCTTTAGTTCACGTTGAAAATTACGAGTGTCAATAACTAAATCATGAATTAAAAGTGCAAATAGGAACTTTATAGGCGAATACTATTAAAGTATAAACCTTTTAACAAGGATGCAAGTGGTAAAATGGGAGGGGGTGTACTCTTGTACTGCAAAGAAAAGATTCACCCAATTCAAAAGACGATTCATGCCAGTGACCAGTTAGATATAATTATTTTGGAAATTAGCGCAAATAACTTAATCTTTAATTTTGGGGTTATATATGGACCTCCTTCACAAGGAGTAAAATTAGACGTTGAAATGTACAGGGTGGGAGAAATGTCTTTAAGGATTTTATATACACACAACTATTTAGTTAACAACAATATACAGATAAGTGTTCAAATGATGAAACAAATCAAGCAAAAAGTGTACAAGAATTATATTCATACAAATATTTTGTTAAATTGTAATTTAATCTTCAACGAGTTTTCCATCTGCTATGATACATTTGTGGATTCTCTCTGAACATATCGAGTGGGATCCTTTTCAGTTCTTCATCTACTCTGCTGCCAAGGGCATTCACATTTGGATAGATGAAACCAGGAGTGCTGAGTTATGTCATTCAAATAAGACCAAAGCAAGAAATCACATAGGGTTAACTCAGATGATCGGGCTCGCCACTCGATGGGACCTCGCCGCCCAAGCCATCTTTCTTCAAGGTTCATATCTAGAATCTCACGAGCAGCTGCAGAGTAATGTGGCGGCGCTTCATCATGTTGAAGCCAATTTCTGCCAACGCCATTAGTGAACTGTGGCCAAACTGTCTCTCAATACCTGGCAATAGCGTTTTCCATCCATCGTACCTCTCAATATGTCAAAGGAAACGAGTCCTGCATAACTAATGCACGCCCAAACTGTCAGTGTAGTTTTAACGGGTTTATCCAATCGTATTTTGGGATTTTTTTTCGCCCAGTAGTGAACGTTGTGTTTGTTTTCTTTACTCGTTAAGCCGAAGACATTCATCTGAAAATTTGATCTTTCGAAGAAAATCTGGACACTGTTACTTTTGTCTCGTTGTTTCAGCAAAGTCCAGCCATCTATTAGAATCATCATCGTATATGAGCCGAGAGTAAATGGGTTTGTAATAGTGGTGCCCCCCGTTATTTCAATATTTTTGCTACTGAAAATTTGGAAATACCCAATTCCTGCGCGCCTTTTCTCGTTGAAGTTGGTGGATCGACTTGAAAAGTGGCGAGGACATTTTTTGTTTTTTTCTCTCCTGCCGCCGTTACTGGCCTTCCGCTTCTTGGACGATCTTTCACCAGCCTCCCTGTTTCCAAAAGTTTGAGCTTCCAGTATCGAAGTGTGGTTGCATTTTGTGGTAGTTTATTATATTTTTCTTGAAGTAAACGCAAACTTTCTTCACAATTATTTTAAGAAATAGCCCACGATACAAGATGCACTTTTTCTTCATTGCTGTATTCCATCCTTACTGACATGGCGCTGACTGGGGCTAGGGCCTAGGGCCTTCCTGCCCTGTATAGTTGCTTTGAAAAGTATCATATACACTGCAGTGATATCATTGGAATTTAATTATTAAATTATTTATATGTATAAAATCATTCGAGTCTTTTCTCCCACCCTGTATACATTTTAAGTTGCATAGTTACGCATAAGGAATGAATTAATGTCGGGAATTTTAACTTCTCAAACATTAATTTCATTACCTTAAGCAGTGATGCTGAGAGTTTACGTTTGATAGTTTTTACATGATAATTTTTTTTTTCAAAAGGCTAATTTAGTTCAGAATGTAAACATCGGAGAAAGTTTATGCAATAGTGATCATAGCATGATACGTTTTTCGGTTAATGTTAAAACTTCTACAGAGTTAAATAGCTTCGTGGTGCCTTATTTTAGGAGAGCAAATTTCAATGAATTTAGAGCTTCATTAACATTAGTAAAATGGAATGAACTGTTAGCGGTTGATAGTGTCGTTAGCATGTAGGATAATTTTAAGAATACATTTATAAATTTAAACGAACGCTGCGTAGGAGTTAAACGAGGTAAATTGAATGCGCAACCTAAATGGTGGAGTAGAAATATAGGAAAAGCAATCGCGGATAAAAAATTAGCCAATAAGAGATAGTTGGTGTTGCCTCCTTGTGCTTGGCGGACGGCTTCAAGTCGGCAAGGGTAGGAGGTGAGGAGAGACTCGAAAAGGTCAGTGTCGTACTCAAGATTTCGGAGGATTGTTTTGATGTGCTGCTCCATGGTCCGGCGGCAGAATCTTTCAGGATCCATCCTGAAAGACCGAGTAGAATCCCTGATGCTTGCTGAACCACCAGCCACCCGATTCTGCCGCTGGACCATGGAGCAGCACATCGAAACAATCCTCCGAAATCTTGAGTACGACACTGACCTTTTCGAGTCTCTCCTCACCTCCTACCCTTGCCGACTTGAAGCCGTCCGCCAAGCACAAGGAGGCAACACCAACTATCGAGTGGTTTTATTTAAACGTAGAATTAAATTGTCTAGAAGATGCAACAATCAGTTTTTTGTACCTCTATTAGTTTCATCTGTACAAGGGGGGGAGGGTGGCAATCATTGTTTGCCACCGTGTATAAGCTTAAAACTTGGGGTTTGAGAGTCGAATTAATTCAGGTGTTTAAAATTTTAAATCTGTTTGATAATGTAAATCATGAGAATTTCTTTTACTTGGAAGATCGGAACGTTATGAAAAAGAGTGGTTTTAAAATAAAGGGCTAAAGATTTGAGAAACGTTGCGATGGGCTTCTTCACCTATAAGATAGTCGAGAGAGGGAATAACCTACGTACAAGGATCGTGGCAAACATTTTAAATAATTAATATGTTTAATAATAGGTTGGATAGGTATTTTATTTGCATCAAATTGCATTAAATGGCGGGTAAATTGGGGATGTGATATTTAGTTAGTAGAGGGAGTGACCAATTTTCTTTGTTTTAAATGTAGTAGTAGGTGCTGATTGGGTTTGGTTACAGAGCACTGGGACTTCAAATCATACCCCATTGGTAGAGACAGGAAGCTTGATGGGAATTCTCGGGAATCAACACCTCCAAATATCTAATTAAGTATAAAGGATGGGTGCTCTTTAAGTGTATAGCGTTTATTTATTGAGATAGAAACAGTGATTTCCCTTAAAAGTGTAAATGTAGTAGGAGGAGCTGGAGTGATCTGGTTGCAGAACACTGGGTGTTGAACATCATTGAGAGAGAGCTCGGGGATCAAAACCTCTGAATAAGGCAACAAAGTGAGGTTATAAGGAAAGTTGGTTGGGGTGGAGTTGGGGATGGTGATGTTCCCTTTTGATCGTAATTGTAGTATAGGTGTTGGTTGAGTCTCCCCATTGGTAGAGAACCAAAGCTTCATGGAATCTCTCGGGAGCCAAAACCTCCGAATAGATGTTTTCAATTTTAGGGATGTTACTTGGGTTTAGTGTAGGAATGTTAGTACGTACTTTTTAAGTAAATCGCGGAATATCTAACTTAACTAGCTAGAGAAAGCTTTATATAGTGATGATGATGGTCCCTTTTGCAATAAATGTAGGAGGTGCTGGCTGGGTCTGATTTCAGAGCACTGAGAGTTCTCAGATGATGGGCAGCTTTGGTGAGATGCCAGATAAATAAAAATTATGTATATTATGTATTATTATGCCCCATTATGGATGGGGAATTCTCAAATTGTAGGTCTGGCCAGTTGGAGGTACCTTCTGTACCAGTGTTCCTTTACGTTTTTTTAAAAATTTTCTTCTACACTTAGTCCTCCCCGACTTTAGAGAGATTCTTGATTGTTTTGTGCCCCACAGAGCACGATCAACAATCAAGTAACTCGTCTTTTGATCACTTGCCTCATAAACACCTGTAACGCAGAGACTCTTGAATTTGCCGTAGCAACAACAGGTGATCACCCACGAATCACTTTCATTCTCCATAATGGACAAGTATACAGGAATAGTTACAGGGACCCTCTACTGATATTCCTCACCAAAAAACATTTTCTCTGCTCTCATGGTGGCACAACACCACGAAGTATGAACAACTTAATATTTCATTTGCTGCATAACCACCTTTCCCGACGAGAGACCCAAGTTGAAACTCGCGACATTCAAAGAGTTGGCAGACAGACACACGAGAGACATGCGATTACAGAAAACGCTCAGACATTCGACTTCGTTGTTGACAGACTAGAGAAGTGTTTCATAAAAAAAACAATATTATCTGGGTGATTCCTATGCTTGATCTAGGTAAGGACGCAAAATCTTCGGTATGGTGGCTTTCGCAGGCTACAGAGAAATGATGCAACGACGAAATGATGACGACTTGTACATAATAAATAAAAAATTCCTTTAAAAACTGCATCGTGTAGATTAGACCAGTAGTTTAGTATTCATGCTATAATTTTTTTCTGCTGTCTTCTAATGTGTAAATGAATACATGAGAGAAGCTATTTTTCATTATACTTTTTCCTACTTTCATATAAATCCTCTTTATCCACTATTTTCTGTCAGCAATAGCTTAAGCATGGTATAAATTTTGGTTTTTTTTATTGCTATTTCTAATTTTTCTACTTCTTGGGATAGCCTAGAGTGGATCTTACGGTCTTTTTAGCCTGTAACTCTGTCACACACACATATATTATGATACTTTAAATAAAAATAAAAACTTTGAATAGTGTTTTAAAATTCAAATGTTTCACTACTGACCAACCCAACACCAAAAATTCCAATTTCAAAGACGCATTCTCAGAAACTAAGTCTACAGATGTGGAAAGAAAAAAAACTAAAATAAATAAATAGCAAAAACACAACTGATCATTTTTATGAAAATCTCACCAAGTTCTACACCAATAATACTTCCATTAAATGCAAGAAACAGAAGAGTAGGGTACGGTATGTTCAAAAATTTATGCAATTTGCTCTCGATCACCAAAACTACCGTTTCGAACTTCGGTCATTATCACAAAAAAATTTAATGAGTGAAAATATTAGGTCCAGTTCATAAGGCAAAAAATTCAATACTGTCTATAACTAAATCGGGATAACTTTTAATACATACCACTTCATTTGACATTTCTACAAGCCTAGCATCATGGATATCGCTCAAATACAATACAGAGCTCTAATAATTTATTCCTTAATGCTCACGATTTGAAATTTAACTTCTACTTCTCTAGTGTGCAGTTTTAACCAATAAAGGTTTTTGTATTCCAAATCTATGATTAATGGGGGGTCCATTACTCAAATCACATCAGAGGGTATCACATGATAATTCATTTTTATCTAGTATCGCACCAATCCAACTTTGCAAAACTATGGTCAGTCTATTAGCTGTTCTCACTATTTTAAGTGGAAATATTAAACATGACAATTCAACACATTTTTAGAGAAAAATTACATTAAAAGCATGATATGAAGTTTTGGTTTTAAGTTTTACTTCAGCCAAAATACCACACTTAATATTTTTCCTTTCTCCTATTTTCTCGGCAAAATATCCGAGATTCTTTGTTTTAAAATTAGTTTTGCTTACCTGAGAAAACGAAGAGAGTGCCATACCACTGCCGAGTGGTAAGTTTGTTTCCAAAATAAATTACGGAACCAAGAACTGTGAAGAACTTTCGAGTTGTAGTGACAATAGAGCAGGGCAGAGGGCCAAAATCACTCACCATTAGAAATATGAAGAACTGGAAGAAGGAAAAGATAACCAAGGCAATATTTACTGTCTAGTTTAACTTATAAACGTCCAAAACATTTTATTACTCAAAATGGAACAAATACCATAATATATTTACCTGTCCAACAGCGCTGCATAAGCTGAAGATCATCATATTTATGAGTACATCCGGAAACCTTTGAATGAAGTCAATAAATACAAATAATTCCCCCGTGACAATTAAGGCTGTTTGAAAGAAAAAAGAAGAAATTAGACAGGAAACTTCTGAAACAACTACATCTCATTTAATGAAACTACTGCCATCCTTATTAGCACATTTTTAAAAGATATAATGTTTAACAACTTTATTCAGGACTATAATTTAAATAATTTTATGAAGGTTTACTTTCTTTAAACATATATACAAGACTCACCAATGGCCAAGTACCCAATTGACCAAATATTGATGTTGAGCATCATGTGGCCAGATTTTGTTCTTGACTCGGCAATCATCCTCTCCTGCACGGCCCCTGTCAACCCATCCATGGTCAGGGAGAGAAGCTGAAAGGGTTGAACAGCACAAACCAGGGAATGTCAACAAATGTTATGGAGCAAAAAAAAATACTGACAACTCAAAAGCTTCATATTAATTTACAATTCACAAAATGCTTAAATCATGTAAATAAAGAAAAATTGAACACTAAGTATTAATACAAGTATAAATTATTAGAAAAAAGGCAAACTAGCCTAAACCTTTTTAAGAATTTTCTATAGCTAATAACTAATGAATAAAAAGGTAAGTAGATCGAGTACATTTACTATACAAGAAACAGATATTACACAATGAGAGGGCTATTAAATGAAAGAAAAACAATGCAAACCAATGAAATTGTTAAAAAGAATTACCAAAAGAACTTACCAAAAGAACTTCTCCCAAACCAAAGCCATCACCGCCTTTTCCTTCAACAGCTTTTTTGTCTTTATACATGAATAAAGCAACACCTGAAGATTACATATATACAGTGTATATATATATATATATATATATATATATATATTATATATATATATATAGAGAGAGAGATGGGTTTGAATTAAATTGAGATGGATGCGCAGATGTAGATAGACTGATAGGCTATTCATACATACCCTTAAAAAGTTTTCATATTAGTGCTACCCTTATAATATAAAATTACATTAACTAGACACCTTACAAGTTGGATTTATATTTTTTAAATTAGCAATTATGACGTTAGACCTTTCTGCATATCTGTAATAATGATAAATTATAAAAATACACTGCAAGGTTTTAGAATGTTAGAGACTCATTTTTCTTAAACTGTTATAAAGCTTTCTAAAGTATACATTATATAGCATACTGCATCACGTATGCTTGTTCACATTTAAAGTAAATGTTTAAAATAACAGCAAAAAAGAAAAAGCAAGGCCACAGTTTTGCTTCAACCCTCATTCAACCAACAAAACTTATAACAGAAATATTTAACTATTGTTTACATAAAGTTCAACAAGTCTTTATAATGTTGGATTGTGCAAGTTTTCATCTAAAACATGTTTGTTAGCCATTTTGGTATGTTACTAATGTTAGGCTATGTAAAAATGATAATTACATGAAGCACTTTCTAAAAAGTAGTGACATAAAAATTGTGAAGCCTATAAGAGAAAAATTTGAATACAGTACTATTAAAAAGAAACTTACCAATAACTACCATACAAATAAAGATGTATTTTCTCCATGAGTACGATTTCCTACCAAGTAGAACACCGAGAACCATCACAGGAATTGGCTTGCAAGATTTGCCCACAACCTAAATAAAGAATTTAACAGTATTAAAAGTAGCAGTACTTTTTTTACGAGGACTGTATTACACTTCCCTCAATTGATAAAGCCTGAGCTGTTTCTAAAGTGTATGTAGGCATAAACAGAGTATTGAAAGAGAAGTTTTTAGATAAACCTTGCCAAATTATTACTGCTCAAAGTGAACACTTTGAAATGATTTGCAATATCAATGTCTATGGACAAAATTCATCAATATGAATCATCACACTGAAATCATACAATTTTTCCAGCTAACTAAACATAATTTTGTTGGGACACTTGCACCAATAAAGCATAAAGCATTTATTCAGTTTGGAAAAAAAAAAAAAAAATTTCTAATAAAGTTAAATACCACTGCCCTACAAAAAACTGATTTTATTATTAATGTTAAAAACAAAAAAAAGTTCCAAAAGCTTCAGCTTTAACACAACTAGAGATGTGTTGATAAGGGAAATGGCTGATTACCCATTACTCTGCCTTTCTTATTAGCCAAATATTGTGTTTTTGTTTTACTGATTATACGTCAATTTTTTTACTTACTATGAATTTAGATTTACACAACCTCTCTTCACTGTTTCATTAGAGACTGAAAATATATTTTACATACACCTTCAATCCTATTTCTCATAGTGAAGGCACATTATATTACTCAAAAGTGCATGGTTAATGATTACCAAATATTTTACAAAAGGGCAAAGTTTACATTACCATATAGTTCATTTGAAGCTTGTCAAGTTGTGAATTAATGTTTTGAATTCTGCATGACAGCATAAGCGTAAGTGTTCACTCGAGAGTGAAAGACATTAGCAGTGGTGGCAATATTTATGAGCTTCATTCTGAGAATGGAAGGAAGTTGATGTTCCTTCATTCAAATAATGGGATCTTAAATTTTAATCATAAGGACCAGTGTCAATTGTAAAAAATTTTAGTCTAGCAGAGATCCATAGATTGTTTAATTTTAAGTTTCAATTGCATATACCCAAGTTTTCACACATACAAGTTCTAATTTCAATTGCTACCAATTAAAATGTAATAATTTTATTTTTGAATTGCAACAAAGTTTGTTTAATTTGTTTTTAAAATTTTATACACAAGATTTTAAGAATTATATACCATATTCTCTGAAGTTGATTTTACAATGTGTAGCTACTGTACATAAGAGGCAATCAAAGTGGAATAGCTGACTGTCAAAAATGCTCCCTCATGCTATGAAAAGAAGCGTACACTATTTGGGCAAACTATTATTGCCAATCAGTTATATTAAAAAAAGTCATAAGTGTAGCACTCTCTCAGGAGAAGAGCTGCAAGAAAAAACAAAACATACAATAAATTCTAGACCATTTGACTAAAAAATTATGCACTACAAAACAATATAGTCTCCATTGACCATGCACTTTATTTCTAGTAAAATAATTTAATAATTGTTAACAAATACTGCAAGAGATGAGTGATTACTGATTAATCAGCAAATTGGTTGACAAGACTGATGACATTAAAAAAAAAAAAAAAAAAGTCAATCTGTCAACTACACATGTAATACATAGGGCCTAACTTTAACAGTCCCCTAGGCCAGCAGTTCTCAACAGGGGGTTCATGAGTTGACTAGATTATATTCAGTAAAACAAATTTTTTACCCTTTTTTTGTGGTTGCTAATTTTGACCTCTAACCAATAACATTTTTGGTTACTTGAAACTTTAAAAACCAAACATTTTTAAATTATTTTTTTGTGTTTTCACGAGTCTTTTATGGCCTTTTCCATGTGTTCCTCAGTCATTCGATTGAAGTTAATTAAAAAGTTCATGAGATTTGTTTTAGAATTTAGGTTGCTTAATGGTTTTTTGTTTGTTTTGTTAGAATAATAATATTACATACTTTGAAGTATAAATGATGACTAAAAACTATATACTAATCGGGATACCTCAATTTGTCTATATGCTACTTAATCATAATACAAAAGATAATTTTTGGGGAGGGGGTCATAAAAATATCAAGATTTTGGAAGGGGTCCACAGTGCAAAAAAGGTTTAGGAACACTGTCCTAAGCTGTGGCACTAGTCTTTGCTCTAAGCCTTGCCTGTAACAAATTAAGCTAGTTTGCAAGTACTAAACTGAAATTTAAAATACCCAAACTAGTCAGAATGTTATAAGCAAGAAACTTCTCAAAAACTGGTTAGTAAGCCAGCTGCATAAAATTAACCATTTTTGGCATACATTAAAAAAATTTTATGCATGTTCATTAGTAAAGCTTAAAAAATAATTATCAAAATGTACTTTACTAGTTAAGAGTGATTTATTAAGAAATGTGCTTAAAAAATTTACTGTACAATAACATTTTTATTTGACAATAGCTACATGAGGACTCATGACAGGGCACACAAACTTAACTTAAAAATTTTGCGCGCACACGCACGCACACACACACACACACACACACACACACTGTAAGGTATGTAAAATATTGATAAAAGTGAAAACTTCATTAAAAGGGAAAGAAAAATAAAAGTTAAGAGGGAAAAAGAAAAACTGTACCAGTCTGGCAGTTGGAAGCCCATTCAGGAAGGTTGATTTTTGGATTTTTAAGTAGTAATTTATTACAATTAGGTTTTATGTATTATTTTAAAATTCTTATTATAATGGACACATCGTGAATACCTGCTCTGTCGGCCTTTACATCTTATAACCAGACATTTCAGTCTAGAATGTGTAGGGGTCAGTAGTGGGTGCATTGTTGATTTTATGAATTTGACACTCACCACTGCTTGCTGGAAGGGCAAGGCTGACAGGTCTTTGTGGTGTGTTGTGATGTTCTGTTAATTTTGTCCCTTCAGCTATGCTGATCTTCTGTGTTGCTCTGGTTTTTGTTGTTGTCTACCAGACTGTTGCAGTTTTCCCTTTTAACTTTTATTTTTCTTCCACTTGTAATGAAAGTTTTACTTTTACCAGTATTTTACTGATATTACATTACATTCCAGCCACACATTTTTCCTGCTGATGTTTAGTAGTTGAATTTACAGTTCAATTTTTTTTCCTTTAAAAAAATGCACACACGCACACACACACACACACGTAGGTCTCGTTATACACAGTACCACTTTACACAGAATCACTATAGCACTAAATTATTTAGGAAATGAATTAATTTCATCCACTATATTATATAAATTGATACTGTGTGTTCCAACTGCAACCTCCACGTGAACAAACAAGTATGAACATGAAAATAAAAACCCACTCTAATAGACAGAGTTTATTTCCACGACAGTTTCGACGCCCACTGGCACCCTCCTCGGGTGGATACAGAAACACGAATGAACCAAAACAAGAGGGGAAAAACAGTCCAGGGACCGACCATTAAGAAATTTGCACCTAGGTTAGATCTCATTCTCCCGACACCGGAAGGGCATTTTTTCATTAAGTACATTCGCGCAAATTTAAAACTATCTTCCTGTTCTAAACATACAGATTCTATTATACCTATTTTTTTTTTTTTTTTACATAATTATTACATTTATTATTAAATTTATTACATTTAATCATTTAATATTGCATAATTATTTATTACAGAAATTATAAATTTATTATTACATTGGTTATTACATTATTGTAAATGTTTAAATGGTTTGATTCTGAGCAAGTTTCTGGAACATTTCAACTCGTTGGACTCTATTCCCAAAAGATTCCGGTTAGCTTTAGACAAGCTCAGGAAGAATGAAGCAATATTTGTCACTAAAGCGGACAAAAGTAACACTGTGGTTATTTTGGACAAGTGTGATTATAAACAAAAAATGGAAGCGTTACTTAGTGATGAATTCACCTACGCCAAAGTGAGATCGTCCCCCCTAAAGCGTCTTTCTGCCGAATTCAACAAAACCATCAGGAACTTATTAAAAGATGTCCCGGCGATTGATCCTAAAAGATTTCTACAGATTAACCCCAAACTCCCCCACATTTACGGCCTACCCAAAGAAGAATGATCAGTTTTGACGTTGAGTCCTTGTTTACGAAAGTTCCCATTGATGATGTACTTAGTTTTTTAGATAGAAAATTGCCAACATGTAACGTAGAACTAGGCATGCCCACATCTGTATTTTTAGAACTGATAAAACTCTGTGTCACCAATAATGCCTTCTCCTTCGGTGAAGAATTTTATTTGCAACGTTTTGGTATGGGAATGGGGTCTCCTTTATCCCCAATAATGAGTACATTATACATGGAATACTATGAGTCGGAATTGTTGCAAACAATATGTCCCAGGAATCTAATTTGGTTTCGTTATGTTGATGATATTTTCTCATTTTGGCCTGACCGCTGGAACAACTTTGACACTTTCCTTCAGTCTTTAAATAATCTTGTTCCCTCTATTAAATTTAAATATGAATGGGAGAATGACAAACAATTACCTTTTCTAGATGTTTTGGTCATTAACGAAAGCGGAAAGCCCAATTTCACAGTCTATAGAAAACCTACTCATTGTAATTCGTACATTCATTATTTTTCATATCATGACGAAGGGGTTAAAAGCTCAATTATTTCTTCCATGTTTCTAAGAGCACTCAGGATTTGTAGCCCACATTTGCTGGACCCGGAAAATTCAAAGATTTGGAACATTTTTAAGGATTTAAAATATCCTGTGGGGTTTATCAGAAAGGCGTATTTTAAAGCCAGAAAATCTTTTTATGCCCCTCGGGAACCTTCAGTTAACCAAAAACAATATGTGAGTTTGCCTTACATTGCCGGCTTAGAAAGAGTAAAACCATTGACGAAAGATTTTAAGTTTGCTTTGGCGTTCAAATATTCGTCTACTGTGAAAAGTAAATTGGTTAGGAATAACGTGGCAAAAGAGGAGCAAGCCTGTGTCTACAGCATTCCCTGTAAAAGTTGTGATTTAGTATACGTGGGAGAAACTGGAAGAAATATTGAAACCCGTATTAAAGAACACAAATATGCCTTCAGAAGTTGTAATACTAATAATGCCATTTTTTATCACGCCAGCCAAAATAATCATGCTATAGATTAGGAATCAAGTAAGGTACTTTATAAATGTAATAATTATGTCAAAAGAAAAATAATAGAATCTGTGTGTATAGAAAAAGTAGATAATTTTAATTTGTGCGAAGGTACTTATAAGTTAGACCCTTTAATGAGATTCTTGGTCAAAAAATCCCTTACGGAGTCATGGGAACGTGTTCGAACCTAAGTGTGAATTTCTTAAATGTCTCTGGATTGGAATGTTTCCTTACTCGCCTTTAGTAAATGTAATAATGGAAGTAATAAATGTGGAAATAAATATAAATGCAACAGATGTAATAATAAAGGTAATATTATAAATTTAATAATTAGGGTAAAGGTAATAATAATAAATGTTAAAAAATGTAAATGTAATAATAAATGCAGTAATTATGTCAAAATATTAGAATCTGTATGTATAGAACAAGAAGATAGTTTTAATTTGTGGGAATGTACTTATAAGCGGACCCTGTAATAAAATGCCCTTCCAGTGTTGGGAGAACGGTATCTAACCTAGGTGCAAATTTCTCAATGGTCGCTGGATTGTTTCCCAATCGGCTTTTTTCATTCGTTTTTCGGTTTATAAGTTCTGTATAATAAACAATAATGTAATAACCAATGTAATAATAAATTTAGAATTTCTGTAATAAATAATTATGCAATATTAAATGTAATAAATTTAATAATAAATGTAATAATTATGTAAAAAAAAAAAAAAATAGGTATAATAGAATCTGTATGTTTAGAACAGGAAGATAGTTTTAAATTTGCGCGAATGTACTTAATGAAAAAATGCCCTTCCGGTGTCGGGAGAATGAGATCTAACCTAGGTGTGAATTTCTTAACGGTCAGTCCCTGGACTGTTTTTCCCTCTTGTTTTGGTTTATTCGTGTTTCTGTATCCACCCGAGGAGGATGCCAGTGGGCGTCGAAACTGTCGTGGAAATAAACTCTGTCTATTAGAGTGGGTTTTTATTTTCATATTTTGACCTTCACGTAGAAAAAAAGTGATTTTTTTTTAAATTTAAGTATGAACATGTGCACACTTGTTAACTCTCGTTTTTAGGCACGTACAACGCAATATTAATTAGGATTAAATTGGATTAATTATTATTTTATAAGTTATTTATGATGTCAAATTGATTCTACGAGTATTATGATGCACTTTTATTACTATTTGACTGTTTTTATAGTTAAATTCACTTCTTATAATGTTTCCTGGGTGGCTATGTGCCACTCAGGAATGAAACGCACATTTATAACATGGGGCCAAGAGGGAATAAGTATTAATTTTACTTGCAATCATGCTACATGCTGTTTTCCAAGAACGTAACCAATGTGTAAAATGAGACCTACCTTAGGGTGCATCAAACGCCCTTAGGTTCTTGGATTTTAATGTCTATTCTCTCAAATGTTACACTTGTTGCTAGAAGTGTGTATGCCAAAACTTAATTAAATCGGAGGTGGTCCTGGTGGCCACGGTCACTTTTATATTTTCGCGGCAATTTTCGGGGGCCGCGCTATGTAAAAAATATCTATTTTTTTTATTTACCAACCAGTTGACTACTTACATTGTTCTTTTAATATAGAGTTGCTAAGGGGTGATTTACATAACATTTGAGAGAATAGACATTAAAATCCAAGAACCTAAGGGCGTTGATACACCCTAAAGGGGTGATTTACATAAAACATGTACCATAAACGAAACTTCACTTATAGTCTAATAATATCCTTTATTGTCTTTCAGAAACAAGGAAGCTGTAACAATGGAAGCTAAGAAGACCAGATTAGCAAGTGCCATTTTGGTCTTGGCAATGCTCTTACAGAAGGAGATGGTACATTGACAGGAGTCCGCCTCCCAACTTGCCGGCAGGTTCTTCGATGCGTGATGTGGCACATCCAGAAAGAAATATGTGAAGGCAAACAAACACAGCCACTCAAATGGAAATCTGCCAGCATAGTCCTTATCCAGCTGAAAACATTCTACACTAAAGCAAATATTCCTATGCTTTCAGACCATCAATGCTGCAAACTAATACTTGACCTTCTTAATGACAATAACAAATTGCGTCAAATACCTGTTTCTCGCAGAGAATCTCCAAACACTTTGGCTAAGTTGCAATCCATGAATGAACGTCTTGATAAGACCTTTGGTGTATGGACAAAAGATGCAATGACAAACATTAAGAATGAGGAAGATAGAGCATTTTTAGAGTCAATGAAATCTGACAGAGTAGCCTCATTTGGTAGTGTTGACAAGAAGAAAGCTGATAAAGATCGTAGAAAAGAAAAACGCATCTTAGCGGAAGCTTCAAGACGAGAACGTCATGAATCATCCAGTGTACAAGAGATGAAAAGTTTGTATGCTCTGATGATAGTGCCTCTGCAGATAGCTTGGAAGAAACTGAAGAAGAGGCGATTCCAGAGCTTCAAAGGAAGCGTAGTCACCACAGATCAACATATGCAGGTACGTCTGCCTTTATTCCTCATGATATTCTGAAAAGGCCTTCAGTCGTGTCTGTTGCTACTCGACTAAACATAACTCCTGTTCAACAGGCTGTGCTCACCGAAGCTGTAATTCAAGAGGCAGGAGGTGATCCACGTCGTGTGGCCAAGTCGTATTCAACTGCTGAAGGCTCGACGATCAATAACAAGTGCTATCGCCAAAGATATTCGAGAAAATTGGATCGCCCAACAGCTGCAACACTTCACTGGGATGGCAAGCAGATGCATACGCTCACAAACAAGAATGGCAAGGAAGAAAGATTGCCAGTGTTGGTTGGGAATGCCACTGATGTAAAGCTACTGGGAGTGGCTAGATATCCTTGTGGAAGGATATGTCATCAGGTGACATCAATGCCGAGCACACTTACACGTTTCTACATTCATGGAAGTGCAAACAGTCAGTTGTCAACTTATGTTTTGACACAACAGCATCAAACACTGGACACGTTACAGCTGCCTGTGTTACCATTCAATCAAACTGGACCGTGCCTTCTGTGGTGTGCATGTCGCCATCATGTTGGAGAGGTAATCCTGGATCATGTGTTTGACGCTCTCAAAATTGAGACATTAAAGTCTCCAGAAGCATCTTTGTTCCAAAGATTCCAGAAGAATTGGGAACGCATATCGCATGCAAAGGATGAAAGTTTAACCAAAATTGACATTTCAATGTACAATGACGATGCACAACAACTGCTTTTATCCTGCAAAAACAAGGTTTTAAGCACAATCCGCACAAGCGCTTCATACTGTAGGGAAGACTACAAGGAAATGGCACAACTCTGCCAGGTAGTCCTCGATGATGATGTCACAAAACAAGGAACACTCCACAGACCTGGGGCCATGCATAAAGCAAGGTGGATGTCAAAGATTCTTTATTCCATCAAAATATGCTACTTGAGAGCAAATTTCTGTACTACCTCGAGGAACTGTAACAACACAACTCAACAGGAAAAACTGAAGGAGTTGTTGTTTTTGTTGTTTATATTTATTGTGATTGGTGGCTCATATGTCAGTCTGCTTCAAATGCCCCATGGTTTGATTTTGCTTATACAAGACTGCTCAACTATAAAGCTGTCAACTCAATCATTTCAGCAGGCTGGAAAGCCTTGATAGACATTTGTGGTATTTAACCCCAGAACTGGTTGTTTTGGCACTGTTCAGCAATGCAGTACCTCAAAAGGAGCGTCGTGCCCTTGCAGATGTGTTACTGGCCATACAACCAGATGAAATGCAAGCACTCCAAAACACCGCTACGGTTCTGGATATGGCAAACCGTCATTTCCAAAAATTACAGAAGCGACAACCCTGGCTGATCTTGTGAACGAGGACTCGTGGTTTGCAGTGAACCTTCTTCACCTGGATATGACCTTCCTAACAGAGGATGTTGACAATTGGCAGAACAATGACCACTTCAAGGCAGCCAAGTCCATTGTGGATGGGTTAAATGTTGTGAATGACCCTGCGGAGAGAGCAGTAAAGCTCACAACTGATTTTGTCTCAGCTGCAAGAGGAGAAGACCACTTCCAAAATCTTCTTCAAGTGGTTGAATGTGACCGCAAAGCGAGGCCAAATTTGCGGAACGAGCAAAGTTGGAGTATGACATTGGCGTTGTGTTTTATACATTTTCAACTTTCAATCAATGTAAGTATAGTAATACCGAATATTTGTATATTAGTATTATAAGTAATACGAATATTTGCCGAATATTCGGTGCATCACTACTAAATATATAAAAGTGGCCGGTGGCCACCCAGGACCACCTCCGATTTGATTTATTTTTGCATACATACTTCTACCAACAAGTGTAACATTTGAGGAAATAGACATTAAAATCCAGCAACCTTTTGAAAATCATGGGGCGTTTAATGCACCCTAACCTACCTATATATCTATGTTTCAGGAAATCTGTGTAACTAGGGATTTTATGAAATCCCCAAAATTTTCAGGGATTTCATGCAAGGTTAAGTTGTGATATCTATACAAAAAAAAAAAAGGGAGCCCTGTGTCCATCTGTCCCTCTGTATTCCAGATTGGTTGAAAGATAGTGACATCATAGACATGTCATAAAATGGGATGAGCTCTAATGTGTGCTTTTCACTCCATGCATTTACGTTTAACAAACAAATTATAATTTTTATAATTAGACAAAAATTTCAATTTTTTTAAATCTCTATATATGCTGTCTGTCTCTGTGTATCTGTCCCACCCTTAAACATGGAAACAGCTCCCCAAGAAAAAAAAAAAATGAAGTAAAAGTTGCTTACAATTAATCAAAACCTACAAAAATTATTGAATGCCTGGTTAGGTCAACTGTACATCCTTGACAATTGGTTAAGTCCAGGGCTGTGGAGTCGGTGATAAAATTTGCCGACTCCAAAAATTTTAACATTCTAACTCCGACTCCAGAAATCTGACTTGTATAATTACGACTCCGACTCCGATGGAATGTTAAGGCCAAATTGATTATGATTAGCTTTATTAGGTCAATGGAGATTCATAAACAAGGCATTTCGTCACCACCACATGACTCATCAGGTTACTTAGTGGCTGTAACTATGCCTTAATGGCTTTTTTCTCTTTATTCAAAAATTACAATAAATCCCAAAATACAAACTGATTGAAGCTTAAACAAAATAAGATTATTATTGGTTTAGCAAATTAATAAGATGTTTTTGTATTATTATAAACAACCGTAACAAAATGTACTAACCTAAACTGAATTTGTTCTTAAAAAAAGGATCGCTTCCATTAAATCTTCTTTCAGTGATGCTCTTAAGTCAGAGCGGATGGTTTTAAGGGCTGAAAATAAGCGTTCTACACTAATTTGAGTAGGTGGCAAGGCCGTAACAGTCATAGAAGCATCTTGGACAATTTTGGGGTATTTAGCAATTGCTTCTTTCAGTCAACTTTGATGAATGATCAATCTTTTCCACCTCCTCCAATGATTTATAGAAATTGATTTTGAATTTATCCAATGCACTCTGGGGGTGTTCCTCCTGTTCCAATTACAATCGTCTTCGCTTTGATCATTCTTGTCTGTCCAGATGTTTTTCAAAATCTAATTCTTCATCAGAGCCTGAATTTGATGACGACGACGAAATCGTATGACTGCCATGAAGTGGCCCAACTACTGCCTCGGATTCATCATGACCATGATCTCGTAGACCTTCAATATGTATGGCTACATCACATAAGGCAGCTTTGGCTCTGATTTGCTGCGCTTCTGTTAATGTCACTCTGTACATGGCATCAACATATATAGCAGCCAAAAGAATATCATTGTCTAGCAGAAGCTTTTCTCTCTGTATCATCGAATTCCTTATATCATCGGCTAGTATGCCACCAGTTTGAGAAAGATGGAAAATAAGCGTCCGTCTTCCACTCCTTATAGAATAAGCCAGGAGTCAAATCATCTGATTGCAATTTTTTGTCACGTTATAAGGATGGCGAAGTAAGCCCTCGAGTTGTTTTACCTGATCCCACTGAGCCTCAGTCATGATGACATCCAGGGAGGCCATGTCGCTAAGGAAAGGTTTTATTTCAAGAATCCATTGAATCATCATGTATGTGCTGCCCCACTGAGCCGCTTGGTCCAAAATTGCTCCTTTGCCAGCTCGTCGCTTCAAAATAGAGTCTAGTTTTGGCGTTCTAGCTACCACAGCAACTTTTCGTATTCTTCCAATGAGATTAGCTGCATGTTGTCCTTTCAAGCCATCGCGTATTGCCAACTGCGGACACTGCAGCGCATATGATGGATTTTGGATATTCTTGCTGCAGTATCCACAAATGAATCTAATGTATCGTGACTATCATGATCATCAACCACCATTACTTGTTCATTATCTTCAGAATAATCATCAACATAATCATCACTGTCTTCTGAATCTTCCACAACTTCTTTTTTGTTAAATTTTTCAAGTGTTTTCACCATGTTGGAAGCATTGTCCGTTACAATTGACAATACCTGGTCCTTTCTGATGTTAAAATCATTTAATACATCCATTAGTAGTTTTTCAAGATAATCACTGGTATGCTGTGCTTTAGTATCTCTTACTGCTAATGTCCGCGTGACTACTACTTTTTTATCATCGATAAAGCGAATATTAATTGCAAAATAGTTTACTCTATGGCGAGTACAGGAATCCATCTTTAAGAACAGGATTCGTCCTCGAAGACATTCTTTTAGTGCATGCTTCGGCTTTTGCGATTCTTCCATTATCATATTACGAATGTTGCCACGTTCTAATGAAATGCCAAGTATATTTGCCATTTCCCCATTCAGATTAGCAAAGGCTGGGGTTGAAAAAAATGTTAGAGGGAGAGAATTCTTTACAACCATTTCAATTATGCATGCTTTAAATTTGTCTGCTGTCATAGTCACTGTGACTTTTTCACTCATAAAATATTTTGTGACAGTAGTTTGACGAGAACTTGTGCTTGAATTGTCATCAGCCTTCTTCTTTCTTTCATCATCCTTTTCATTCACAATTTTGTAATCCTTTGGATGATGCTGTTGAAGGTGGCGTTTTAGATTTCCTGCTCTTGTTGGAGCATTGGATCCTTCACCTGAGAAGGCACTAATTTTGGCATCACATTTTTTCCTGATCATCAGTGCCCTTTTGGCACTGACATACGTAATATTTTCCATCAGCAGTGAGTGAAAAATATTCAAAAACAGCAGATTTATACTTTTGATGTGACATTACGCTGTTATCATTACTTATCAAATTGAAATCTAAAAATCTGAAAAAGATTTAGGGTTGCTAGTACAAAATTTTTTAAATTTCCTTATTATTAATTATGTTAATTAATTAATTATAAGCAACTATATTTATATATTATTTATATATTATATTAAAACATTAGGTTAAATCTATTTTATTCATAAAATTGAGCTAGATCTAGGCCTAGGCTGCTATGGTTATAGTTGAAGGATTTGCACCGACTCCGACTCCATCCAACTATGCACTTCCGACTCCACTCCACTCAAAATTGACCGACTCCACAGCCCTGGTTAAGTCATGATATTTTCATTAAAACTAACGAAAACATCATGGCTTAACCTAACCAATTAAGAGTGTTCAGTTGACCAAACTGGGCATTCAGTTAACCGAACCAGTTGGTTAATTTTAATGCTAAAAAATATACATATTTTTGACTGTACAGTAAAAAAAAATTAAATTGAATCTTGATGATTGGTGAGGTTAAGTTGCAATATTTTCATAAAAAAAAATATAATGTATTATTTTTTACTGTAGCTACAGTACTATCATACCTCTTTTAATGGACAAGATACGTTCTTGAGGCTTGTCCACTAAGCAAAAAATCTGTTAATAAAGGTCATTATAACATGGTGCTTATGGAGATGGGTTCTTGCTTAACAGCAAAATCAGTAAAAATGATAAGTAAATGCCTTTAAATGACTAAATAATGATTAAATGTGCCAAAATAGGTCTTAAACATTAGAAAAAAGTTGCAGTTACTTAGAAATACATATGTGATTTTCCACCACTGTCTGTACAAAAAGTAAACATTAAGCAGCAAGCAAATGGCTCCAGCACAACAATAATAAAACAACAAAAATAGCTGCCACAATCAGTACAGGTAACAATGTTTAACTTTGTACAATTCAAATGAAGACTTTGTTAACAAAAATAATAAATGAAACTAAATTTAATAACATGAATATGAAGACCTACCAACTACCACGACACAACTGACAAATCTTGGCGGGCTACTGCATACATTTTGAGATGATTGCCGATTGGCTTATAGGATGTAAACAACAAAGATGGCAGCAGACTTTATCACTAATGTTTGATTGAATTTTTTCTTGAATGGTACTATACTTACTATTATACAGTATTTATTAAATGAATATTTTTTCATGTCCATTAAACGAAAATCTGTTGGCTGAGGCTTCATTAAAAGAGGCATGATAGTAATTATGTATTACCCAAAGGGTAATAACAGCCTTCCGCAGGAACTACCAAAACTATTTTGCCCATATGCCACGATATTTTTGCTACCCGCACAAAGGGCAGGTTCTCTGCTCGTTTTCATTAAACTATGGAAAAATTATTGAATACCCAGTTTGGTCAACTGTATGCCCTAAAACTATTTTGCCCATATGCCACGATATTTTTGCTACCCGCACAAAGGGCAGGTTCTCTGCTCATTTTCATTAAACTATGGAAAAATTATTGAATACCCGGTTTGGTCAACTGTATGCCCTAAAACTATTTTGCCCATATGCCACGATATTTTTGCTACCCGCACAAAGGGCAGGTTCTCTGCTCGTTTTCATTAAACTATGGAAAAATTATTGAATACCCAGTTTGGTCAACTGTATGCCCTAAAACTATTTTGCCCATATGCCACGATATTTTTGCTACCCGCACAAAGGGCAGGTTCTCTGCTCGTTTTCATTAAACTATGGAAAAATTATTGAATACCCAGTTTGGTCAACTGTATGCCCTTGACAACTGGTTAGATTAAGTCATAATATTTCCATTAAAACTAATGAAAATATTATGACAACCTTACATGAAATCCATAGTTAAACAGATTCCCTGTAATATATACAGGGTATTTCACAACCATACTTTGCGTAGGGGGGGTCGTACTCAGGTGACAACATGAATCTGAAGGAAATCCTACCATCAGGGGTGTCTAAATTATGTTTTTTTACATGGGGAATTCAAATATGAGCTTCTTTTTTGGATAGGATAACTCTAACCTACATCATTTTGTATTTCTAAATTGCCAATTTTACCCTTTTGAACCCCTTTATAATATATTAAAAGATATAAGATAAATCATTTATATTGACAAGGCCAAATCAACTTTACATATATTTATTAATAGGTGAACTGCATGTATATCACTGGATATAATTACAAAGATCATTCTCCTGACATCTTGAACTTTGCCAGGTTGCACAAATCCTGCTTTGACTCAGACTTGGACATCAGCTTCCTGCTGGTCTCCTGAGCCCTGATCCCTCCATCCCTCTTTTCCTGTGAGAAGTACTTAGCAGAAGCCTCAGTCACCATTTTAACAACCCTCTCAATGCTTTGTGTGTGGCAAGGCCAGTTGTGCACCTCCATGGGGGTGTTGATGAAGTTTTTCACCTCTGAGGTGCTTAGAGAGCAGGTGAGAGGTGGCTCTGACACACCTTCTGACCAGCTGATCAAGTCACCGATGCTGGAAGCATCACAATTGATGTCAGGTGTCCTTCTGCTCCTAACAGAGGAGTCCCCCAGCTGAGTGTCCGGGTCCCCCTCTCCCCTGATTGCCAGGATTCTCTCCACCCCTTCAATCCTCTCCTTCTGATCCTCAGAGCAGAGTAGTGTTTGGAGGATGACTTCACTGTGGGCATACCAAGCAGATCTTCTCACAGTTGGCATCACAATATCCAGCACCTCCTTTCTCTGGGACTTGAGGCAGTCCAGCTGAAAGAGGATGTGCCTAGGCCCTTCGATCCAGGAGTGCTTGACCTTCACGTTGAACCAACATGGGTAATACACTCCAATGATGAATTCCACAATGAATTGCAGAATCTTCAGGTTCTTTCCTTTAAGTCCGTGCTTTGGTCACTTTTTCATTGATAACAGGTGGCTTGAAAAGAGCATTAGCTTTGCTCCACTGACAAATCAGACCAGGGTAGATGTCACTCACCAGCTTGTCCACTGGGTAGTTCCTCCTGTCACCTTCACTTTGCTTCCTCAAGTAGATGCCATACCTCAGGATATCCCTCACAGTTGGCAGTTCAGACACCAACAGCTCCCGGCCAGTGCCAACAAGATTACTCAGATGAGAACTTAATTTCATCCTTGTTCTGACTTGAGCCATTTTCTTAATGAGTTCACACTGAAATAAAAACAATAATACAACAGTTACCATAAGTATCCACTACAGACAGGTATTAACTCTTTTCAGTGCAAAATTCTTGGTTAAAAAAAAAAGAGCTGAAATGGGCAAGAACAAATTTATCTGCAAATGCTAAACACATTATGCTTTTTTGGTTTCAAAATGTTATAAAATGTTAATTTATCTGTTGTCTGTAATGCAAATAATTTGTTCATGTACTCTAAAAAAACTAAAGAAACACATCCTAAAAATATTCTTTAGAACATTGAAATAGGCCTCATACTGCTCAGTTGTACTAAAAATGAACCACCTAATTTTAGCTCAAATCAAAGTTGTTAATTAAATTTTGCTCAATGTATCACTATAATATGCGTAGAAATAGCTTTTTCTAAAATATAACAGAATAATACTCACATGTGAACAGTAACAAAAAAATATCAGTAGATAATCACTAAATCTATCCCCTCACTGCAAGCCGAGGTGGTAAAATAGCTTCATAAATCATGAGTCACTTCAAATATTTCACAAAACGTTTTAGAATGTTCTGAAACGTTACATTCTAGCCTCTGAGAAAGGTGGCTCAGAAAATGGCCTTATGCGCGCCAGAAAACTGTCAAAATATTTCATATACCAAACTGTATGATAATTACAATTAAGTGGAATGGCACACCTTTTTATTTGAGTATTTAAATATTATTATTATTATATGAATTACATTATATGTGTTTATATGAATTAGTTAGAACAATGCTCTATGAGAGATAACGTGAGCAGCCATGATAGAAAACGTGAGAAGACATATTGTGGGGTAACTACAATAGTAAAATAATCAACAATTTAATAATAATCAACTGCAAAATGATGTAGGTTAGGGTTATCAGAATTAAATATTTTCTTCAGAATTGTGTTCTATACACCAAAATATGTCATTTGAACACCCCTCTCCATTGATTTAAAAAAAATGCATAGTATGACCTGCCCTAATACTTTGGGGGGTGATAATGAGTAAAAAGTTAATACAACAAAGGTGCTATTTCCGTTATACATAAATTCCACCCCCAAAAAATCCACCCATAGTAAAATCCACCCATAGTAAATTCCACCCATAGTAAATTCCACCCATAGTAAATTCCACGCAAAGGGTTATCAAAAAAGTTTACAGTTTATTAAAGTTTATTAAAAAGTTTATGCAAAATAAAAAAACTGGTAAAATATATGTTATAAAATATGGTTTGAAAAATATAAACTACTTTCTTGCGCATTTAATGTAGAAGGTAGAAGGTTTCCACAGCAGTTTACGATCATCTGTGACAAGCATGCACCCAAATTTGTGGAAGCTATGCGCAGCATTAGGAAAAGAAGAAGCCCTCACACAAACAAAATTTGCACACATTTGACGAGGGGACCAAAGTCACAAAAGAAAAGCCTATAATGTCATAAATGAAAGACTGAAGAGGCTAGTTTCATAAAGGCTAACTAATGAAAATATCACAACCTAAACTAACCAATCATCAAGGGCATACAGTTGACCTAATGATTAGTTAGGTTAGGTTGTGATAATTTTGTTAGTTAACCTTGTAAAGCTAACTAAAAAGGCTGGGGTGACAGATCTTCAGGTGATCCATTTATTGTACAACTAAGTTTATCTATTCCATTAAATTTTTTGATAGAATTTACCATGGGTGGAATTTACTATGGGTGGAATTTTTTGGGGGTGGAATTTACTGGGTGGAATTTACATGGAACCACTATTTCCAACCACTGCAGAGCTATGAACGTTTTAAGATGTGCAAACAACAAATCCCTACTCGTGTGTAATTTGATAGATGGCAGCACTGGTGGTAGTTTCAGTTAAAGTTACCACTACTAATTTTTTCTTTCAGTTGGTTCTGATCTGTAGTACAAGACACAGTGTTGCACTAAGGTGAACAATCAAAATGAATTAACAGTTCACATCTGCTGAATACGCTGATATCCATTTCATTTATGGATTTTGTAATAACAGCAGAGTGACAAATGATGGATATCAAAGACATTTTCTGAACAACCAAATATCAAACAGGCAAGTGTTTAGTAACATACACCAGAGATGAAGGGAGGTGGGGACAATTATTCCACACAACCAAGAACATATAGCATGATGGCCCATTGCTCTGGCATACTGGACCTAGTACAATGTAGCCCAACTACCAGTGTCCAAAGGATTTCTAGACAAATTGGTGAATCCCCATCGCCTGTATAGCGAAACATACATGAGGATGATTTGTATCCCTATCATTTGCAGTGTGCGAGCTCTTCAACTGGATGATTACGATAAACATGTTCAATTTTGCCAGTGGATGGTTATGCATCGCCAAATTCTTAATCGCATACTGTTTAGTAACGAAGCACAATTCATTTGGGATGGAATTAATAGACAAAATTCCCACTATCAACATCGATTCTCAGTGAATGCTTGGTGCTGTGTAATTGGAGATCAGTTGATTGGACCATTCATTTTGGAACAACAATTGACTGCTGATTAGCTGATATTTATCTGAACTTCCTGACGAATGAATGGCCACTTCTAATGGAGGGTGCCCTTGGAGAAAAGGCGCAGGATGTTCTTTCAGCATGATGGGGCACCACCACATTTTGGTAGTCATGTTACAGATTACAGTAAGTTCTCAACTTACACGGGTCCTAGTAACACGGATGTGCAAGCACAATCCTTAGTTACAATGTCATGCAAAGGAATTAAGCAACGAAGATTTAATGGAGCCTGAAGCCCATAGAAAGGAAGATGAAGTTTCAGAGGAAGAACAGGTGGGAGCCACCAAAATGATTTGTGATTAAGCAGATGGCAGAATGCTTTGATATGATCGAGAAAGGACTGGCTGCTTTAGAGGTTCAGGACCCAAAAACCAAAAGGTACACAGAGGTGTCAGAGCAGTGCATGATGCTATTGCATGCTATAAAGTGATTTATGATGAGAAGAAAAAAGCTACAGTACAAACATCACTGGACAAGTATGGTACTTAAAGAAAACAGAAAATATCCAATGCCATCAACATCTGCAGAATCTGAGCCACAAATTATTGAATAAATATTAGTTTTCTTAACCCTTTCGCTCACGAATTATGACAGGGTAAAAAAGAAATTTGCCTTCGTGTGTGGTTATATAAGAATCAATATGGTTTATTTTTCAGCTACACAATTGTCTACACAGTGAGTAAAAGGGTTAATATGTACAGTACTACGTTTTTATAAGGGGTTCCAAAAAACCTTAGCCCCCCAATTGCAGCTTACATGTTTACTTATATCGAAATAGTTTTTAGTGATTATAAAAATATATAAAATTCTTTATTTATTGCAGGTATTAAAATTACTCTAGCTGATAAAGTGATAATATAATGGCTTCTCAATTAATTGGTGATTCGGAGAGGCAATGTGTGATAGATCGCATACGAGCAATAACATTTCGGGAAGCTCGTTGTAGTAGGGACCACTGATTATCAAATCATGGTAGTTGTGTGTATTAACCTTCATTCTTTCTCTCCCATACAGGTTTGAATGCCATAACCCCCATAAAATCTAGACCCATAGAATCTAACGTCAGAATTGTGGCTTAATGTTATAAAAAGATAAAACAAAACACAAAAAGGGGTTTTGTTTAAGAAGCCCTAAACCATTTGATTAACTTAATTTGACTTCAGTTTTTGATTTTTGGACCAACGTGAGAAAAAAGTCATGCACGGTATGGGTCCTGAAATGGGTAGGCTTGCCAAATCTGAACAGGCCAACAAACAAAGTGCACAGTGCGACTGGGTATACGTGTAATGTCGGTTGCTGAAGCTAGAAGTTAAGAAAGACAGAAATTAAATGACATTCATCTAATGCGTTTGACTTCTTGAACTCGAACAATCATCCCAGAACCTTCTGAAAGTTTAAGTGGTGGTACCTGCACATCAGTTAAGGCCAGGTATCAATAACACCTTGCCCTCCTTTCCATTTAGCCTAGTCAGGGTTATTTAGGGTATAATTATTGTATGTGAACAAAAACAACTAAAAGAAGGACATTTAAGTTTCAAGATAAGGAATCAGGAAGCAACTCATCATTGTTTCTTGATTCATCTTTATTGTAACCCGAAGGAGCCTCTCTTGACCATTGTAATGCGAAGATAGATCACTTGCTTTGCCTAAGTCCAGTTGTCTGTGACCATGTGTTAACATATATATGAAAATGTGCTCTTGCGATTGACACTGCGTGTACATTTGTAAAAGATATACCTTATTGCTTGTCTGCCCACTTACCTAATGTCTTGCTTCACCCTGCCTAACCCCCGCTTCTCTGACTTTTTCCTCCCTTTCATGTGTTGTATAGAATGTAACCTCCCCTTTCCCATCAATAAAAATTGTTCATGGTTTTTCCTCTAGTGTGTTTTTCCAACCCGTTGAGGTTACAGTTTGATTGGCTACGGCATTGTCATCGGGAATGTGGTGAGCATTTTTGTTTCCTTTTTCGTGGAATATTGGGAGGTCCTGAGGTTGGGTCAGTCCGGTGGGCATTGGGACACTTAACTAATCGCATTGTTTCTCTGTTCTGAGGATAACGAGATCACGCCTGGAGGGTCGCGTCGGGATCAACGAGACTCCGGGAAAGTTTACCGCATCAGGGATTTTAGAAGCCCGTCCTCCCTCAGCCAACGAGCCGCCTTCGGGTGTTTGGTTTTGAAGTAAGTCTTCTCCCCGTACCGGTAGAAAATAATTGCATGAAATAAAAATGTTGTCGGGTGGTTCACATTGACTCGGAACTTCATTGGTTTATTGGATAACCCCACCGCAACATTTTTGGTGCCCAGACCCGGGAACGGGAGGCACCCAACGTTGACGGCTTCGGCTTAGCACGGACGGAAAAAAAAAAAAAAAATGTCAGATTTAGTTGAGTTCAAGACCCAGGTTGCCCAACTTGTTGACCTGGTCAAGGAGCAGAAACAACAAGCTCTAGAATCAGAGCAGAACTGGACGCAGCGGTTGGTGGACCTTGAAACGGTCTGGAAAGGAAAGTATGACCGGTTGTCCAAAGAAAATGACGATCTTGTGGCCCGAAGTGAATACTGGCAAGAACGAGTGGACCAACTGGAGAGAAAACAAGCAGCCAGAGAGGAACAATCTGACGATCTTGTGGCCCGAAGTGAATACTGGCAAGGACGAGTGACCAACTGGAGAGAAAACAAGCAGCCAGAGAGGAACAAGAACTTCAGAGTGCCCGTCAGGAATATGAAGACCTTGTACCAGATAACGACATGGAGCAGAAGGCGGAGGTCAGAAAAGAGCCGTCCAAGATCCTCGAACAAGGAAACATTCAGACGTCAGTTTCAACAGACCTCATAACCGCAGTTCCGAATCGTCTCATAATGAGGAGTCAAGCTCATCAGACGAAATCAACGTCAAGAAGGAGGAAACGCGGCCTAGATACCCATCATCCAGAAAATATCATCATAGGGTCCCGCAGCTAACACCCATGAACGCTCCCGAATTGGATGACTTCAATGTCAACAGTGGACGCTCCTTCCCAATATCTTGAAGCGTTTGAGCGCCACTGTGCCTCAAAATATAATTGTGAAAGACGAGATTGGACAGGAACGTTAGGAAAGCACTTGACAGGAAAACTTCAAGACTTGTACCATGCTTATGGGGGTTGTGGTATCGAATATGACCACATGAAGGAAAACTGTTAACATGGCATAAGAGAATCAAGAAGACCGTGACCACTGGAAAGGTTGCCGAATTCAAGAATGCCAAAATGAAGTCAGGGGAATCTCCCGATGTATATGCGGCCGATTGGAGACATTGGCACGAAGGGCATTCCCTCAGAAAGACATCGAGACCAGCAAGGAGTTAAGGAGGAAGTACCTCGAGACTGTCCCCTCAGCCCTGTCACAACACCTAGCGAGGATAATAACGGAAAACAAGACTCTGCACCAGAAGAAGGTCTACTGGTCCAACATTTTGGATTTTGTGGCCTTACAAGGAACTGAAAGTTCTGGAAATCCGACCACACCTGAACCAATAGAAGTCTTGCAAATGCAGGTCCCTGTTCAGGTTTCCGAAAATCTTGACACTTCCAGACAGGGATTTGTTCCTCAGAGCCAGCCACGACTAGGTAGGAATAGAGGACGCGGTCGTCCACGAAGCAATGGAAATGGGACAAGCGTTTTCTCACGGAGGCAAGGAGGGTCAAGAGAAAACCAGCGAGGACAGGATCGCTCACGAAATCAACGACCAAATCAGGAAAGCAGTTACAGGCCAGGATCCTCGCCCCACCCTAGAGAACAACGACAACCCAGAACTCATGGCCAGAGGGAATCCAGCAACGGAGCAACAGATGAAGAGTGTCAGTGGTGTACCAGAAAAGGACATAACGAGGCCAATTGCCGAAGGAAGAATGGTGCCTGTTTGTTGTGTGGCGCGTTGGACCATTTTGTCCGTGAGTGCTCCAGAAATTCCCAGAGAACACCAACCCCTGACCCTACTGCCCAATATCATTGTTCCCGTTGTCAGGGGCCTCACCCTGGTATGTATTGTCCCTGAGAAGTCGATATCAATCGACATCAGGAAATCAAAATATGGAAGATCATGACGGCCAACACCATCCCAGTCGGAAAACTAAGCATGTCCAACGAGGACAGGGACTCGTTGGAAAGGATTGTCACAATCCCTGATAATGACCACCCCCAGAGCTAGATGCACCCCAGAGTTTGCCCCCCGAGCAACTACCTTTCCTGAAGACCACTGGTTGTGTGACTCACAGGGCGATTTGAGAAGTCATGCTCTAGAGAAACCAGGGGAGCTTGGCCAACAGCCAACGACCCCTTTTGGAGCTTCTGGAACGATTTTCCACGAACAAGCGGCACCAGTTGTGGAACCTGATCTACCTACCCTTGATTTTCGAGGAGTTAAGTTTGCAGAGCTGGAGCCAGCAAATGTACTCACACTGGATGTTGTGATTAATAACACGATCATAAACAGTCTTATCGACACAGGGGCTCAAGTTAGTTTAATATCGGGAGGGCTGGTTGAGCAGTTGGGGTTGGTTCTGGATACCCAAGACAGGATACCTATTCGTGGGATAGGTAAAGACCTTGCATGCCACACTCTGGGGTCAATAAATATTGCACTTTCTCTACATAACATCGTCATGAAGCCTTGTACATTTCTGGTAATCCCGCATTTGGACACAAATTATCCACTTTTCCTCGGTCTAGATTTTTAAGAAAGAATGGCTTGCAAGTAAATTTGTCACGTCGAAGAATATCTGGAACTTGTGAGGATGGATCTAAATGGGATGTGTATTTGGGTTCAGGTGGGACAGAGTGTACGAAGCTTAGATACCAAGTTAAATGTTGGGCAGCTGAAAGTGTGCAAAGAAATGATTGTGGACCTGTTCGAGTGCCAGTAGAGTGGGAGGAGAGAGAAAGTGAATTGAATGGTCCTTGCGCATGTTCACAAGGGGCAAGCATGTGGTTTTATGATGGTAGTGCAGTGAATGCTCATTTAGGTGATAAGGTAATCGGAGTGCCAGGTATCATGAATGTTGAGCAACCGTCAGTTTTATTGTATACAAGGGGGAAGTCATTGGGAAAGATTAAAAAGGGAGACCTAATAGGATACATGTACACAATCGTTATACCTGAACATGAAAGTAATGTGCTCCAGTGTAGAACTGCGACGCAGGGAGATGTAGGCCCGAGTCAAGTGTCTCCAACTCTTCAAGATTGGACTCCAGAGCGTATACAGTCAGGAATAAGCTGGATGGTTAACCCCAGACCAGAAGGAAAGTGTTCATCGCCTGTTGGAATCCCGAAAGGAAGTATTGAGTCGTGGAGATTCCGATGTTGGTGCAGCAAGAATGACCCCACACCGCATCGAACTCTACGATGAAACCCCAATTTTTCAACGTCCAAGGAGATTCCCAGAACCTATCACACAGGTAATTGAAGATCAGTGTCAAGAACTTCATGAACTGGGTATTATTGAACCTACTACTTCACCATGGAGTGCTCCGGTAGTCCCGATTAGAAAGCCGGATGGTTCCATCCGGTTATGCGTTGACTATCGCAAGTTGAATAAAATTACCAAGCCAGATAGGTTCCCGATGGCCAACCTTACAGATTCGGTATATAGTCTCCATGGAGTAAGGTACTTCACGACCCTAGACCTTGTCCGCGGCTACTATCAAATGCCCATTGAAGAGGATAGTCGTGACTATACCGCATTCTCAACACCTCATGGCCATTGGCGTTTCAGAAAACTCAGTTTCGGCTTGAGGAATGCTCCATCAGCTTTTCAACGTGAAATGCAGGAAGTCCTGAAGAGTTTTTCCAGAAAGAACGTGCTTGTTTATATTGATGACATCTTGATTATGGAAAAGACCTTTGCAGCTCACCTGAAGTTAGTAGGCAGTGTTTTGAAAGTCCTGGAAGATCATGGGATTAAGATCAAGCCTCCAAAGTGCAGATGGTTCAAGTCAAAAGTACCCTTCTTAGGACACACAGTTAGCTCTAGTGGATTATCAAAGTCTCCAGAATATATGGAAAAGGTTAGTAACTTCCCAAAACCTACCACCATTCGTGAATTGAGGGAATTTCTTGGACTCATCAACTTCCAACGAAAATTCCTACCGCAATGTTCCCCTCTCGCAAAACCCTTGTCAGAGCTCACTGGTAAATCCGCTTCGACTAATCTTCAATGGACATCTGAAATGGAGTCTTCTTTTGATGCACTCAAGACTGAGATGCAGAGGGAGATAGAGCTTGCATTTCCAGATTATCGTGAAACTGCCGAAAAGATAAACCTATGGGTGGATGCCTCCGCTATCGGCGCCGGAGCATGCTTAACTCAAGTTCAAGATGGGAGGGTTAGGATTATCGCACATGCCTCCATGACCTTCTCGAAACCCCAACGTAAATATTCCGTGACTGAACGCGAACTAGCCGCAATGCGATGGGGTGTGAAAACTTTTCGCGCCTTCTTATATGGCATCCCTTTTGTCTTGAATACGGACCATCAGGCTTTATTTTACCTCCACAACATGAAACTGGTAAACGATAGAATTGCTCGGACGCTAGAAGACCTGGCCGAGTTTGATTTTGAACTCCATTACATACCAGGAAAAGAAAATCAAGCTGCTGACACTTTATCACGTCATTTCCAGACACCCCAGGAAGATGGGAAGAAGTGACACCCACTGATTTTCCAAAGGGATTAATGGTGCTTTTTAAACCAGAAGGAGGTGGTGACTCATTAATCGAATGTCTCTTGCATGTCCTGACTCAAGTTTTGGAAAAGGAATGTCCGGACAGTGTCACCTCGCTCAGGAAGCAGCTCGTGGGTGAACTGATGACGAAACCCTCACGATATAAGATCCAATTGAATGCAAAGAAAAAGCAAAGTCTTCGGTTGATGACGTTGGCTGGTCAGCCAATGACTCTTGAAGTTTTGCTGGTTTGCAGTCATTTATATAATCTGGATATTGTCCTGCATTTTGGTTCAACTCATCCCCTCGTGTTTCAAGTCCCCGCAGGAGTGGGTGATGATAGCAGAGAAAGGGTACACCTTCAGTGCTGGGTGGGATACACTTTAACTTGTTGCAGGAAACGAACACATTCCACGCTAATAACCTGTCGCTCATAAACACCATTAATTCTTATGACGCCACTGACTCAGATCCGGATCCAGTGAACCCAATTATGGATAGCCATGAAAACTCTGATCCTCAGGGGCAGGAGGTTAACCTGCATTTTCCTGAGTATCAAGTGGATATCGTATGTGCTCATTCATCTCGATCTAGAGCAATTGTTCCTCTTGAATGTAATGGCCAGACTTATTGTGCTCTCGTGGATTCCGGAGCTGAGATTAGTTTGGTGTCTGAGACTACCTGGAAAACCATATTAGGTGAGCAGGAAGATTACTCAAAAGACATAATTGTAAATATACAAGGGATGGCTGAACGTCGGGTCATGGTGACCAAATTCGTAAATTTGGATGTATCATTGAGAACGCAAGTGAAAGCAAAAGACCATCCATTTGCTATCATGGATGATGGTTCTCTCCCATCATGCTTTTTGCTTGGAGCAAATTTCATGACTACTTCAGGACTAGTGCTAGATCTATCCAAGATAGCGTCCTGAAGGAGGGAGAAGTGGTCGCTACCTTCTTGGCAACTGCAGTAGACCCATCAGAGGGTCCTGAAGTGATCATTATCGGAAATGTTAGGCCGTATTCTCTTCTCGAACGGGTTAATGTTGAAACATTGCAGAGAAACGATCTAGAATTGCGCAGGCTTAGGAATTATCTAGGGAGAAGGAATGCGAATGCCCGTTGCCCGAGAAACTTATCTCGGTACAACCGCTATCTTAAAGACATCTATATAGAAAACGGGATTCTAGTTAAATACGACTCGTTAGATCTTGAACTGTATCCACAGAACTTGATCTCATTTAACTTCCTGATTGAACTTGCCATCAGTGTCCATCTTGAAATGGCCCATGTTGGCCGTAATAAAGTCCTGGAAGTTCTTTCTCGAGACGTATTTCATCCTCGATTGTATCAGGTTGTACAGGAAGTGGTCACGTCATGTTCACAGTGCCAACTGAACAAAGTCTCAAGTCAAATTAAGGGTCCACCTACCTTAAAGATCATGACCAGGTCACCTTTTGAATTGGTGGCTGCCGACTTGGTAGTGTTCCCAAGACGTCTCGAGGGAACATTGGTTGTCTGGTAGTCGTAGACCACCATTCAAAGTGGGTGGTAGCCATCCCAATCATGAATAAGACTTCCAGCACCATTGCAAGATTGTTCGAGACCCGTGTCCTGCCTACTTTGTTGAGGAGGCCATGTCGGTTATTAACCGATAATGGGCCTGAATTCAGGGGTCAAGAATTTGAGCAAATGTTAGCTCAGTATGGCATCGTTCATGTTTTTACGACACCAAATCGTCCTGAAGGGAATGGGGCAGTCGAGAGAGTCAATCGTACCATTGGCGAGTTTCTTAGAAACCTTGTTCAAGGTCCTAGCTCGTGGGATTTACATCTTCCCAGAGCCATCATATCATACAATGGTACTGTGCATACGGAGTTAACGATGTCTCCAGCGCAATTTTTATTGGCTAACTCGCATCCAGACCCAATTCCAGCCCTTATCTCGGCTCAGATTCAAGAACAATGGGTTCCTGGTCACCCTAGTTTTTGTTCCTTCTCTAGAGGACAGCTGGTGATCAGGAAGGTAGTCCAAAAGGGGCACCTTGTCATGAACAAGCTTCTCCCCAAATATTGTGGCCCATTTTGTATTGATCGGGTAGAGTCAAATGGAGTCACTTATGTGATTTCTCCAGCCTACCCAAATGACCAACCATTCTTAACATCATCACGTGCCCATCACACACAGTTACGCGCTTGGAAGGAGGCTCCTATTTTTCTCAGGAACCATCCAAGCTACTCCCGATTGGTAAAACTTCCCTGGGTTATCCCAGAAGATCAGCCTGATGTACCTGATCAGGAATATTCTTGTCCGAATGAAGTCCCAAACTATGCCTATCTGTTCGAAAATTCATCTGAAGAAAGTTCGTGGGATTCTTCTAGTGATTCTCATGATGAGGTGGAATCGGGAAAGCAGGGGGTACCCTTGGTGCATCCTTGGATTTCTGTAGCGCTGGACTCTTCTGGGGAGTCTTCCAGTGAATCATCGGAGAGTTCACTTGGTTCAAATGAACCGGATTTCTCAGGTTTTCCTGGCACTTCTCCAAGTTTGTCAGAGTCTCCTGATAGTCGTCGAGATTTCTTGGGGTTTCCTGACAATCCTCCGGATTTCTCAGGATTCCCCGATGCCTCTATTGTTAGGCCCATTCTCAGACCGGAGTCGCGAGTGGAAAAAGTCACATTCCGAGATTGTCCTGAACTGCCCAGTAGTGATTTGGATAATGCGATTGGTGAGATGTCGCCGATTCCCCATGTGACTGGCCAGGCACGGGAATCCCCGTGGATGATAAATTGGTTAGTTGTGATAGTCCACCTCACCATAGTTCCCCTTGCAGTGTCGCTGGGTCAAGTGGTTTATCTTCTCCAGACTCTTCCTCCCTAGTGAAATCGTTAGAGGTAACTCTAGAGTTCATACAGGAGGATAGGGAGGAGATATACCAGTTATTGGAAGGCCAGATAAGTTTGTGTGAACAGGGTCTTGATGCTGGTCATGAGGATGGGCGCCCGATTAGATTGAGTCTGTCACCCATGAGAGAGCTGGTTTTAGAGGGACGTGCCCTGATTCAGGAAAACCGGAGGAGATCTCGAGAGCGATTGGTTGCCACCCGAAGACGGCTGGGGGAGGTGCTCCCGGCATTAACTGGCAGTTCTCCTCCACAAACCCGCTCCCGCGGACCAGTCATGGATCTTTCCCACGTCCCGAAGAAACCAGTTGAGTATGACCATGACTTGCATCGGTAGATTCCGGAATATTATCATGTGAATGTGTTTGGGTTATTTATGTTTAAACTTTTTAGAATTGCCATTTCAAAATCAATAGTTCCATGTATAATAAAGTTAGCTAGTTAGAATCTATGTAAAATGGAAAGGAAATTCTAAGGATTTTTGTAATTAATGTAAATAGATTATTGTAAGGTATTGCTAAATGGAAGGAGAGATTTTGCTAGGGATGGTATTTGGATCTGTTGGGATGAGAGTGGTTCCCTGGTGGATTGGTCTTTTTGAGTGGCTCTGCCGCTCGAAGGGGGGAATGTAGTAGGGACCACTGATTATCAAATCATGGTAGTTGTGTGTTTAACCTTCATTCTTTCTCTCCCATACAGGTTTGAATGCCATAACCCCCATAAAATCTAGACCCATAGAATCTAACGTCAGAATTGTGGCTTAATGTTATAAAAAGATAAAACAAAACACAAAAAGGGGTTTTGTTTAAGAAGTCCTAAACCATTTGCTTAACTTAATTTGACTTCAGTTTTTGATTTTTGGACCAACGTGAGAAAAAAGTCATGCACGGTATGGGTCCTGAAATGGGTAGGCTTGCCAAATCTGAACAGGCCAACAAACAAAGTGCACAGTGCGACTGGGTATACGTGTAATGTCGGTTGCTGAAGCTAGAAGTTAAGAAAGACAGAAATTAAATGACATTCATCTAATGCGTTTGACTTCTTGAACTCGAACAATCATCCCAGAACCTTCTGAAAGTTTAAGTGGTGGTACCTGCACATCAGTTAAGGCCAGGTATCAATAACACCTTGCCCTCCTTTCCATTTAGCCTAGTCAGGGTTATTTAGGGTATAATTATTGTATGTGAACAAAAAACTAAAAGAAGGACATTTAAGTTTCAAGATAAGGAATCAGGAAGCAACTCATCATTGTTTCTTGATTCATCTTTATTGTAACCCGAAGGAGCCTCTCTTGACCATTGTAATGCGAAGATAGATCACTTGCTTTGCCTAAGTCCAGTTGTCTGTGACCATGTGTTAACATATATATGAAAATGTGCTCTTGCGATTGACACTGCGTGTACATTGTAAAAGATATACCTTATTGCTTGTCTGCCCACTTACCCTAATGTCTTGCTTCACCCTGCCTAACCCCCTTCTCTGACTTTTTCCTCCCTTTCATGTGTTGTATAGAATGTAACCTCCCCTTTCCCATCAATAAAAATTGTTCATGGTTTTTCCTCTAGTGTGTTTTTCCAACCCGTTGAGGTTACAGTTTGATTGGCTACGGCATTGTCATCGGGAATGTGGTGAGCATTTTTGTTTCCTTTTTCGTGGAATATTGGGAGGTCCTGAGGTTGGGTCAGTCCGGTGGGCATTGGGACACTTAACTAATCGCATTGTTTCTCTGTTCTGAGGATAACGAGATCACGCCTGGAGGGTCGCGTCGGGATCAACGAGACTCCGGGAAAGTTTACCGCATCAGGGATTATTAGAAGCCCATCCTCCCTCAGCCAACGAGCCGCCTTCGGGTGTTTGGTTTTGAAGTAAGTCTTCTCCCCGTACCGGTAGAAAATAATTGCATGAAATAAAAATGTTGTCGGGTGGTTCACATTGACTCGGAACTTCATTGGTTTATTGGATAACCCCACCGCAACATCGTGATGCTCGAGCCACCTTTATAACACGTTCATGGGTTGCCAAAAAGTTGCGAAGAAGTGATGACTTCGTCAAAAGAAATTGGAATAAAACTTTGGATGAATGTGAAATGGATACAACCAAATCTGGGTGCCCAAATTTGCAACTCTCTCAGGAAACAAAGGACATCATTGAAAGCGGTATGTGTAAGCGGAAAAACAGCTGTGCTAAACTTTCTAGAGAGATCAAAGTGTTGTGAGGAAAGATCATTAGTGGTGAGATCATTCGACTGTACCGTCATAGGCAAGGTTTAAAGCCTTGGCATGAACTTCCAAAGCCAAGAAAAACTCAACTTAACATCAATGACAGAATGTGGTTTGCCCATTATCTTGAAGATTGGGATGTGGATGATTTCATGCATTTAGCTGTCTCCGATGAATTTTTTGTTTATGTAACACGTTGGCCTAACCACCAAAATGATCAAGTGTGGGCCACAACACCAAATGAAATCAATGACAATGAACATTATCGCGAATTATTAAAAAGTCCAGACTGTGTTGGTGTGTTTGTTTTGTTCACTGCAAAGAAGCTCATGTGGGTGCTGAAGCCAAATGGTCAGAGTTGGGATGGACAGTATTTTCGTGATATTATTCTATCCCAACATGTCATTCCTTTTCTAAGAAACCCAATGTTATGAATGTCGATCAGGTCACACTTATGCATGATAAGGCCTCCTGCTTTAAGGCATTAGCCACTCAACAGTTGTTGTGGAACCATGAGATCGATTTCTTTGGAAATGAAGAATGGCCAGGAAATTCTCCTGACCTGAATGTCTGTGAACACATTGGATCAGTTATAAAGGACAAGGTTGAATGTCTCTCGTTTCAAGAACCTGCAGCAAATCGATTTTCGAAGGATACAATGACGCAACACATTGAAACTGTTTTAGCAAATTTGCGTAATGATCAAGATCTATTCACGTCACTTTTGGCAAGCTACCCAAAGCGAATTCAGGTTGTCTTGGAAGCCAATGGTGGGAACACCAAGTTTTAATTGTTTCTCATTAAATGCAGGATTAAATTCTCTTTTGTAAGGTATGTTTAGTTTTACTGCACCTTTAATGGTTTAGGCCATGGGCGGGGGGCTAAGGTTTATTGGAGCCTCGTATATGTACTGTATTGAATAAATTTTAATTTTCTTAACATTTTGTCTTTATAAACCCTACTTTTTTGGCTTTAACTATCCATAGAAACAAACGTATATGTCACAAAACATATCGTATTTAAGTAGTGTTGGAATTACATGGTTTTCAACTTACACGGCAACCTTTGGAATGAATTAAGAGTGTAAGTTGGGGACTTACTGTACTTGAATCAGTGGTATGGGAATCATTGGATTGGTCACGCTGGTCCAATATCATACCCACCCACCCACCCCCGAGATCTCTGGACCTAACCCAGTTAGATTTCTTCTTATGGGGCTTTATGAAAGAGATGGTCTACAAGCAGGGCCATTTCCTGGCATAAGCAGACTAAGCAGCTGCTTAGGGCCCCACTGCTACTAGGGGGCCCCTAGACAGGCTCCCAGGCTCTTATTTCTATATTAGTATTATAGCTGAAGTTGTTATTATTATTATTATTATTATTGTTGTATTAATTAAAGTTTTTGTATGAGACAAATGAGATAAAACGGAGACAAATGAAACGTTTTGGTCGTTATGTGTAAATAACTATTGTGAGATCTTATTTCTATATTATTTAACTTCATTCTTACTATATGCTTATACTTTCCTAAATGCTTAATTTTTCTAGTATTATAAAACATTATATTATTATCATCATTATCATCATGATTATTATTATTATTTAGCAGATTAGTTGTGGTTAACTAGATGTGACCGTGCATTAGGGTGCCACTTATTTGGGGTGTTTTTCATTTTTTGGGAATTTCTATCAGGACGGGCGCATTTCTGGTGTCATTCCGTCTAAAAACATTGTGTAAAATATTTTTGAAATAAAATAATAATTAGAACTGCCTCAACGAGGTCAAAGTTTATACTTTTTGTCGAAAAGTACTCATGGGGTTCTGTTATCATGTCAGTTTTCGTTTCGATAGCTGCTGTAGTTTCTGAGTTGAAAAATGATAACAGACAGACAGACGGACGGTCAGAGTCGTTGGTTTAGTCTTCCGCACTGGTGTACAGAAGACTAAAATGAGGTATTATACAGGGTGTAACACGAGTTTATCCAAATATTGATACAGGCGAAAGAACATGTTATTCTAAGTAGAAAATGGGTTGGGACGAGTTTTGCCAACACTAACAGTGTTTCATTCTCTTTTTCAGTGAGTTCTGAAACGACGTGATGGCTTCGGCAACAAGATCTAAAACAGCAGTCTATCTCCTGGGGACCGTGGACCACAGCATCACAGGAAGCATGCTGCCTACGGGAAAGCAGGCGCTTCAGTACTTTTTCCACCTTCACCTTGACGTCAAGAAGCCGATCAAGGAAGCAGCCGCTGAGACAGTGACCGCAGTCAAGGAATTCTGGGAGCGGTCCCGTATTCCTACGCAGAAAGACCAACGCGCAAGGGACAAGGTTCTCCGAATGTACGAGAAGTGGCGGGCTCTGAACAAGAACTCGAAACGGCGCACTGTGACCCAAATCAGGAACGAGGCCGAGTTCCTCTCATCCCTTGACCGCCTCTTCGACATCGCACACGAACAGGCGATGTCGATGATCACAATCGAAGAGGACAGGGAGTTCCTGATGGGACAAAGGGCCGAGGTGTGGCGCGGCCGCATCTCCTCCACACGTGACATGACGCTGCACACTGAGGAGGAGCGTGCGAGGAGACAGGAAGCGGAAAGGAGCCGCCGGCAAGATGATGAAAGGGCGAACAGAGAGAGCCGAGAAGAACTCGTCGAACTGGCATCGAGCTCCAGCTCAGGTGCAAGCAGCCCGACTCGGTCACCGACACGGCGTCGTCGCCGAGAAGAAGAGGAAGAGCTCTCTCTCCCGGGCCCGTCCACGTCGAATGCAGAAGCATCTACGACCCCTTTACCACCCAAGCGATTCCGCGCGTCGAAAAGATGATCACCCCTGATCTCTCCGCAGCGATGGATCGGACGAAACTTACCGACCGAGAAGGTGTTTTTTTGCTGTCGGCGGCTGCGAGGAGCTTGGGCCACGACCCTGAGGAGCTGGTCTTGAACCGCGAATCCTCCCGCCGCGACCGAGCAAAGTTCCGTGCTATGGCAGCAGCGGAAATGAAGGCAGCCTTCCATCCTACTGTGCCGCTGACCATTCACTGGGACGGGAAAATCGTACCAGCGGCTGACGAGGCCCTGCTGAAGATCGCCTTCCAGTTCTGGTGTCTGGGGAGAACGTCGACAAGCTTCTGGCTGTGCCCAGCCTCCCCGACGGCACCGGCCGCGCCATGGCGGAAGCCGTCCTCTCTGCCCTCGAGGATTGGGACATCAAGGGACGGATCTGTGCCCTCTCTTTTGACACCACCGCCTCAAACACAGGACTCTCAGGAGGAGCTTGCTATATCATTGAGCAGAAACTCGAGAAGACAGTGCTTCATTTGGCTTGCCGCCACCACATCCACGAACTGGTGTGCGAGAAGGCATTCACGGCGTGCCTCGGTCCTCTACTGGTCCTGACATCCTCCTGTTCAAACGATTCGCCGCCCAGTGGGACTTCATCGATCAAACCAAAGCGAAGCCCTTCGAGGATGGAACCATGCCGCAGCACCTGAAGGACGCCCGCGACGACCTGCTGATCGAATTCAGCCGCCGCCTCGACGGTCAACATCCACGTGATGACTACAGGGAACTTCTGGAGCTCTCTGTAATTGTGCTGGGCGGTCCGAACAAGCGGGGTGCCCGGTTCGCTCGTCCCGGCGCCTTCCATCGCGCGCGCTGGATGGCAAAAGTCATCTATGCCATCAAACTGTTCCTGTTCCGGGAACAGTTTCAGATGTCGTCAGGCGAAGCGGCTGGAATCCGGCGATTCACCATCTTCGCCGTGTCCATCTACGTGACGGCCTGGTACAAAGCGCCGCTCCCGGCAACGGCCCCAGCCGCGGACCTCGCGCTGCTCAAGGCCCTCGTCTATTATCCGGACTCAGCGGTGGCCAAGGCGACGGCGACAGTCTTCGCCAGGCACCTATGGTACTTGAGCGAGCGCCTCATCACCCTGGCCATCTTCGACGAGGGTATCGACTTGGCGACAAAGCGGGAGATGATTAAAGTGATGGAAGAAGAGGAAGGATCGGAGGATCCCCCGCGGCGTATCAATGTGGACCTGTCCACCGCCTCAATCGCCAACAATACATTGGCCAAGTTCACAACGACTACATCAAAGGAGTTCTTCAAGGTTCTGGACATCAGCACCGCCTTCCTGCTCAAGGATCCGGAGGAGTGGCGGACGGACCCAGCCTTCATCGCCGCATCCAGGCCCTTCAAGTTGTCAATGACTTCGCGGAGCGCGGGGTGGCGTTGATGCAGTCTTTCAACCTGGCCCTTACCAAGAGTGAAGACCAAAGGCAGTTCCTCTTACAAGTGGTCGAGAAGCACCGCTGTGACTTCCCAACCGCCCGCAAGTCCACCGTGACCTCTGCAAAGTAGGCAACAATGAGAGGGAGATGGGCGCCCATGATACACCCCCCCCCTTGAGGGGCTAATACTCGAGTTGAGGGGACCTAGAGTTGAAAGTATGAAGTCCAGTTATATGTTTTAGGTCAAGATTAGTAGCTTGAACAAACTAGAAGTGATATTTTATTTGCTAGAGGCATAGAACATCATGATCTAAAATTTCTACTTTTCGAGAAAATATACAAACTGACCGTATTGAGGCAGTTCTAAATATTGTTTTATTTCAAAAATATTTTACACACGATATTTTTTGACAAAATGGAACCAGAAACGCGCCCGTCCCGATAAAAATTCAAACTTTCGAAAATAAGTGTCACCCTACCGTGCATCTTGGAAAATGAAACGACATTATCCATCAGGAGCTAAACAATGGAAAAAGAAGAAAATAGAGGAGGAGAAGCTTTCCAGTAGCACAGGTGAGATGTGCCACTTTTATATTCTTATGATTACAATTCAGGCAACTAGGTTAGGTAGACCATCAAGCTAGGCAAGTGCTCAGGAATCGTGTAGAGTAAGCTAGTCTCTGTAATATTTATAATATTTCGAAATGTGAAATTTAATGGATCACATCACCTCAAATTCTGTTCACACAGATCAATTATCAAACAAGAAAAGAAAGAGTATTTTAGCAAAATCTAACAGAATATGTAATGTTATGTTCTTCTCAGGAGCACTACTGAAATATTTGGAAAAGCCATCCTCAGCAAAGCCTGATGAGCATCATGGGCCAACAGCAGGACCATCCTCTATGCAACCTCAAACACCAGTAGAAGTAGAGCCTAATGAACCAATAAGTGGCCCATCTTCTGTTCAGCTTCAAACACCACACACAGGCATTTCTACTGAGCAACAAGAACCAAGATCTGCTCCACCGCTTGATCCGTATGACTGGCCAGTTGTCCTGTCAGATGCCTTGAAAACAGATCTGGTGTCTCGAGGACCATTTCAAATCAGTCCAGATTTCACATTCCCTAAAAGAGAGGATGGTAGAAGCTTTCATCACCATTACATGTACAGAACATTAATTAATGGGGAAAAAATAAAGCAAAGCTGGCTGATTTACTCTAGAAGGAATGATGCTCTTTATTGCTTCTACTGCAAGGTGTTTTCAAGGAAGTCGTACAAACTAGTTACGGGTGGACTTTCAAACTGGATAAACATTGGTTCGCTTCTGAAAGGCCATGAAAATAGTTCAGAACATGCAGATAACATAGCAACATGGAAGGATCTGGAACTGCGCCTAAAAACTGGGAGGACCATTGATCAAACTGAAATGTCATTAATGGAGGTAGAGCGAAGATGCTGGCGAGATGTTCTCACACGTCTTGTAAGTATAATCCAATCAATGGCAGAGAGAAACCTTGCTTTCAGGGGGTCTTCCTCTACATTGTACAATAGAGACAATGGCAACTTCTTGGAGGAGGTTGAACTGCTTGCCAAATTTGATCCTGTAAGGAAACAACACATCAGCAGAAATAAAAGAATACTTCTTGGGCTTTCTTGAGGCTTCAGAAAGTACAGGCCTGGGTTTATCAGTTCTGATTCTGAAGAGACTAGATGAACTGAATATTCACTTTGATGACTGCAGAGGACAGTCATCTGACAACAGAGTGAACATGAAGGGCAAGAACAAAGGTGTTCAGGCAAGGTTATTAGAGAACTGTCGTGCACTCTTATGTTCCATGTGGGGCTCACACTCTGAATCTTATAGTGGCTGATGCAGCTAAAGCTTCCACAGATGCCATCAGCTTCTTTGGCAACGTACAAAAATTGTACAACCTTTTTGCAGCAGCTACACAGAGATGGACAATCCTAAAGAAGCACATGAACATAATACTCAAGTCTTGGAGTGAAACCAGGTGGGAGAGCCGGCTTAAGAGCATTGAGGCTGTGCGATACCAGAGCCACAACATCTGAGAGGCCCTGTTGGAAGTCGGAAACAATGCCACAGATGCCATAGCCAGGAATGAAGCACAAGCACTTGCAGAGGAGGTAGGGTCTTATCGCTTTCAGATTTGCACAGTAGTATGGTATGACATTCTTCATGCAGTTAACCATGTGAGCAAACTTCTGCAGTCTCCTACAATGCAGTTTGATGTGGCAGTCAACCTCCTCACAAAAACAAAAGACTCACTCACCAGCTACAGAAACACAGGCTTTGTTGCAGCACAAGTTGTAGCTAGGGACATATGTGAGGAAATAAATGTGGAGGCTGTGCTGAAGGAGAAGAGGCTCAGATCCACAAAAAAGAACTTTGCTTATGAAGCTCCTGACAAACCATTTACAGAAGCCTTAAAGAGGCTGGAAGTCAAATTTTTCAATGTGGTGGTGGATTGTGCCATCAGGTCAATAAATGAGATATTCAAAACATTAGATGATGTGAGGGACATATTTGGGGTTCTCCTAAACTTCACTACAATGAACAAGGAAGACTTGTCCTGCAAGTGTGAAAAGCTCTCTAAGATACCGAGCTCTGGAGCTGACTCTGAAATTGATGGAAGAGAACTGGCCCTTGAAATTAAGAACTTGCCGACTTTACCTTCACACAACATGACTGCATTGGAACTTCTCTCCTTCATTCATCAGAAGCAACTGGAGGAACTATACCCCAATCTCTGGGTTGCACTAAGAATTGCCTACACTCTACCTGTGACAGTAGCGTCAGCAGAGAGGAGCTTCTCTAAGATGAAGCTAATCAAGAACTACCTCAGATCATCAATGGGGCAGGATCGCCTCAGTGGCCTTGGCATCATAAGCATCAACCATACGTTGGCAGGGAGATTTCGTATGATGTTATTGATGATTTTGCCCAGAAAAAAATCTAGGAGGCAAAAATTTTGAAGATACAAACTGTTCTGTATAGCTGTTAGCTATTACACAATTGTATCGTAGAGTTAGTAATTGTTTGGTAGTTGATAATTGCATTATTTTTTTATACATAGTTCTGTCTCATTTATTCTAAATAATGTATAAGCTAAATTTCAGGAATTTCATGAAGAGTATTTTTTTCTATTTGTCTTCTGAAAGTACATATTTGTTGTTTTGTACATAAATGTTTCATTAAAATTGTTTCATAATTGTTTTTTATTAACATAGCCAATTTTTGTATGTGTGCGCTGAGGTGATGTAGTAAGGCATGAGTTGGTTGATGAAGGGGTGGAGCCTCAAATGGGTATACTGCTTAGGGCCCCCTAATGGCTAGAAATGGCCCTGTCTACAAAACCAAAGTACAAATGAGAGAGGAACACTTACGTCAGATTATGGATGTCACTGCTTACATACGAGAACATCCCGAAATGATTCAATAAGCAGTGGACTCTTGTTTGGAACAAGTAAAGCTGTGCATTGAAAACTGAGGCAGACATTTTGAACATTATAAGGTCTATCTCAAAATGTAGCAATAAATACATCAGAATAATACTCTCATTTATTTTTTTTCTGTGCACCTTAACACATCCATAGCTCCGCAATGGTTGGAAATAGCACTGATGCTGTATTAACTTCTTTACTTGATTACTTGATATAACACCCCGAAAGGGTGGCAGACCAGTTGTGAAACACCTTCTATATATATATATATATATATGCCCATATCCAGGATTTTTTCGGGGGGGGGGGGGGGGGGGGGGGGGGGGCACACCAACTTCAGAAAATAGATAATAGTGTGTATAGCTCTTCTTATGAACATTGAGGATGTATAGGGTGGCGTTACTTTAAATTCATTAACTGTAAGTAGATGATGTATGAAATGAAGCTCAGAAAAAAATTCAAATGAATGTGTCTGAAATTGCTCACTGGTAAATTTGTAATTTGTTCTGTAGTATCACATTCAGTTAGGACAATATTTTCACTTTGGGAACTTTGCCCTTCACTAGTATCAATTCTCTGCCACTTAATCAGCACAAAAAATGAAGTAATCATCTTCATTAATTCTGAAAAGATGAGAACACTCAAGTTAATAACACAAAAATAATACACCTATATGAACTAAGACTAGCACAAGCACAATCCACATAACCAACAATATGCCAGTCTGTGTTGACAGCCAGCAGCTATGCCAGTAGCTATGCATTCCATCAACACACCACATATAAACTCGCACAAACATCATCACTTTAGCTTTGCTAGACTCAAATACCCTTCTTTATATTAAATTTTTGCTGACTACGCTGCTCTTCTTTTGACATTCAGCAGCGTCTTATACAAAATTATATTATTAAACAAAAAAGCAAAAAAATTAAAACCCTTCAAAAAAATATTTTTTTGCAAAATTTTGGGGAGGGCATGTGCCCCTCTGGCCCCCCCCTAGATACGGGCATATATATATATATATATATATATATATATATATATATATATATATATATATATATATTAGTTGTTACAAGGTCTGGGTTAGTTTAAAAACTTAATTAGCCCAAATAGAATAAGATAGCACATATCATGGAAACTTGACTCAGTTTTTTTATAGTTCACACCTGCAATTTATGCAACATATCTGCACATATCACACCTGCACAATGGTGTATTTTTTTTGTTTTTTTTTCAGATAGGCCCTAGATGCCTGCATGCTGTGGTTAGCCAAACTGAAATCTGTTAAGGCAGTGAGATGCAAGTTCCAGGCACAGTACAAAATAAATCTTCCATCTGAACAGGCAATAAGAGACTGGATGAAAAATTTGAAAAGACCAGTTCAGTGCATGACAAACCATGTTCTGGTAGACCAGCTATCAGTGAAGAGCGTGCAGCATCTATCCAAGAAGTGTTCAAAAGAAGCCCAAAACAGTCACTTACCCGTGCCTCTAGAGAAATGAACATCCCTGTCTCAACAGTTCATAAGATTTAAAAGGTGAAGTTACATCAACATCCCTACAAAATTCAAGTTGCTGAGGATCTAATGGAGGAGGATTACAATGTTAGGCTTGAATTCTGGGAAGAATTTCTCACAGGAATGAAAGATCCAAACTTTTTGAACCAGTTAGCATTTTCTGATGATGCAACATATTTCATCTCAGTGCCAAATTTAACTACCAAAATTCTCATATTTGGGAAAATGAAAAACCACAGGAATTGTGGCATCATCAGAGACTCTCAGAAGGTCATAAAGATAGATCACTATTTAATGTAGGCCTATTGAAAAAAAATCTTCCTAATTCAATAAAAAGTATTTTCCTTTAAGTATCTTGCTTAGAAGTTAATGGCAGGAATGGCATTAATGACCTAATTTGTTCTTTACAAACCATAAGCAGGCTTTAAAAATAAAAATTGGCAAACAAAGTAGGCTTAAGCCAAAATCAATTAAACTGAAGATAAAGTAATTAGGTCAGAAGTAATTAATATCTAAAGTAAATAAAAAATAAGTATATTTTCAGCCATAGGTTTCTTTAAACTGAATTGATGTCTATGTGAACCATCAATCTGGAATGATGTCATACTGATGGAGGAATATTGAAGCGGGAAATAAGAATCAATGAGATTAATAGATTTATTCAAATTGTACCATATTTTGTGCCTCATAAGACGCTGGTAAGACACACCCTATATTTAGCAAAGAATGTTTAGGAAAAAAATATTTCGAAGATTTATCAGCCTGACAAAAAATATATTTCCATAACTTTATTAAAAGAACATTAAACAAAACAATAACATATGAGCCCTGAAGTGATTTTTGGAGACATTTTTCAGGAAAAAGTAGCATCTTATGAGGCGTAAAATATGGTAATATAAATTATATAATTTATATATATTATTAATAATAATAATAATATACAGGGGGTCTTTGTTATCCGAGTCCCCACATTTATGCAGCCAAATAATTGTAGAACCATATGGTTAAATTCCCCGCACTTAAGAGGTTTCCGCAGATAATGTACATGGAATGCAGAAGTGCAATGGAAAACTGTTTAAATTTCCCTCGGACTTGCTGTCTCACTCGCTTTCCCCTACCTCCAACACTCCACCACCACCATGCTCCACTCCCAATCCCAATTCCACACACTCTCAGTCAGTCTCTTGCTAACCATTGCCAGTGCTGAACCCATCCTCACTTTTCTGGTGTTTTCATTCTGGTTTTGTCAACTTTTTGTGCTATTGTTGCAGCCATGACTTCAAAGCGTACTGCTAGTGGTAAAGCAGCTACTGGCCTAAAAGAAAGCGTACCAGCTATGTGTTGGATGTGAAATTAGATGTCATTAAGTGCAAGAAAGGTCCCAATTAAACCTTATTCTCATTATTTCTTATGGGTTTTAGGTCCCTGCTTTAAGTGGATTCACTTAAAGTGGTGATTTCTTGGTCCCCATTATCCTCAGATAATGAGGACCTCCTGTATCAAGATAATTAAGATAAGGTACATCACCGTTATAACTGTAAAATAAGAATTATATAGAGCAATAATTAAAGAACATTAGTAAATGTAAATATGTAAGTGGCTACAAAGTAAAGGGAATAGAGAAATTGGTAACTCAGTATAAAAACAATCAATGAAATAAGGATTCAAAAATATCGTGATAGTGAAAGAATATATCTTGAGACAAAGATTATATCTCATCACTTAAAGATTCTATCCAGTTTGAGAAAGTGTGTATTTGAAGTGACTGATTCTTCACGAGTAAGATCTAAAATCAAAATTAAAAGCTGAGAAAAATTTATGTTTTTTAAGGTTTAGTTAAGCCAGTAAATTGTAAATGTTATTATATATAGTGAACTTGTGAATTCTAGTTAATGTAATTGCCATTAAAGGTTAAGATATGAAAATGTTGAAATCCTGTTAACTGACTGAATATAGTAAATCCCAGTTAGAGACTGAGAGGGCTCATGTATTTGTGAACATAAGACCTTATTGGGAAATTGGGGTTACATGCTGGAACTTTAAAAACTTAATGTAAATAATGCATATAAAATAACAGTTTTATACCCTGAAAGAGAAATGTAATATTAATAATAGTGATGGGCCGATTAATCGGAATTGGAATCGAGAATTTTTCAGGAATCGGAATCGGAATCGAGAGAATTGTACCATGATTTCCGATTCTTTAACTTTTAATTGAACCAGTTTTGCAATGTAAACTTTAAAAATTTAAATGAAAGAGGATAACAAATTTTATTTTTATTGTATTGTAGCTATACATTAAAACATGTATATCCATGATGTGTAATCAAGAAGATTAAAATGAATTGTTACAACTTACAGTTGATTTTTATTTTTAAACCAATCTATCATAATTTATAATTTATATTACCATACTCATAATGTAAATAGTTAATCTTACCAGAGTAAAATATGACAATTTCCAGAAAAACAAGTATAGAATTATATTTAAAAATATTGAGAATCGGAATCGAGACTTTTTAGTGGTATCGGAATCGGAATCGGAATCGAGACTTTTTAGTGGTATCGGAATCGGAATCGGAATCGTTAAAAATTTTGGTATCGTCCCATCACTAATTAATAACACTAGGCAACAAAGATTTTGTTACAGAAGACCAAATAGGTGCTCCTAGCTAATTTCGGTATGCTGATTTCAAATCTATAATTAGATGTTTTCTATCACGTCTAGATTTTGTGTAAAATGCAAATCACTTTTAGTAAAATTTTCTACCACGTCCAGATTTTGGTTTTAATCGGCTTAATGCCAGTAATATGAAACTTGCTTTTCAAGGTTAAAGCAATTTTTTTTGCCAACTATATACAAATTCGAACAATTTTGATAAATAAAATTTATCCCGAGTTGGGAACACTGAGTCAAGAGCATAGTAACGGGCAACGGCCCAACGGTCAGTCGCTACGTGACAGTCAAGCAGAACGGTTGTTGAAGCTCTCTGCTGATGAGCAAGTGACAGGTTGTGGTGACTTGTGTGTTTTTATAGCATTTGTTTTGTACTACGGTGTGTATTTCTTTTTATTTTGCACATTGTAATAATTACTTTCTACGTTTTTTCAGATATTGTATGGTAATTCAAAATGGCATCAAATAGACGTGCTTGTGTAAATCACCCAGACAACTTCTGCTTTGTCTGTGGACAATATACACCTAAGCCACAACGTAGAAACATAACAACAAAGATTAAACTTGCCTACAAGTGTTATTTTGACTGTAAGTTAGGAGACCAACAGAGGGACTGGGCACCACATATTTGCTGTGCACAGTGCAATGCAATGTTAATAGCTTGGATGAATGGTAAAAGAAAAGCTATGCCATTCTCAGTCCCCATGGTTTGGCGTGAGCCGAAAAATCACTTCAATGATTGTTATTTTTGTTTGACAAAGATTGCTGGTTTCACAAAGAAAAACAAATCAAAGATCATGTACCCAAACTGCGAATCAGCAATGAAACCAGTACCACATAATGAAACAAATCCACCACCAGTTCCACCAGCAACGATAACAGACAGCAGTTCATCTGAAGATTCTGCTAGTGATATAGAAACAGGGAAAGATGGCATATATGTTCCAGATGCAAATATTTCCCCACATTTGTTAAGTCAAGCGGAGTTAAATGACTTAGTGCGCGATTTGGAATTACCAAAAGAAAAGGCAGAGTTGCTTGGTTCAAGACTTCAAGAATTTAATCTTCTCCAACCAAACACCAAAGTTTCCCATTTCCGCCATCGCCATTTGCAGTTTTCATCATTTTACTTACAGGAAGAAAACGTTTGTTTCTGCCACGATATCAGTGGTCTGATGCAAGGGATTGGCTGTCGCTATGATCCAAAAGAATGGAGACTGTTCATTGACTCTAGTAAAGCTAGCCTTAAAGCTGTATTACTGCACAACGGCAATGAAAAACCTTCAATACCTGTAGCACATGCCACTGGCCTTAATGAGACTTATGAATCGATGAAACTGCTGCTAAGACTCATCAAATATAAGGACCACACATGGAATATTTGTGGCGACCTTAAAGTTGTATCATTACTTCTTGGGTTACAGTTGGGCTACACAAAGCATATGTGCTTTTTGTGTCTATGGAACAGCAGAGATGACAAGAACCACTACAAAAAAACATGATTGGCCATCTAGAACTGAACATGTTGTTGGTAAATACAATGTGAAACACCCAGCACTTATTGACCCTCAGAAAGTACATCTTCCACCACTTCACATTAAACTTGGCCTTATGAAAAATTTTGTGAAGGGTATGGATCATCAAGGTAGTGGTTTCCAATATTTAAAGGATAAATTCAAAGGAATATTGACAGATGCTAAGCTAGAAGCTGGAGTTTTCACTGGACCACAGATCCGCAGTGTCATCCACGACTCATCGTTTCCATCTAACCTAAATGAGAATGAACTAGGAGCATGGACATCTTTCGTTGAAGTTGTCAAACATTTTCTTGGAAACCACAAAGCTGAAAACCACCGTAAACTCGTAGAAAACATGCTTAAATCTTATGAAATAATGGGATGCAGAATGTCTTTGAAAATTCATTTTTTACATTCTCATCTTGACTTCTTCCCGGCCAACCTTGGGGCTGTAAGTGACGAGCATGGTGAGCGCTTCCACCAACAGATCTCAGTTATGGAAAACAGATACCAAGGTAATTTCAACCCAAATATGATGGGAGATTATTGTTGGTTCCTGCAGAAGGAGAGCTCGTCATCCTACAAGCGACAAAGGAAGAGGACACACCAAAGTTTCACTTAAGAACAGGAATTTGCCTTTCAGTAGTAACAACAAAATACTAACGCGCTTTGGGTGGATGGTGGTTGGGCGCAGGGGTGGTAACTCCGCCAGCGGAATTCCGCTGTCTGTCTTAAGCCAGAATAAAGGAGGAAAGACATCCCTGTTCACTAATTATTTAAGTATGCTTAACATAAAACGTGGCACGGAAAAGTAGCTTAGACGGCTTTCGTAATAGAAGCGGGTGACAAAAAAAATGAAAAATAGGGGTTTTCGGTTACACAAAATCTGGACGTGATAGAGAAATTTTGATATCAGATCTGAAATCAGCATCAGCGCTTTAGTAGGAATCAGTAGTTCACGTGTCTGTAACAAAAAAAAAAGTTGAAATTTGTTGCCTAGTGTAATCAATAAGGTGTGCATGTATCTGCAGCAGCTTTTCCCAAATGATGGGGCCAGTCATGGGGAAGTTTCGCTTGTTTTGATCCTTGATCCAAAGTGCCAAAGCCTGCTCTAATAGGGTGTGTCAATTTTGGGGGTGAAATGACTAAATTGAAAATCATGTGATTTGGTAGCAATTTAATGTAATCATTTGGCATATAAAATAATATCCTTGCTTCAAAAACAATAAAAAATAACTCCCACTTACATCAATTTTAATTAAAAAATTCCATTTTTCCATAAATTCGTAACAAAATAACAAATGTGCGCAAACATCCTATCAACATTTAAAGTGGCAATAAGATATCATTTAGAGTCTTTATTTGAAAGTAACCAATGTAGTCATGTCCTTTTTGCTGCAGTTCCTTGACATCAGCATTTGGCTTGCTACTTGCGCTTTGATGTAGCCTTCTCGCCTCTCGTGACTGTAAACTTGACTAGCTACTTCTGTGACCATTTTCACACATCTCTCCACACTCTGAGTGTGAGAAGGCCACTTTGGCACTTGCATTGGGGCCTCTTTAAGTTGTGTTAAATCTTTGTTTGTTATACATGTTGTCAGTGGTGGCTCCAAAACTTCCGAACTCAAGTTAACTAATTCTGACAATTTCGTGGCATTGACGTTTATCGGAGGTACCTTCCTTGTCTGAACAGAGCAGTCTCCCAGCTGGTCATCATCTAGTGATGTTCCTCTAAGCTTTAGAATGATTTCCACAGCCTCAGTTTGCTCTTTGGTACATTGGCTGCAGAGTATTGCTTGCAAAACTGCCTCTGGCTTAGCATACCAAGCGGACCTTCCCACCACAGGTAACACGATGTCCACCACTACTTTCCTTTGGGTTCTCAGTAGCTGTAATTGAAACAATATGTGGTTGGTTGGGCCCCTCCATCCACATTGGATTAAGTTTTACACTGAACCAGTGAGGAAGATAAAACCCAATAATAAATTCAACAATCAACATCAAATTCTGTAGCATTTTGCCCTTCAGTGCATGTTTGGAAACCCAAATCCTGCAGAAACGAATCGCTGTAGTTAACCAAAGACTGTGACTTACGGGTCCAATCTGCAAGAGAGCCAGATTTTGAGGCAACTCTCCTGATCTGATTGCTTGAACAATACGATAGCGTAAGATTGATCCGTGCTGAGGTCTTTGATAACTTCTTCAGGCAACACTGGAAGGGGAGGGCCTACTTTGACCTTTGGAAATTTTGTATTTATTTCTAATTCCGTTGCTTCATCTAGCATGTTGCCAAGGGGGCCTGACCACTTGTTGTTGCTCTTTGTAGGACCATCAAGTTCCTGGATGAGACAACGAAGAGGTAGTTCCCCTGTGTGCAAATCACATACAATCCAAACAAGCCTTCTTCCAAGTTTTTTCGCTAAATGTGTCATAACACCACCCTGCCATCCAGTGTTCACCGCAGTTGAGTCTCCACCAACGGCCTGCAGTGAACTGTCAAGTCTTCTTTCTTGAAGCCAACATATTATTTGATCAGCAATTGCCTCTGCATGTTTCTTGCCTTCTGCTTCTGCTTCAGGAACAAAGTGAAACAAATAGTGGCCACCAGGTTCGGAACACACAGAGTAGTGTTCTTCTTTGATGAGACCGGGAAACTTTCTGTCCATTCCCTCTATCTCTAGAACTTTTGTCATCATCATCTCTTCCATCAAACAAAAGGCAAGAGAGACCTTCCTCCTTCAAATCTTTTTCATGCTGATCAGATATTTCCTTCATTATTTTTTCTTGTGCTCTTCTTATCTTATTATGATCTATCACTAAGGATGTATCCTCTCGGCTGATGAGGCCTGCATCTATCCAAGCGGCAGTGGCAATCTCTGCAGTCTCTCATAGCCCCGTATGGTGGCGAATACTGGCAAGGGCAATGTTTGAGATGTCTTTAGTGTTGTATTTCATTCTCTTCGGCGAAGGTTCAGATGGCATTTTGGAGCTATCATCTGATGTTGCTTCTTTCTGTTCATCTGAAGAGCTTTCAAAGAAGTGAGAAACCTCTTGATAGAGCTCTTCATCTCTTTGGGTGGCTTCTTCACTCTTCTTTTTCTTCCTTTCTTCCCTCTCTCGGATTTTCTCTTTTTTCTTAGCAATAACAATCTGTTTTTTGGTTTCTGAATAATCTGCCGAACCAATCTGCATACTTCCTTGGCCTCCTGCCTTTGTTCTCTGTGCCTTTATGAAAGCCAGCTCCAAAACAGGGATCTTCTTCTCACGAGGACAGCGACAATCAATGTGAGGGTGAGGTTCTCTTCTGCATGAGGGAGAACAATTGGCTTCAGAACACAACTCTATGGACACTGGCAGTTAAAAATGTCAAGAAGAGTATCAAGTGTGTGCAAAAATTTATTTCTTTGCTAGTTTTCCTTTACCAAGTGATGTCTCAACTGCTTTGTGCCACAGCTTTGTTAATTTTAGCTCAATAGTTCTATACTGATTGAGTACAGGTGGTTTGAATAACACATTAGCTTTTTTCCACTGATGCAGAAGAGGGGGAATCATGTCCCTTATGAGCTCTTTCTCTGTGTAGTTCCTTCTATCCTTTGTATTTTGTTCAGGAAGGATAACCCTAGTCTCAGCATGTCTCGCACTGTTGGTAGTTCTGATATGGGAAGCTCCTTGCCTGTACCGACTAACAGGCTCAAGTGGCATGACGACTGACCTCTTGTCTTCAATTTTGGCATCTTAGGAATATCTGAAAAGAAAAAAAACATTTAAGTATTTTATATCAATTACGATGTTTCAAAGTTTAGTCATTCGATGTTCTAAAATTCAATAAAATTAGACAGAAGAATATGATGATAATAAATAATTGTAATAATCAATAATCCATGCTTACAGTTAAACTGTAGTATTCGTCTAGTAGAATAACTATGAAGTAGGTACAAGAGCAATAACAGCAAACCACCATCTATGACATCTAAGAGGCAACTGAGGACTGAGAGTGAGGGACAGTTCTATTCATGTTGTGACTTGTACATTGTACAACTATATGACCTTGAAAACACTCCATATGCGATCAGTGGGATAATTCTGTGACAGATGAATAGTTAATCAATTTATGTCCTATTATTTAGTAAAAGAGTCAATTTCTGAAACTTTAAGGTAAAATTGATGTAGGTAAGGGTTATTTTATTTCATTTTGGTTGGCCAATTTCAAGTTTTGACATGAAAAGACTATATTTTCACTACCAAAATTGATTTGAAAAAAGTTGACAAAATTGACAAACCCTACAGTGCTCTAACCTCTCATGTTTTACCATCTTCACAATCTTAGTGTCCTTTGGAACAGTAGGCATCACATAAGCCCTACACATAGCTTCCTGACTACTTCTGCATATACATCATTGACTCATTTAGCCTAAATTCATGGGCTATATGAGAGGCTGATTCATTACATTTCATTTGAAAAACATGAAGCCACTCGGGCCTATCAAGGTATTCAAAGTCATGAGCTACATTTTTTAATAATAATAAAATCTTGCAAAATGTCAAACTCAAGCCAGCTAATTAATATATAACTATTTAGTACCACCATAGTAGCCTATATAACTGAAGCAAGGATATACACTATATACAATCTACAAATTATCTCTTTTACTTATGAAAGGTACATAATTTTTCTTAAAATTAACTAATGAGCTACTGTTTACCACATCATATGGCAAGTCATTCCAAAAATCTACTACTATATGACTGAAGAAGTATTTTCATAGATCAAGTCTACAAGTCTGTTTTTTAATTTTCTTATTATGCCCATGAGTTATCCCATCAGTATTTAGTGAGAAAAAGTTATGTATCTAAATTGTCCAAACCTGAAAACATTTTGAACATCTGTATCATATCTCTCCTCATACAAAGTCTCTCAAAACTAAACATACCTAATTCCTTTAATCTCTACCTGTACTCCAATCTTCTTGGGTTAGTGATAAGCTTAGTTGCCCTACATTGCACACCTTCAAGCATATCAATATCATGTGTAAGGTGAGGGGACCAAGCTTGAATGCAGTATTCTAAGCAAGGCCTAACATAAGAATTATATAATTTACAGATGACTTCCTTACTCTTGTAACTAACATTCCTCTTAATAACACCTAGCATTTTATTTGTTTTATTTCTAGCCTCTAAGCACCACTTAGAAAATTTTAGATCACTACAAACTATAATGTCAAGATTGTTCTTTCTAACATCCTCCAACCAGTTCCCTTGCATCTCATAACTAACGTTTTCATTATTTCTACCAAAATGCATGACTGAATTTTTGAACACATTGAATTCCACCTGCCAGTTACTAGCCCAAGCAACTAATTTATGAAGATCCTTTTGAAGTTTATATAAGAATTTACATTTGTAACTGGAGCAACTACTTTTGTATTATCTGCAAATTTAGAAATTTTACAACCTACTCCTTTCTCTAAATCATTGAGATATACTAGGCGTAGGCTGGGCTGAAACTCAAGATAGAATTAATCAGAGTCATTAACAGTTGGCTTTTGATATAAAAATAAGATTCCTGAAAAAAATAATTGGTGGCCACCAACGTGTGTCCGGCCACCCCTTTTTGTAAAAACATCTAATGCGCACTAGCAAAATCAGGAAAATGGAATATCTCTTCTTCTGAACATGCTAGAGAGATGGTTTGCATACCAAAAGATGCAGAATTTGATTTAGAACAAATTATTAAGAGTGGTATTTTTTCATAAAACCTTTAGTTTTTGAGTTATTTTAGAAAAACTAATTTTTGGGGCCCATAGACCCCCTTTCACGGACCTTAGTGACAAAAGAAATTCTAAAATAAGCATGATTTGGCTTTTTGATTACTAACATTGCCCTAAAAGGATGTTGACATGGACATAGTGATCACATGATATGACTTTTCCTTGTTATCTTGCATCCATTATGCTTGATTAAAGAATAGAGGGTGGGGCTGCTTCATGAACTTTTTTTAAATAATAAATTGAAAACTTGTTTTTTTTTCAGGTGCCTTTGTTATAAGTTTCCAACTGCAATTTGTCATTGAATTCAACATTTGCAATATAAAGTATGACTTCTACAAGGAAAACAGTTGCTAAAGTACTTGGTGATGTACGTTTTATGCCAGCAGAACAGTTTCCTTTAGGGAAATTGCCTACGTTGAAGCAAGTTATTGAAAGGTGTTTGTGTTTTGGAGACTATAAAACAGATGCTGTACTGAGAGCTACTTCTGAGGAATTGCATAAATTGTGGGTCACATATAATGTTTATCCAATATCAGTAAATGCCATACAGAGCCGACTGAAAACCCAAATAAAGGAATTCAACCGCCTTCTGAAGTATGACAAAAAGAAAAGGGGACCTAAATATCATCAAGATCTGGATGATTTTCTGAAAACTGTAAACGTTTTATTTGACATATATCAACATGATCACAAACTGTTGGCAGATACAGAGAAAAAGCACTTACTAAAAATGACTGAATCTGATTACCAGTTTTATGAGGTAGGTCTGTTGATTGAATTTCAAGTTGTAAATTATTAATTAATATTAATTAATTATCAATTATTAATATTATCAATTATTAATAATTTGCTACAATTTTTAAAGTGCATTTAATAAGTTAGTAATATCAATAATACACTATTAATGATGTTAATGATAAGTAATATTTTAGTATTTTCTCATTTTTGTAAGAATTTCAATTTACATATAGAGACCCATAGATAAAAGATACATTATAGTGTAATGAAATATAATCACTTTGTAGGACCAGAAAACAACTAGGCATGGTTACTGTACCCTGAAAGAAGTCCCAGAAACAGCCACTGACTTAAAATTCAAATCACGGGTTATTCAATCTCAAAAAGCAAAAGAATCAGTTCCTCCTCCTCCTGAACCTATGGACATTCCTGAGTTGACAGATAGCGACAGTTGTAATGATTCATTTGATGCAGACTATGTTCCAGAAGTCTCAACATTACAGAACAGAACTAGATTACGCTCATTAGCTGAAGCATGTGACAGGTATAGTACTGAAAGATAAATCTTTTAATACAGCTTAAAGTGAAATCATTGTGACTAAGAGATTAAGATTACCAATAAATTATTCATTGACAATAGATATGTAAATCTACTTTAAATATCCTAACAGATATCAAGTAAGTGATAGAGCAGGAGCGGCTATTGGTTCTGCTACATTGGTGGACTTTGGAGTAATCACCCCAGATAACATACAAAATGTTATTGATAAGTATGTTTTTAATCACTCTAGATATTACATTTCTTAGCTTCTGCTATAAGTTCTAAATCACCAGATTTACTATTATTTTTAATTAGCGTCAAAATTTCTATTTTGTATTTATATTAATTAGTTTCAAACAGGACACTGACATTTGTATTTTGTATATTTGTATAATGCTAATGCAGTAATGCATGGCCAATATTTTTGAAATACTTTTCAGAAACAAGTTGAGAAGGGAGAGAGCTAAATTGAGAGCTGAAAGGAAGAAGGAAGAAGAAGTGATATTTGAAAAAGTGACTGGCATTGGCTTTGACGGTAGAAAGGATGCTACACTTGCTGTTAACAAAGTAAATGAAAAGTATTATACATCCACAATCCTAGAGGAACATTATGTCATTACTGGAGAGCCAGGTAAATGGAAATGATTGTCATACAGTTATAGGCATTATGCTGTTATATTACTGTACTATAAAGTAATATTTCAATTACTTAAAAAATTTTCTTTTTAAGTGACAACTGTCCAGTTAACTTTATTCCTTCCTTTTTCATTTTTATTTAATTGTAAAATTAATTACATTTATTTTCAGATGATTTCTACCTCGACCATTTTACCCCGAGAGTGGCAAAGGCATTGACATTGCTCATGGGCATTTATAAGATCATTAAAGGGACAGAACTTGAGGCCAAATTAAACTTAGTTAAAGCAGATGGGACAAATACTAACACAGGACATATGCATGGGTCAATCAGATATTTGGAAATGTTTTTAGGGCAACCTCTTCAGTGGGATATTTGTCTTCTGCATCTAAATGAATTGCCACTTAGACACATCTTCATAACTTTAGATGGGACAACAAAAAGTCCAGACAAATTTTCTGGCCCTATTGGTTCTCAGCTCAATGGGGATGTGTCAGAATGGAATGTTGTGGACTTCAAATCTATACCTTATCCTGCATTTGTGCTTCTACCAAATGAGGTGGTCAATAATTTATCAACAGACCAATACTATGGATACTGCATCTGCTGGGCAATTATTACTGGTGAAGTGGATGAAGACCTTGCACTCTTAGAAGTTGGCCTGCTAAATCACTCTCGATGGCTCACCTTAGCCTGTAGAATTCTTCGCTTTTATGTTTCACAAAAAAGACCCAGTAAGAACCTCAAAATCATAGTAGAATTCATCATCAAAGTATACTTTCACAGTTGGTTCAATATCAAGGCTAATAAGAGGCTAAGTGATGGGTCAAGAAACCTATTCAATATGATCCAAAGAGTAAATAAATTCCCTGACAGGAAAATTAGAGAAATTTGTTATGACGTATTAAACAATAACAGCTATTTTGCTCATGGTGAAAATATTTTAGTTGGAATGCTGGCTGATGAAGATGAAGAGGTGAGGAGGTGTGCTGTCAATAAAGTTCTGTGTCTGAGGGAGTTATAGAGGATTTTGATGATGAATCTGGTAGTAGCAATGATTTTGCAGGTGGAATAATTGAAAGTGATGATGAGAATGAAGAGGATCATGAAGGTGGTACTGATGAATATCCTGCTATAGATGAGAATGTTAGGGTCTTTAGAAAGCCAATCATCAATTTCAAAGCTTCTGCATACCACAAGCTGTCTGCTATGTCCCAATGGGAAACTGTTCCACCTGTATTAAAAGAATTCAGTAATGATGAACTGCGTGATATCATTAATACCGCATTGAAACTGGATCACGAGTGCCACAGTCAGAATGTTGAAAGGCACATCAAGCTTGTCACTGAAGCATCCTTGGCTGTTGTAGGTCATGAGCGTAGAGATGGTCTTATTAGAAACAAAATTAGATCACGTAAATTAATGAAAGATTTTGTCTAAAAAATATTTTAAGTTCTAGATTATTATTTATCATGCTAAAATATGACAAAATGACAATTTGTTAATTGTATAATTTAATGTTTGGCGTTTTGGAATGTCAAAAAGCATTTTCAATGAATTTAAAATGGCTGATTTTGATTGATTTTGATTGCTGATTGAAAACCACTAATACATGTCAATTTGCAGCTTGAGAATGTTTTATTGTGTTGACATTCAGTTGAAAAGGGGTCTATGGGCCCAAAAAATTAGTTTTTCTAAAATAACTCAAAAACTAAAGGTTTTATGAAAAAATACCACACTTAATAATTTATTCTAAATCAAATTCTGCATCTTTTGGTATGCAAACCATCTCTCTAACATGTTCAGAAGAAGAGATATTGCCATTTTCCTGATTTTGCTAGTGCGGCATTAGATGTTTTTACAAAAACAGGGGTGGTCGGACACACACGTTGGTGGCCATCAATTATTTTTTTCAGGAATCTTATTTTTATATCAAAAGCCAACTGTTAGTCACTTTGATAAATTAAAATCAAACAAAAATTATAGTTTCAGCCCGGCCTAAAATTTACTAGGGGCACTCAATATATTTTGCCCCCTCTTTTTTCTTAACTAAATAATAGGCCATGGCGCTGAAATGTCTTTTGGGCTGCAAGTTTGAACTTTCTGCGCTTCACATAACCTGATTTTTCCAGTTTGAACCTCCCCTCCTTGTATAAAACCACTTTTAAACGTCCTTGTATAAAACCGATGGTTAATGCAGTTTCAAAAATGGCATCTGACAATGATGTGCATCATAAACAGAGCTGTTATAGAGTTCTTAACTGCAGAGAAGGAAACAGTTGGAAATATTCACAAACATCTACAAAACAAACGTGTGAGATCATTGGAGAGGGGGAGAGCCAGCCTCAATGATGAGCCATGCAGAGGTCACCTGGCATTGGCTGTGACATCTCACACTGTGCAATGTGCTAACAGCATCATTTGATCAAATTGGCACATCACATACAAGGAGCTAGGAATTAGTGAAGAAGTGTAAATATGATAATTCAGCAACTGGATTACTCAAAAGTGTGTTCACGGTTTGTTCCTCGCAAACTGACTGAAGATCACAAAACTCAAAGAAAAGAAATTGCTTCCAAGTTGTTGGTTCGATACAAAACAGAAAGGGATGACTTCCTTTCATGAACTGTGATGGGGGATGAGACTTGGGTACACCACTTTGAACCTGAAACAAAAAGCCAATCCATGGAGTGGCATCACACAGACTCCCCACTCAAAAAAAAGTTCAAAATGGCTCCCTCTGCAGGAAAGGTTATGGCCACCATCTTCTGGGACATGAAAGGGGTGATTCTGGTGGACATTATGAAGAAAAGAAACAATCAACTCGGAGGCATATATTGCTAACCTACAGAGACTCCAGAGACATATAAAGTGAGTTAGTTCAACCAGAGAGAAAACTGGAAGACATCCTTCTTTTGCACGATAATGCAAGACCACACGACAGTTTGCAAACAAGAGAGGCTATCACAAAAATGCATTTGACTGTGTTACCCCAACCTCCATGCAGCCCAGATCTGGCACCTTCAGACTTCCATTTGTTTGGGTCAATGAAGGATGCTGTTCGTGGAAGAAAGTTTCAGTGATGATAAGGTTGTTGAGGAGGTTAAGAGGTGGCTCCAGTGGAACCCAGCAGACTTTTACCAGCAAGGAATAAAGGCCCTTGTTTTGAGGTGGAGGAAAGCTGTATAAAAGGATGGAGACTGAGGAAAAATGAAAACTTGTAAAAAAAGGTATGTAACAACTCGTGTACAAAATTTCTGGAACTTACAATGAAACTTGGAAAGAAAAAGAAAAAGGTGGGGGAAAAATATATTGAGTGGCCCTTGTAAAATAAAGAGTAATGGACCCAAAAAATTGATCCCTGTGGTACCCCACTTTTCACTTTGTCACCCAGATTCATGTCTTTTAACCATTTTTGTACCCAATTTAAAAATTACCATAATATACCATAAGCTTTTAATTTATATACAAGTCTCCTATGTGGAACCTTGTCAAATGCTTTACCAAAATCCAAATACATAACATCTACATCATTTCCATTATCTACCTGATCAGTTACAAACTCTAAAAAAATAAGAGATTACACAAACAAGACCTTGCTGATCTAAATCCATGTTGTGAACTTGAAATAAGATTAAAGTTCTCCAAATGATCTTGAATATTACTCTTTATAATTCTTTCTTGTATCTTTCCTCCCAATGATGTCAAACTAACAGGCCTATAATTTCCTACCTCCTCCTTACTACCCTTTTTGTAAATGGGTACTACATTAGCTTTTTTCCATTCATCTGGTACTTCTGCATAATTAATTGACCTAGCAAACAAAATAGTTAGTGCCTCAGATAAGTTTTCTTCCCCTTCTCTGAGAATCCTAGCAAATATATTATCAGGTCCAGCAGCCTTATTTGACTTCAATGTATGAATCACTTGCCTAACATCATCCTTCCTTACATGAATATGATCAAGAATGTCTGAATTTACAAGATCTAAAGAATTAAAATCAAAGTTATTTAAATTTTCTTCAGTAAAAACAGAGCTAAAATAATCATCAAAAATACCAACAATATCCTGATCTCTTTCAAACAGCTTATCATCATGTTCTATTGGGCCAATCCTATCATGCTTTTTATTATTATATTTATAAAAACTAAAGAATTTCTTTGGATCTTTACTGCTATTTCTAGCTGGATTTATTTCACTATGCCTTTTACTATTCCTAATCAAACTATTTGGCTTATTTCTTAAATACCTATAATTATCCAAGTCCAAAATACTATCACTGCCTTTAAATTCCCTGAATGCCCTTTTTTAATTTTTAATCATTTTAGCTATTTCCCTATTCCACAACAGAGGTTTCCTAATCTTGTTATTCCTAACACTTCTGAAAGGACTGAAAGGAGTACACGTACATTGTACATCCTCTAAAATTTCTTTAAATCTAGACCACATCTCAATAGCATTTTTATTGGCAAATTCATTATCCCACTTTACTAAGCCTAACAACTCCCTAAATCTACTATAGTCACTCTTTGAGAAGCAAGGGACTAGATGGTCATTGTTAATCAGATCCCTATTAAATTCTATCTTAAAACGTATGATCCAATGGTCACCATTTCCTAATGACTCTCCTACTGCAAGTTCCCTAATAAGTTACAATAAGGCTACATCATGATAGGTGTTGCTCCTTACTTAACCCCTTATTCTCTTCTCTTCTCTTAACCCCCTACTCTTTCCTTTCTCTCGGGCTAGCCTTAGAGTGGATCTTAGGGTCTTTGTTAGCCTTAGCTTCTGTAGATCATGGCCAATAGGGCATATCATACTTTTCCGAGTCTGAATTTCACTCTGGCTAATATGTATTTTTATGTAAAATTTAATTCTAAAGAGGGGATTCTTTTCTGCAACTTTTCCCAAAAATTGCGTTATCATGTTCAAAATTGCAGTTTTCTGTTCTATGTTGAAATACTGGATATTCAATTGAACACAACCTCATATTTTTAACCCTTTGTCATAATTTGTTGCCATTTAGACACATTAACTTTGCTTAACTCTTACACAGGTTTAATACATACATACATAAGAAAAAAATGCTCCTTCAAGGCCCATGTGAACTGTAATTGTCCTTTGGAGGTGAAGATTCCTAAACTGGACCTTCAGTGGCTGTACTACCAGAGAGTGAAGACTTCCGAAGCTTCAGGAATCCAGATGTCTTCTGTAGACTTCAAAGACAGCAGGAGACAGATCAAAGGAGCGAAGAGGAAGGAGGCTGAAGAAGCTTCTGCTGTGAAAAGGAAGAAGAAAGAGGAGGCTACTAATGAGGAGCTTCTCATGAAAGACTTTGAGGAGGATGAAGAGCCAAACTTGGAAGAAGCTGCAAAAGAAGCCTCTGGCAATGCTGAGGCTACTGAAACTCCTATGGATGTTCACGCTGAAGTACCTGCTGAAACTCCAACTTCTGCTACACGAAACTAAATGAAGATCCAAGGGACAGCTTCAGCAGCTTTGAGGTACAGGGTGGCAAATGTTCCGGCAGCTGCAGTTGCCACTGGCTTCCTGAATGACCTCATCAAGGCCAGTCATCTTTCCAAAGACAAGGCTTACTTGGCCATAGATGGCATGAAAGTCTGGAAGGCCAAGGAGGAAGTAAAGGGCCAATGGCCTCATCAGTTGAAGCTCTCACGCAGAGGTCAGAGGAGGAGAAGATATCTGGGATATTCTTTGATGGCAAGCAGGATAGGAACACAAAGGTGTTGAAATATGATGAAGTGACAGGGAGATTTCATCCTGACAAAGTGATCGAGGAGCATTACACTATCACATGGGAGCCTCAAGGAAAGTACCTCTTCCATTTCACTCCCGAGGAACCTGAGGAAGGAAAAAAGCCTGCTCATAAGATAGCTCAGGGACTGCGTGAGTGACTTCTGGATCACGGAGCTGATGAGAGCCTTGTAATGATTGGAGAAGACTTTACCAACACCAACATGGGGTGGTCTGGAGGCGCCATAGCCCTATTGGAGAAGATGCTGGGTCGCAAGTGCCACTGGATGATCTGTCAGCTCCATGTGAATGAGCTCCCCCTGAGGCACTTAATCATCAAGCTGGACAGCCTTGCAACTCCCCAGTCAGGCTTCAGTGGGCCTATGAAAAAAACTATATAGGGCTATGGGTTGATTGCCTGTGCCCTCATCCGTTGGAAATTTCCAGCAGACTTCAGTGGAGGGTTACCGACAAAAGCCCTATGCTTTTTCGTTAGAGTGTTATGAATATGTAGGTTGTTAAAAGGACCTCTTTATATTTATATGATTATGGTAATTTTTAGCGTCGGGATTTTAGATGCCTACATTAGAATGAAAATGAAATTGCCTCACTTTTTTTTTGCTGGGTCTTAGTTTGTTTCGATGTAGGGCATTACGATCATTTTTGGTGTAGGGCCGCCACGATGGAGTTACTCAATGAGTTAACTTCTTGTAATAAATATAGGCAGTCACAATATAAACACTTTTAGGCATAGGCCTAGCCTTTTATGAGTATTAAGTTTATTATAAGGAATTCACTCAGAACTTCAGGGAAGACAGAAGCACATCCTCCCTGTTTAAAGCGTTCGTTGTAACAATATAAACAGCCCTGAGAGCCGTTCCTTGGTTCGCTTGTATTTTAGTATAAATTGCTGATTTGGCAAAGGTTGTTGACTCTTTCTCGCTTGTATTTTACATGTGTTAGCAAATGGAAAATTTGTTCACGTGAAATAAATGAATGTTTCTCGTGATTATGCAGACCTGATGCCTACATACAGTTTCTATGTATGTATGGCAATCATTTCATTCCCATTAGGCTATGTCGACAATCCCGAGCCAATTTTGCATAGATATTTAATTCAATTAATTAATAATTTATATTTAATTATGAAATAAAGGTACCACATATGATACCATGTTGTGAGCGCGTATAGTTTTTCCATAGGGTCTATTGGAAAACTTCTTGAGAAAGTGAATGAACTTGAGGTCAACTTCAACTTCAAACCAGTGGAAGGAACTGAAGATATCATAGAGCTGCCAGTAGAGATAGTCAAATCTCTCTCCACAGACCAGCACAACTGCTATCTTCTGATCAAAGCCATCAAGTCTGGAAGTCTCAGTCCACAGTTGGCTGGTCTCAAGTGCAGACCTCTGAACCAATCCAGGTGGCTCACTACTGCACAGGCCATCTTGCTGTTGTGGATGAGGGAGCACAGACTGAAGGGGGAGGTGTTGAGGAGGCTCGAAGTCCTCATGAAGTTCTGCCTTAACTTCTACTTCAAAATGCACTGCGACATCAAAGTGAAGCACCACCTCAAATTTGGTCCTGCACACGTTTTTTCAAGCCTGAGGCTGCTGAGGAACCAGACTACCAAGGTCAGGAACATCATCTCTGCTGCAGTGATAAGAGGAGCTTACCACGCACATCCTGAGAACATCCTGGCTTCATTCCTGTGCAGTGAGGATGAGCATCAGAGAGCTTTTGCTGTGAGCCAGATAGAGAAGATCAGAGAAGGAAGAGACTTTGGTGATACAACAGTGAGGCCCCATAAAAATCCCACAGTCAATCTGCAAGCTACTTCACCTGAGGATCTCATCAACTGGGAATCAGAGAATATTTATGAGCCTATTTTCATTTGCAAGATGACCTTGACTGAGAGCTCGAGGATCTCAGGAAAACTCCACTCAAAGTGGATGCTTTCTCTGTTCATACTCAGTCCTGCAAGAGAGCTGTACAGGAAGTCTCAACTGCTTCCCAAGCTGTGTACGGTCACGAGAGGAGAGAGGGGTGGGTGAGAGCCAAGATAGACCATCGAGAAATGCTCCCAGTGTTCAGATCAAAAGCAGGACATACTTAAGAGCTTTTCAGGTTCGAGTGGCTGATGAAGAGGCTGAAGCCATCATTAATGCTCATAAGAGCTGAAAGTCCTCATAAGATCATAATATAAGATCTTATGAGGCCACGCTTTTCAGGGATCCAGGAAGAACAAGCGTGTAAACCTACACGTGGAGGTGGCAAGTCTCCCACTACTCAATCAGAGTAGAGCTGGTGAGCTGTGCCTATTCTTTGAAGAAAAACTTAAAATTCTTAAATTTTACGTGAAATCTAGACATTTTTTCAGCACCTAGAGGTGTTGAAACACACAAGAAAGTAAGGATGAGGTTAGAAAAGCAGCTTTTTAGACTAAATCATATGCAGAACAGCTGCGAGCTTTGGTTTGGGTGCCCTGAGGATGCGTTAGGCAGCCTTCAAATCAGAAAATCACAATTTTGACCATGAAAATGAGACTTTTCGGAAAAGTTGCAAATAATAAACCCATCTTAGAATTAATTTTTACATAGGAATACATATTAACCACTTTGTTTTTCTAAAATTTGAACCCTGAACCCAGAGTACGGTATGATATGCCCTAAATTGGCCAATGTTGTAACACCACTTCCTGGAGAGCAGTGACGTTAAGCAACATTGGGTCTGGGTAGTAGTTGGATGGGAGACCATCCTCCATGCCCAAATTATGTAGCAACCCGTGGTTTGGATCCCATGTAAAGCTGTAGGTCCCCTCCATCATATGACCTTAGATGTTGCGAAGGTTCTGGTTAAACAACCCCAATAAAAAAAAATTCCCTATTATTTCCCTCTAAAAGGCTCCAGTCTATATGAGGCAGGTTGAAATCTCCCATAACAAAGGCCTGCAATGGTTTTGTTGTCCAAAATATTTTATCACATATATATATATAGTAATTTTTGCACACAGATTCTGAAAATAATAATAATTTTTTTACAAAATGTCATATTTCATATTTAAGTAATTTTCATTAAAATTGACTCAATTAAATTTTGATTAAAAACTAGTGCCTATAAATGCTTCCAGATCAGAAGTGACGTCATAGCATCTTCTAAACATTTGAGAAATGCACCGCTAGTATATGTGATTGACAAGCAACAAGATAGTCAGTCTGTCTAGTATGTGCGAGAATATAGTTCTTTATTATTGAAAGGTGCATAGTGACTATATTTCTCTTTTGAAATTTATTTGTCACTATAGCAACCAGAGGGTGTGTAAATAGCCCAAACATTTTCTGTTATATTTGTGGAAAATTTACTGTGGAAAAACAAAGGCTTGGTATTACAGACTTCATCAAGAAAGCATACTATGCGTACTTCAGAATGAAACTTGGGGATCAAGACAAATCATGGGCCCCACATTGTGGGAGATTTGTAGTCTCCATATGTTTTTTGGATTGGCCTTTCCATCTCAACCAGATACTTTCATTTCAGGGACATTCTTGTCAAATGATAATTAAGTAGCATGGTAGGGTAAGTGTGGTTATTATTATTATTATTATTATTATTATTTTATAATTGTCTTTATTTAAATACCAGTAGGCCCCCTATGTATTAGATTAGGCAAAAGATGTAGGATTAGATAGGTAATTACTAAGTATTTTGTTTTTTGGGATTTCAGTAGGTTTCAAAGGTTTTTGTAATGGACAAATAGTTAATTTATTATAAAGAAGGATTGATAGACCAATGAGTAGTGGTGGGAAGGAAAGATTTTTCAGAGGCCAAAGAAAAGCTATATATTGCAGAAGGATCCAACATTAATTTTGAGCTTTAATACCTTCTGACTATGTTGGGCTAAAAATAATCTTGGGGACAGGATCCCTTCTCCCCATTGGCCACCCGAATGTCTACTTGGCCATGATCCCTCTCTCTCTCTGATTTCATAGGGGAACAAAAGTTTATTCTTTCCCCTGTCCTGGAATGAAGATAGGTAAAGTGTAGTTTGTCCATTAAGTCTGAACTTAAGAAATTAAAGAAGAAACTGCAAGAATAAAGGTATTATAATAATAAACAAAATTACTATTATTTCCTGGACCCAGTAACAGTAGTTAGAAGAATTGAGAGAGTACTGTAAGGAGAGAGAGAGAAAACCAAACCCAAGAAGAAATTGAATTCGTCTATTGTAAATTAGTCATCCGTTGAGAGAAGAATATCGATGAAACAACTAAAGTGAGCATAAACTGAATATATACCCATTGTACTGTAAGTTATGCACCATCCACCTTGAAAGTAAGAGAACATCCATTATGTTAATTTGATAAATACCTTAAGACTAACTCCACTAACCTTAGGATTTGAAGTGAAAAAAAAAATAATAAAACATAATAAATAAATATAAAGTTGATAAAGTACTTGTTTGTTAAAAGAATATAAACAAATGGGTTTAAGGTTTTTATTAGCTATAGTTTTCTAGTGATAGGCTGAGGACAGGAAAAGATTACTTTTTGTCATGGTTGATGGGAAAAATCTGGGAGTTTGGGAAGGGGATCGACATTTCCCTAATTGTTAAATATTAAAATACCATAATAGAACCAAAATAAAAATAATAAAAAATCCAGAAAGTTGGCAGTTTGGCAAGTTGCCTTTCTATAACACCTTTGTTTTTTCAGATATCCCTGAGATTGGTGGTTGACCTAGACATGTCCTGTCATCCCTGCAAGGATTCGAACCTGAGGGGCTGGCCTGGGGCCTATCTTGTCATTTGGGTTGCCCTGAGAAAAAATACTGGTATCGTGGTGGCCCAGAAATCCACAACAACAAAGTTTGCAGTGTTTGTGTTGAACGACTCAGACTGTGGAGTAAAGGTAAAAAGGATTCTTTACCTTAAGGTTAAATACAAAGAACACAGTTGGCTACTTTGTGGAGACAAAGTGATTTGTATGTTGTTAGGTCAACAACCAGGTTACACAAGTTTCCATGTTTTTGGTGTTAAAGGGATAGCCGAGCAAGAACTCAGCACTGGATAAAAAAGGAATGGCCATGCAGAGTCAACCTGACACCTAGTTCTAAAAACATTCAATGTGAAAGTTTGGTTGACACAAACAAGTCCTTTTACCTCCCCTTCACATAAAATTGGGCTTGATGAAGCAATTTGTTAAGGCCTTGGATGAAGATGGAGATTGTTTTAAGTATCTGTGTGGTAAATTCTCAACTTTTTCAGAAGCAAAATTGAAAGGAATTTTCGTTGGTTCCCAGATTAGAAAACTGACTTTGGATGAACACTGAAAGAACAATGAACAATCTTAAAAAAGAAGCATGGATTGCTTTTAAGGATGTTGTCAGCAAATTTTTGGGGAGCAACAAGGACCCAAATTATCAAAACATTGTGAACAACATGCTAAATAAGTTGAGAGAGCTGGGTTGTAATATGAGTTTAAAATTACATTTCTTACATTCACACTTGGATTACTTCCCTGAGAATCTCAGAGCATTCAGCGAAGAAAAATGAGAATGGTTTCACCAAGACATCAAAGAAATGAAGAAGAGATATCAGGGAAGGTGAGACATTGATGTCTCACCTTCCCTGATATCTTATATAGCCATCATGCTGATCAGCATGATGGCTGATTACTGCTGGATGTTGAAATGGGATACTCCAGAATTATTATATAAAAGAAAAGGAACAGCATGTACATTCGAGACTAAAAGGCATAGATCTCACAAGAAAACTCAGGACAAATAAAGATGAATATGTAAGTGACGTTGTAGTGGGGTCATCTTGACTAACATCTTATCTTTTCTTCTTGTTTCAGGATGTAACATTGTAACCCCCATATTGCTGGAGTTAGTCTTGCTTAATGCCTGACTAGCTCAGTAGTTTGTTTAGATCCCCTTTAGTCTTGTTTTTGTTTGATTTTAGTATCAGTAAAATTTACCTTCAATGTTTAGGAAAAGAAAAAGTCAAGATAAAACAGAGTGCCTTGTGATAATGGACATTGCCTGTGCATAACGGTGTGCAGGCTAAGGTATTTCTAGAACTACTCGCTTCAGGTTTAGTTTCTCCATGGCTTAACTATAATAGATAGGTGTGATTGGATTGACCTCAAGTCTAGCTTAAGGATGTTAGGTCCAGTGAGGTTGATTGTGTTGTCTAATTGTACCATTCTAGCATAGGTTAAGTTTTTTTAATCTTTTTCTGGAAATTCCAATTTTGTTGTCCAGTATTTTTGTCATTGTAATTGTACGCACCATTGTATAGTATACCCTTTCAGGGTTTTTTTTTAATTTCCATTTCTTGATCTTAAGCCATTTTTAGACTCAAGCTCATAACCCATTCTAGCTCTTGTAAATAATTCAAGTTGATTGCTAATAAACCCTTAGAATTCTACCAACTAGTTTTTTTTTCAGCCTTTGTCCTCATAGACTGGGGTCATTACTTTCAAGGATTTACAATTCAGAGGGTAATATCTGCTTTTCTCATCCAGCCACATTTGGTTTACTTCACGATTGGTCTGCTAAAATCTTGCTTGCTTGTGTTGTACACCCATATTCAGTTGAAGTCCTCAAGTATTGCTGGGTGTACATTGCACACACCTTTCCTGAAGCCAGGGCTTTCCAGGTTCTCAAGTGGACCCGACTCAGACACAGTGTTAATCTTTGGGATAGCTAGCAGGTCGAGTCCATTTCTTGGTTCAGCCGTGTGGGAGTCTCGTTTGCCCCTCAGTGACAGTCAGTGGAGGAGAGAAAAACTTCACCACCCGGGACCTTCTCGTTTCCCGTCATCAAGAAGTAGCCAAGTTACGCTATTCTAGTTAAGTTCATTCGCTCTCCCTGCAACAACGTTAATAGTCTTCTTTCTTTTTAAAGTTGTTTACATTTGTAATTAGTATAACAAAGCAAAATAGGTACCTAATACAAATTGAAATAAATATTTTTTTGTTGTTTTCTCCCTTCCAGTTTGCAGAAAATCCTTATGTGATAGTAAGAAATGGACACTTTATTCAAAATCAGCATAGTTGAATTATATAAAATCAGTTATTAGTAAAACAACTCTTACAAAGTTCTCATTCACAGGCCTGTGTAATTAATGTTCTAGCGCTACAATCTTTATTTATTTCTTGAATCATACTGTCATCAACTTCCTGTGTTTGGTTTGGAGGTCTGTAAAATGCACCTATCCGAATATATACTCTACATGCAACACATATCAACCCATATTGATTCTACCATATTGTCTAATTTAATACTATCATTCTGAACTGAAGTTAAATCATTCTTAATGTACAAGACCTATCTACTCTCTGGTAAATATACATTGTATAACTATTTAACTCATACTCTGCTCTAGTGTCATTGAATGCTGCCTCACTAATCCAGACTATATCTAGATTTTCACTAATCATAACTAAATAATTTTTCTTATTCCTAAGACTACATGCATTTGTATAAAAGCACTTCAACCCCTCAGTTTTAACCAATTCCCTTCAGCTAGACAGTTGATATGCCTATTCCTGACATAATCTATATTTAAGACTAACAGTGTTTACTTTACCAATACTGATGCTTTATGCCCTCTGTTGATCTAGTTATCTTTGAAAACCCCAAAGAACTCCCATTTTCCTCCAGAAGCCTCCCATACAAAGCAGTTCCCCTCCCACTAAAATGTAATCCAGCCTTACTGTAAAGATCCCTCCTTTCATAAAAATTATCCCACAAATCTGTGAACTCAACCCCTTCACTACATCGCATCCTAACTATCATTTAAGACTAAAATTCTACTTGTAAACTCCATGCTTCCCCCATCCTTGGTAAAATGCCTACTACGTAACACTTCCTCTGCCTCTGATTCAAAGTTTCTATCAATTCTCTATACCTCTGTTTAACTGCTTCTGAATTTCTGTTTAACTTAAATCTACCATCTTTATCCTTGGTTGTCAAGTCATTTATACCTACATGAACTATAATATTACCTTGGGTTATAGGCAACTTCTTCACTACCTCATTGACTTTAGAAATATTACCACCTGGAATACATATTCTTCTATGGGTTTTCCTTCCCTTATTGCAAAATTCATTGTCCTCATTCCTAATAATAGAGTCCCCAACCATGGTAAATTCACACTGTACTGCTTCATCTAAATTCCCCAGTATCTAAAACCTGTTACTAGTTGCTACATGATTACTATTCTCTCTAACCTTATTTCTTGACTGAACTTTGACTTTGTGCCATTCATCAGGCCTGACTTTACTTGGACCTGCATCCTTATCACTAACACTTGGCTGAGGCTTAACTTTACTTGGGCTTGTATCCCTGTCTCTAACACTAGGGCCAGGCTTAGGCTCAATCTCACTACATCTTGCATTAGTATTTCCTGTATTAGACTCAGCTTCTGGCCTAACTGTTACATTAATCTCACTAGCTACACTATCAATTATAGGGCCAACCAACTTAGACCCAATGGACTCTGAACTAGCAGAGTTCTTAAACCTTGCCTTGAGCATGTCCCTAACCTCAGCTAAGCACTTATTGCAAAACCACAAAATATTTGGCAACTTCATACCCCTGTATATTTGTTCTGTAATTTTGATACAAGCTGAGTGATACCAATCATCACAATTCTCACATGCTACAGCCTTAACCCCTTCCCTAACTTCCTTCTTACAAACCTTACAGTCAGTGTCTAAAGTCATCTTAAAATACTATTCTTTAACCCAGTTAAAAGCTTTATGGTCTAAGTTAGGCTATCCCTCGGATGGAATAAGCTAATGGGGGACTAGGTTAATCAGGCCAAAACTGGGCTTGCACTGAACAAACCCCTAGATCTCTCTAAATACAGAGTTAAATTAAGCTTAAAACTTCAGAATAAAACTATTTTTACTTTAATAATCCCAACAAAGCCAAATCTACAGAATTAATAATATAATACTTCAACAATTTGAAAAAAGCTTGGAGCACAACAGATGTGTTGCACTTTCACTTCCAACTTCACCAGCCATAAGTTCATCCAAAACTTTCACCTTAACCTCCAAAGTCTTGGACTTTTTCTTGGACGTGGATTCAGATTCTGCATGGTTAAACTAAGGGGTTCCAAAAAACCTTAGCCCACCCATTTGCAGCTTGCATGTTTACTTATATCAAAATAGTTTTTAGTAATTATAAAAATATATAAAATTCTTTATTTATTGCAGGTATTAAAATTACTCTAGCTGATAAAGTGATAATATAATGGCTTCTCAATTAATTGGTGATTCGGAGAGGCAACGTGTGATAGATCACATATGATCAATAACATTTCGGGAAGCTCGTGATGCTGGAGCCACCTTTACAACACGTCCATGGGTTGCCAAAAAGTTGCGAAGAAGTGAGGACTTCGTCAAAAGAAATTGGAATAAAACTTTGGATGAATGTGAAATGGATACAACCAAATCTGGGTGCCCAAATTTGCCACTCTCTCAGGAAACAAAGGATATCATTGAAAGCGGTACACGTAAGTGGAAAAACAGCTGTGCTAAACTTTCTAAAGGGTGTTTCAAAAGTCTTTACCCTTTTTTTCCCCCCAAGGACCCTAAGGTGACCATACATTCAACACAAACCTTTATAAAATGTTTATTGATTTTTCGCCAACTTGGTGCATCTTATCCAAACGCGTTCGGAAAGACTTGAGCAGATTGCGGAACAATTGCATGTCATTTTGCATCGATTCAAGGACTGCTGAAAATACTCGAACAAGTGTCTCACGAGAATTTCAATCTTCGACATCTAGGATCGCATCCAACTGCTCCTCGAAGTGTGCGCACACTCTGCATGCTCTGACAGTTATGTTCACTTGGGTGTTGAACGTATGGTCACCTTAGGGTCCTTGGGGGAAAAAAAAAGGGTAAAGACTTTTGAAACACCTTTTAGAGAGATCGAAGTGTTGAGAGGAAAGATCATTAGTGGTGAGATCATTTGACTGTACCATCATAGGCAAGGTTTAAAGCCTTGGCATGAACTTCCAAAGCCAAGAAAAACTCAACTTAACATCGATGACAGAATGTGGTTTGCCCATTATCTTGAAGATTGGGATGTGGATGATTTCATGCATTTAGCTGTCTCTGATGAATTTTTTCTTTACGTAATACATCGGCCTAACTACCAAAATGATTGAGTGTGGGCCACAACACCAGATGAAATCAATGACAAGGAACATTATCGCGAATTATTAAGAAGTCCAGACTGTGTTGGTGTGTGTGTTTTGTTCACTGCAAAGAAGCTCATGTGGGTGCTGAAGCCAAATGGTCAGAGTTGGGATGGACAGTATTTTCGTGATGATATTCTATCCCAGCATGTCATTCCTTTTCTAAGAAACCCAAACAATGTTATGGATGTCGATCAAGTCACACTTCTGCACAATAAGGTCCCCTGCTTTAAGGCATTAGCCACTCAACAGTTGTTGCAGAACCATGAGATTGATTTCTTTGGAAATGAAGAATGGCCATGAAATTCTCCTGACCTAAACATCTGTGAACACATTGGATCAGTTATAAAGGACAAGGTTGAATGTCTCTTGTTTCAAGAACCTGCAGCAAATCGATTTTCGAAGGATACAATGATGCAACACATTGAAACTGTTTTAGCAAATTTGCGTAACAATCAAGATCTATTCACGTCACTTTTGGCAAGCTACCCAAAGTGAATTCAGGCTGGAACACCAAGTTTTAATTGTTTCTCATTAAATGCAGGATTAAATTCTCTTTTGTAAGGTATGTTTAGTTTTACTGTACCTCTAATGGTTTAGGCCATGGGCTGGGGGGGGCTAAGGTTTATTAGAGCCCCGTAGTACTACATTTGTGACCACTCATGGTCTTAGCATGAGATGAGCATGTGATTATAGCAACACTAACATTGAAAAAACAAGAAATAAGATTTTCACATAAAAACACCTTCAATCAATGTAGCGATGTTTATATTATCATCATCACTAAATAAATCGCAAGAGTACTGTATGCAGTAATGCACTATGTGTATATATAATGCATCAATCTTGAAGAATTTGAAGACAAAAACCAAGAAAATTAAGGTAAATATCAAGTATGGAACATATTTTGTGGGCCAGTTTTCCACAAAAAGTCACGTATCTCGTGGGCTGTCGCTTATTTCATGGGTATCATCTACAATTACTTGGTCACGTATCTGTGAATCGCATATTAATGGGCTGCATACTTGCTGTATTTACCTTCATATTTGGTTAATATATTTAAATATGCTTTATATAAAGCAATTGTAGATATTGAAATTCACTTTTGTACACACTTCAACAGTCCTACTATAGGGTTCAGCATAAGTACAGGAAATTAAGTAGGTATTAACGAGTTCTAATTACAGCAAATAATATCAGTAAAGTTATAATTTGATAAAATATCTAGCTAAAATTTACCACTATTTCAAGTGCAGGACTTCGAGGTTAGACTATTTACATAAAAAGTTAAGAGAATAAATTAATTGATCAACTGTGAAAGCATAATAGCTTTCAAAACGAAAAAACAATTATTAAGAATTTAAAAATAAAGAATAGAAGCAGCTTGCAAAGCTATTAGACGTTTTAATCATCAAACTGGATTGCTGAGGATTCCCTTATTTGTAATGAAAAAACACTAGTACAAAATACCAGATAGCCAATTAAGGAATTGATGTACTTTTGTAATTTAAACATAAAAGTCACTCATTTCAGCAGAATCTCTTAACACTAGAACAGCGGAAATTTTTGCATACCCATAACAGCGAGAGGCGGTCAAATTGACTGCCACCTAATATTATTTTAAATTTACGTTTACATTTGTATTTATCGAAGGAAAATTATACTTTTTACAGGTATTTAATTTTATTTGAAGTAAATAAACGGTATTTATTTATAACCATATACGATAAAACCAATTACGCTTATAAATTAATAAAACTTTAGGGTTAACTTCGCAAAATAATAATCCTTTTTTCATCTTACTAATAAACCCGTGTTTTTATTTCTGTGCTTTTCTATGTTGAAGAACACTTCTTGCAAATGATTTTCTTGATTACGTGGCTTGTGCATGATCCACATACCTTTTTTTTACATTTGTGACAAATTTCACAAGTTTTATTTTGCTTGCACATTCGCACTTGGCATTGTTTTCTTTTCTGGGACAATATCACATCTGTCTCTGCAGTGTCGTCTTCACTGATATCCTGCTCTGCATCACTCTTTTTAAAACCCTGTCATAATTGTAATGCTAGCTGCAGAAGAAAGTTGCGACGAGTAATGTTCTTACCAGTAACTTCCCTATAGAGAACAGCTGCATTGATTCCAGCGAGGTCCAACATATTATAGAAAACATGAATGGGCCACCTTCTTGAACCAGCTTTAGTGCTGTATTTGTGAGCCATCTGATCAACTATATCTACTCCATATTTTGTTGAATTGTAGTAAGTCACAGTTTCAGGGGTTCTTTTTGCATTATCTTCAACTTGAACACAGCTATGCACGCTGCTCAGAAGAATCACATTTTTATTTGGTTTGCATTGATAGACAGTTAGCGTTGCTTGGTCATTTTTCAAAACATGAGTGTTGAACCTTTTGTCTCGCAAATTCTTGATGGCAATTGGCACTTCTTTTTGGGCACGATTCATTGTCCCAACAAGGGTAGTATTTTTGTGTTGTAATTTACGACATAAACTCACTGAAGTAAAAAAGTTGTCAGTCGTAATGTTTCTTCCTTTGCCAAGGTATGGTTCGACAAGTTGAAGAACTACATATTCTGAAAGCGGTTGGTTTGATGGGCGCTTTGCATCTTTACCAAGGTATGGGAATCCGTTCAAGAAGTATTTTGACTTGGTATCAGCAGCTATCCAAAATTTTATACCAAATTTGTCTGGCTTAGTGGCAATGTACTGGGTAAAAGGGCACCTTGCTTTAGTGGGGAATAACTGTTCATCAACAGTTATATATTCGCTTGGTCTGTAGCAAGCAATGCAATTTTGGGTGAACCGATTCCAAACTTGAGATGTCAGTGCAAATTTGTCCGTTTTCAGCCTTTCAGATCTGTTAGACTTCATGTCAAAACGGAGGTATCTCATAATTTCTCGAAAGCGATCTCGTGCCATTGTTTCACGAAAGAAAGGAGGTCCCCACTCTTTTGACCAGAGATCATCAGCAGGTTGCCCCTTGGCCAATATTCCTCGAGCAAACATGATGCCAATAGTAGCCATAATTTCTTCCAGTGACACAGTCCATGTAGTTTTCAATCGTCTATGAGCTTCTGCTTGAGTACACTTTTGTATATGTTTCAAAATAAAATCATCAATTAGCAATCTAAAAGCACTCAAAAAATCATTTTCAGCAATTTGTCATTTGGCATAAACTGTGGGGCCAGGTTCTTCACGTAATATTCTGTGATCAGGTTTTTCCCTCATTTCTGTTGCCTTGTTCAATAACCTCCCATTCTGTGCCATCCTTCGCCGTTAAAACTGAACCAACTTCAATCAAAGCAGGAGTTTCGCATCGCTTTTTTCTTCCCATAAAGCCTCCCATCTTTCCTGCAAGTAATAAAGCACAATGGTAAGTTGCTATTACAGGCCCGTAGCCAGACCGAATGAGTAGGAGGGGCGGAGAAATTGATAGGGGGGACAATGAAGGAATATATATATATATATATATATATATATATATATATTATATATATATATATATATATATATATATAAAGATATATATATGGTTCTAATTCAATTCAGCAAACAGTGGTGAAAAGTGCCGAGTTTTTCCAGGGGGGGCAGAATGTTTTACAGGGTGGGCTTTGCCCCTCTTGCCCACCCCCCGTGGCTACGGGCCTGTGCTATTATAATATTTTATATATAACCATAATGGTTCTACAATATGACACGAAATCATTGCTAATCATCATCAATAAACTTATGCACGAATCGCCATACTGAAACTGACAAAGATGTAAATATTTATTGTACTCACCCGCAACATGACCAGCATTGAACGTTTTATTAGCTGAATCAGTTTGTGCCTGGTCATCACTTTCTTCATTTGACTCAGATGATGAACTTTCTGCCTGAGGAATATAATCATCTTCACCATCATCACTGTCCAATGATATATCACTTCCTTCTGAGTTTGATTCTGAAATTGCTTGCAAACATCGAAGAATTTCTTCATTTGAAAGAGAGGGATTTGCACACATGCTTGCAGCTTGGAAGCGCAACACACACTGAACCGCCGTGTGTTGTTGTCAACAACATACAGCGAGATTGAACATGTTATGACAAGTCTTTACAGCACTCCTGTATTGCTTTTATGAGAAACGGTCAAAGTGACCATTTCGCTGTTATAGTAATATCACTGAATATCTTGTGAAATAATTAGATATATTGAATCATATTATACCACAAAAAGGTTATTGGCGTAGTGAAGGCATTCATGGAATATGACGGCGAACTAATCCGAATTAAGCAAGATATGCTAATTAAATTTGGAAAAAGCGGTCAAAATGACCGCTTCGCTGTTCTAGTGTTAAATAGGCTATATTGTACAAATTTTTAACAGAGAAACTACACAATTAGAACTATTAAGTACAGTATACAAAACCGATAGATATTTCCCAAACTTCCCTGAAAATAAAATACAAGGAAAAATTTGATAACACCATTGAGTTTATAGATAAGGTGAGTGGGTTACTTTGTCTTTGCCATGAAGCTTCATTTATTTTTGTGGGTGGAGAAAGTTACTGCGATTAAAAATGGAGCATAAAATAATTCACCCAAGAACTATAAAGATATTACAGGACTTCATCAGCCCATAACAGTGTGCTTTAAGAAAATACCAAGTTATCAGTCAATTCTTTTTTGAAGAAGCGACTGTGAATGGAGAGTGATATCTTAAAATGTTGGAAAACTTCTTTCTTCCACAGCTGATGGCCTCAGACCTTGTGAACCAAACAATTTTCCAGCATGATGGATCCTCTTGCCACTATTCTCAGAACATCATGGAGTTTTTGAATGAAACATTCCCTGGAAAATGGATTGGGAGAGGAGGAACGCTTGCATGGCCACCCCAATCACCCAACTTAACCTCCTTAGACTTTTTTATGGGGTTATGTCAAGAGCGTCATTTACTCCACCCAGCCACAACTGAATGTATGTATCAAAACTGTAGTGCATCAAATCGCATTAATTATGGAAAATGCTTTCCAATCCTTACAGAATAGAATCAAATGCTGCATTGCCCAAGATGGAGGACATGTTGAAGTATAAAGTGCAGGTGTGACCTATGCGTAGATTTTCATGTGTGCTGTTTTGTTCTGTTTGGAATCATTAAAGAAATTATTTATTTTGAACCCTTTACTGCCCAAATATTTTGTAGGGTTAAGTTATGAATGCGTGTATTTGAAAGGTTATAAATTTGTCCTTTTGAGCAGTAAAAGGTTAAAGCCCCTACCAGACCTTATAATAACCTTTGGTTAGCTTCCGCCCGAAATGTTCATTCTGACGAAGGTCAAGCTTTTCACTCCACCTTAGACCTACAGTTTAACGTGGAATCCGAACCACGCCCCATCAGCAGCCCAGCATCTTAACCACTAGGCCACCTAGGGTACCCATTTATCTACCAACCACTTTCTTTATTGTGTTGAAGAATGAACAGCTGGGTTTTGCTGCGTGCCAGCTGCCATTGGGTCTCGAACCCAGGGCCGATGGATTCGTAGTCAGTGACACTAACCACTACACCACCAAGGCATAATATATATATATATATATATA